>OY735258.1:10482120-11082120 GCA_963457715.1 Argyresthia albistria
GCTAAAGTAATTCTGAGTTCAGCGGTCGCGTTGCCCAGCCACAAGGGAGGACCAACGCAAATCAAATAAAGCGTCACGCGGTAACCACACGGGGGTTAGAGAAAGCTGTGCTCGGAGCACGATTCTCGCGCCATTCCCATACGCAATCATTCGATATCGGTGTAGATATCGTATATCGAATGCGCGAGAATCATGCACCTGATGGTGCTAACTTATAGCATAGAGCAAGTAGTATTCAATACTCCAAGTGCTTAGGAAGTGCCCGGTCCGCGCTAAGTGACACGCCATCGGGAATCGAGTTTACCGTCGGATTCGAATCTCAACTTCCCGGTGCTTGCTCACTGTAATGCTATTTACTGACTTTCCAGCGATACCGATATTACCGGACAGTTCAGGGGTGTTATTCAATTCTAGAATTACAGTATTTTTTTAAAGGGATAAGTCGGAGTTTTGTACTTTCAATATGAAGGAAAGTGAACTTTTTATTGGCAATAAACGTATTTGGAATTAATCGGGAATTCGTACTTTCAATATGAAACTGTGCTTGATACTGGAAATAAAACAAGTTATGCCTAGATCGCAGATCACATAATTATAATTGTTTATTAACCCCTTCTCTCTTAGAAGCACACCGCTCGAACGACAGAATAATGGCGAACAAATATAAGATTTGTTGGCGAACCAGTTCATATATATCTGTATCTAATATTAACTAGTGGCTCTGTGAGCTGTAGACCTCGCGAGTATGTCGGTGGGAAAGCTGAACTGCTAACACACATAAAAAAAAATAACCCAAATAATTTTCTATCAATAACACATACAAACTTATGAATGTACCTGGTTACGTACATGCAGTATGAAAGTAGCCGCACCAATAACTTTGTAAACTACATTTCGCGATCTTTAATACAACCTATTGACTTTTTACTAAAATTATATAATCTGTTTCACTCTCATGGTCTTTACGAATCCAACGACACCTCATTTGTTAATATCCATCGAGCCGTTTGGGTTGTAGCGATTTTTTTACATTTTAAAACCCCATATCTCCGCCATTTTGAAAAAAATCTAAAAACTGGCTCGAGTAAAAAATTCTATTTATTTTTCCAACCTGCTCACAAAATTTCACGAGAATCGGTTCATAAATGCGACCTGTAGAGGAGAACAACCGGACATACGAAAGCATTTTTGCCCAAACCTGAAACGGAGACGATTCGCTCGCTTCGCTCGCTCGGTCAATTATCTTAGCAATAATTACAACAAAAAACCGTTACAAAATGATGCAAGAGTAAAGTAAAGACCCATGCGGAGGCCGTTCCTAGGTAGAACCATATTTTCGGCCATTTACCAAATGCCCGGACTAATCAAAAGACAAAAGAGTATCATTAATTGGGTAAATATGGTTTCCCCGAGACCGCAACCTCACAATATGAACCTAACGAGATGGCCGCGTATTACACGTAGCACTCTCGTTTATAATCAAAGAAAATCCTTTGTAACCGACGACGTGTCGAAAATTGCTGTAAATATGTCTCACAACAGCCCTAAGTGAAATTCCTGGCGACCCTTATAATCTAATTGTATGATTCCGACATCACGTACTCGGGATTTCTTCGTGGATTAGTGCGGAGTGAAAACTCATCGCCATATATTTATACCATGAGATAGTACGTTAAAAAAGAATATGATGGAATTGGACAATTGAATAAGATTTTATTCAACTTTCATTTAATACTTAGATGTGTACATAGTTTAGTTTTAGGTTAGGTAATAAATTCAACGCATTGCTTATTGCCTGTGGATTATTATCTGTGGAATTTCTAATAGATGAACGGATGGACGGACAGCGAAGGCTAGTAATAGGTTCCCGGTTACCCTTCGGGTACGGAATCCTAACAATAACATGTTTGATAAATATCTACAGAAATAAAGAAATCCTGACATTTGAAACTATTTTTTTAAAAAGCTCCTTAGTTCTATAACTACCAATAGTTTTTCATACCATTCTTCTCATCAAGGCATCTACAAAAACTAACCGTTCAGTATCCAGCTAAAAAAGTAAAGCTATCTTACCATTTCTTACCAGGCAACATGCATAGATAGAGTCAGTTGGAGTAGAGCATTGTTCTGCTAACTAGCACACCTACTCAGTTCTCAACTATAAAGACGTAATGACTTACCTGCATTCCCCCACCTTTCCCCCGCCCTTCACCGTCTTGTTTCATCTGCACCTTTAGGCATAAAATACTATCAAAGAATCATACCCCTGTTCTGTTTATATAAACTGATGCAGTTTAGATATCGAATCTATCAAAGTATCATTTTAGGTTCCTACCTACCTACTGAAACGCTATTAAGTAGTAATTACCCTGAATGCCAAAATAGTTCATTTGACCTTATTCAGTTGATTATACGCTTCACAGATTTATCTTTTGGTCAGCTAATTACATGTCACCCTGTATAAATTGTAATTTGTAATTTAGGGAGCATCCCTAATTCTCAAATCACACCTCTAAATTCACCCTAAGGGCTTAATTGGGAATACATCTCAGATTCCTCCTTGACCTTGATTCAAGGTCTAGGTCTAAGTGACCTTTGCTTCAGTACCAAATATTAGGTTGCCCGGCCAATTTAGCGGTTGCCTTTATATTGGTTTTCATTTACAAGTAACCACAAGACTAGTATTGCTTCCCAAACAGATTTATATCTATTACAGTCATCACTGTCCAACGGGCTAGCCACGCCCCGTAAACAATCAAATCGTTTCTAATTATCAAGCCAAGTTCACAGTGACCAATTGAAGGCAAACTTTCGAACGCGACGGTTGTGTCCTGTCCTGTGAGTGTGTATTAACAGATTTTAAAAAACACTGATGACTCACTGCATTCTTATCACGAATAGACTGTAGTGTTATTTACTTATACGGTCGGACTGTGTATATACCCCACAAGGTCATAAACATAAACATAAACATTTACATACAGGCACATACATTGCTTCTGGCCCCACACTAGGATACCCTGTGTCGTGGGAACCAGAAACAGCGACATTACAAACATGTAAACATCCAAGACCTGGGGGCTTCTTTTTTGTCCCCTGCTGGGATTCGAACCCGGGACATCTCGCATGGTAGTGTCATGAACATTATGTATTCAGAAGTAAAAGCCCATGTTATATAAAATGTATCGAAAAGTTAAGCGCAATAGTTTTCTGCGGGTCATATAAACCGATGTTGTTGTAAACTATAGAATAGACGATGATTTTTGTTAAAATATTACGTTCGAGATATTTTTGGGTCAGGCATATATAGGCGATTACTATTTGATAAGGGCTACGCGGGACCTTTTATAATGTTAATACAATTTTAGTCGCATTAGTTGAACAACGGTTAAATAAAATAGGTCCTTCGGGGTATAGACGGGCACAAAGCATTCTATTTATGAAGATATTAATCATTTGCCCACGGGACCGTATTCTTTAACTAACCATATTTCGTTTATTTGGTAAATTTATATTTACCTACGGACTTCCTTGCATATAAGTTCATGCAGTAAAAAAGATACTTCTTCTTTCAGTGCATCTCCACTTACTTTGAGTACCCCTCTCTGTCTTTCGCCAGGCGGAACAGGTCTTCGACGCCGGCTATACTGGTCCATTTTCTTATATTTGAGCGCCACTATGTCCTTCTTCCGATGGCTCGTTTTCCTTCAACCTTTCCCATCATGACCACTTGAAGCAGTTTATATCGATCGTGACGAAGCACATGTCCCAAATATGCAGCTTTTCTTCTCTTGGTGGTCATGAGTTCTAGGGATTTGCAAGCTCGTCTCAGGACTTCCTCATTCGTCGCCCTATTAAAAGACCAGGGGCGTATCATTCAAAATAAACCAGCATAACTTTTAAAAATAGTTGTTTATTCTCCAAAATTAGAACATGGACTGAACCGAGACTAAGCCAAACAGTCTCTTTTATACTTTTTAAAAACAAGATGGCAGCACCTGTTTACCGCTAACAGTTGCCGCCTTTAAGCAACTGATGTTTATATTACTGTTTAGCTTGGTATATCTTATTCCAAATACATTTTTTAATTTATGCTACAATTCTATAAGTATATTAAACACAAACTCTAACATTCGGCCTTCCTGACCAAGAGTTTGTCCTCAAACTAAGTATCTAGTCTGTAGATAAGTATCACCATCTAATATATTTGTAAAAAATCTACATGCATTATTATGTATCATGTATTATCTTCCAATTATTTTGACATTCACTAATAAATGATCCTCTTCAACACTCACACACATTATATTGCTCTTTAGGTAACTGTTGTTTTAATTCTACTTTCCATATCAAACTAATCAAGAGATTGCCAACCACCCATGACTTCCAATCTCAAAACGTATGCCAACTGCACCGAGAGCTTCGCCAATACACTGACCACCCAATGACTTCCAGCCGTCAACCAGCTGCACCATTGGACTTCATCAATGCTCCACTCAACGACTTCCGTCAGACATAAATCTCTATTGATTGCACCAAGGACTTCATTGACATGTATGCCAACTGCACCGAGAGCTTCGCCACTGACACTGACCACCCAATGACTTCCAGCCGTCAACCAGCTGCACCATTGGACTTCATCAATGCTGACCACTCAACGACTTCCAGTCAGACATAAATACCAATGATTGCATCATGGCTAACTGCACCGAGAGCTTCGCCACTGACACTGACCACCCAATGACTTCCAGCCGTCAACCAGCTGCACCATTGGACTTCATCAATGCTGACCACTCAACGACTTCCAGTCAGACATAAATCCCTATGATTGCATCATGGCTAACTGCACCGAGAGCTTCGCCACTGACACTGACCACCCAATGACTTCCAGCCGTCAACCAGCTGCACCATTGGACTTCATCAATGCTGACCACTCAACGACTTCCAGTCAGACATTAATCCCTATGATTGCATCATGGCTAACTGCACCGAGAGCTACGCCAATACACTGACCACCCAATGACTTCCAGCCGTCAACCAGCTGCACCATTGGACTTCATCAATGCTGACCACTCAACGACTTCCAGTCAGACATAAATCCCTATGATTGCATCATGGCTAACTGCACCGAGAGCTACGCCAATACACTGACCACCCAATGACTTCCAGCCGTCAACCAGCTGCACCATTGGACTTCATCAATGCTGACCACTCAACGACATCCAGTCAGACATAATCTCACTATAACCAACGCAGAGTCAACAGTGTAATCCTCAACTACCTGTGACCTTCACAAAAAACAAGAAATTAATTCGATTCTTATGTCTTATATGTGTGTAAGTGCATCATATTTCATTACATTGTATCTACTTCATTAAATTAAAGTTTATTTATATGTCGGAGAAGGGGATAATATAGATCATGACTCTTCATGACAATCATTTTAGTGTCAGCAAAGCCAGTCTGTCGGCTCTAAACCCAGTCTATCGGGTTTTTGACAATAGTCAGTCTGGCTCTGTGTCAATAATACCAGTCCATCGGTATGCCAAATCCATCGGGTTATGACAACATTACCATTACATTGGTCCGTCCCGTATCAGATCACAAAGTACTCGTTACCGCTTACTGTGGGCTTCATTCACATGCCTCCGAATCATTAAATTTTTGGATGGGACTCGACTACGGGTCGACACGATACTCAGGCCTGCGATAGCTGCGGGGACTGGACAACACGTCACAACGTCACCAGTTTCCAGAGGCCTGCTGCCTGTTCAGGTACGGGAACTATCTGGTTACTGCATTTTCAGCCCTGTGATGGTGGCAGCAGCTTTCTGAAACGCAGAGACAGAAAAACAGTGCCTATCCACCTGTTCCGCCCCGCTATGAGATCGTTGGTTGTAATTGTGGTCAGCAGCAAGGTAGGCAGACCACGTAATTCGTTGCTTTGTATCTCTTGAGGCACAGGCCAACCCTTGTGTGCGAGATTCCCGATCCGGCACGTCTATCTCATAGGCCTTGATTTCCATTGCCAAGCCATAAGTTCGAGAATTGCGGGCGATTTCCACAATTACACACAGTTAAAGGGGCTTTACCTAAGGACAACCATTTCACAACAATCGAGGCAAACAAAACGCGTTTCTGCGTGTAGGGAGAAGTCACACAAACGTGAAGTAATAGTCTGGCCTAGTATGATATGTTTTGCATCTTAATCAGTGCAAGAAATGTGTTAACATAACTTGTAATGCGTAAGAATAGAAAAATATAGGTACTCGCCTGTTATTATCTGTTCCAAAATCCATTCTATTTAATTGAAGTTTCATTGGAAATCCGTATTGGGCTGGAATCTCCATCCATGTTGGCGCTTTAGGTTACATCGTCGTGGGGTTTACCCATATCAATATCACTGTTTATCACTGATTAATTTATTCGTGCCACTTCTGATAAAAGACCAGGGGCGTATCATTCAAAATAAACCAGCATAACTTTTAAAAATAGTTGTTTATTCTCCAAAATTAGAACATGGACTGAACCGAGACTAAGCCAAACAGTCTCTTTTATACTTTTTAAAAACAAGATGGCAGCACCTGTTTACCGCTAACAGTTGCCGCCTTTAAGCAACTGATGTTTATATTACTGTTTAGCTTGGTATATCTTATTCCAAATACATTTTTTAATTTATGCTACAATTCTATAAGTATATTAAACACAAACTCTAACACTATGAATCCAGCTAATCTTCAACATCCTTCGGTAGCACCACATCTCGAAGGCCTCTAGACTTTTGCGTGGTTTCTCCAAAATGGGCCAAGATTCGCATCCGAAGTAGACTATCGGCCAGATGTAGCATTGGACTAGCCGCATCCGAACTCTGAGGTCCAGCTGCGTTGTACACAGTACCTTTCTTATTTTATTGTAGGACGCACGGGCAATTTCTATACGGGTCTATCTCTTGCTCGGACTCCCAGTTTTCATGTACCCATGTGCCAAGGTATTTACTTATACTTTTGGACTCGCTCCAGATGAGTCCCGGCTACCGTAACTGTCGGCCTCAGTGTTACGTCCATAGACACCACCATAAACTTTGTCTTGGATAGGTTCATCGAAAGGCCCACTTTCTGACTTCACTCGTGGACGTTGTTCATTATCAGCTGAATCTCTTCTGGCGTGGAGGCTACTAGCGCAGTTTCGTCGGCGTATCGGAGATTATTGATAACATGTCCTTTGATGTTGACGCCCCACTCACTCTCCTCTAGCGCTTCAGTGATAATGGCCTCTGAGTAGGCAGGGTGCATCCTTAAGAGATACTGGCATCCACTTATAAGTTTGGCGATACAGCAGGGAAACTGTATCAACAACGATCATCCTACCGCCACCAGTCAGAGATTTGCCTAAAATCTGTCACATTTTGTACTAACTTTAAATTTAGTTTTCAGTTGTTATCCTGAATAAGTAGTTTATTCATGTAATGTTTCCCCTTTAGGACCTATTCATTCTTCAAAGTTTGGCATGAAAATGAATCACCTACTACTTTTGTCAGTCTTTGCAAAACTGTGACCAAAATAAAACCAGGCGCTAAGATATTCACAAAGAACTTTAAACCTTCAAGCACGAAGGTTTGACTCGGGGGGCCAAGAAATACTTCTCGCCGGTTATTTATTCAGGCTCTGCGCACTATACCGTTCTAGCTAAAATACACCTTTCGGAATCATACTCTTATTTCACGCTTCATAATGACGAAAATTGTACCGCCATAGAGTAACTTACCTGGAGCGCGTGTAAAGACATGTTAGCATCCCGGGGGATCGCTCCATGCTAGGAACTTCCACTAAGAAGGCATTTTGCAACACCAAAAGACACTTTGAAAGTTTCTGTTCACCTATACTAGCTGGCACCTCTTTCTATTACATGGAAGTTTCATATTCTCGATTCACCCCAAAAACTGCTAACCTCTATTATATCAACTACATAGATGCGAGACCGGATCACACGGATGCGGTCGTGGCAGTATAAGGCCAATCAAACTAAAAGCCAATATAATAAAAAGTACATACATAATTGTTACTTATTTTCATTATTTCATTACCCACCGATCCGGTCATCTAATGTACGTTTGGATTGTCGCTGTTTATTTATATTATACGGGTTGTTTAATATTTATTTATTTTACAGGTTCAAGATTAGGTAGCTATAAGTTTCGTAGTTCATGCGAAATGCCTGCCGCGGTTGTGACTGAAAAGTCAAACTATTTAATCAAAGGTAAGGCCCTGGATGGGTTTAGCCATAACATTATGAAATAGGCCCTTAGTCCTATCTTTTGTGCCTCTGCCACCCCACATGGGAAAAGGCTAGACGCTATTGTGCGTGCACAAATTAAAATGAGTATTAAATGCACGAACACATATCGTATATTAAGGGCCATTAGCACCAAAAACTTAATTACGATTAGTTTCCTAATTATATTTAGCAGCTGTCAAAATGTATGAAATGTGTCAAACTTAATTGTGATTAACGCGCTAATCACAATTAGTGTTTTTGGTGCTTTCATTTTAAATTGCTTCTTTCTCCAGAAAAATTTAAGTTACAAAGCATGCTTCATACCATAACTAACGTCAACTAACACAGATGATCAGTGTGTTCTCTTCTCACCTCCTACTCTCTTTATGTGTATTTTAGTAGCTTCAGAGTCACACGACTTTGACATCTGCGATGAAAGCCTGTAATGTCGATAGAATTACATCATAAGTATAGGTACTAAACTAATACTACCGTAACAAAAATTGTACAATGCAAAAGAAACTTCATTTACGTAAGTATCTCGCATGTCTTCAACAGCATTATCCATCTACACACAAGTTCACACAACACACAAGTTCACACAACACACTCCACCTTTACCTTGAGAGTTTAAAAATAGAACGGAAAAGCGCCAAGTGTCAGCCCTGTAACGAGGGTGCATCATGTCGTTAAGCGGACGAAAGCTCGAAAGCTCGCACGACACCCGACAGGGCTAGGCATGGCTATGGCTAGAGTGTCACTGAGTGTAGATTCTATTTGGACCTGGGAAATGCCTGGGTATTATGATAACTATCATGTTAAGATAGCTTTGTCGTGTTGGCAGTAGTAGTGACTGCCAGAGTTAGGAGCTTATTTCGTTTGTAAATTAGGCATTAGACTTGGTACGTTTGTTTAGGATAAGGCACTTTGGGACTAAAGTAACCAAACGTAATTTCGATGATCTTGATTACTCTTGTTGTTAAATGTTCTTATCTTCCATTCAAATCAACTGTTCAATTGAAAGGCTGACTTTAAACTTAGACGCTTATTCAGTGATTTTTTATTTAGTATATTTTTTATAAATGAGAACATTGTCAAGATAACACAGTCGTCGAATACAAAAGGAAAGATAAAAAATGCAATTACTTGTAGAAGTGTCGGAGCGAGTAAGAACGAACCACAGACGAAGCAGCTATTGTTACCAACCTGACCGAGTAGGACACTTTGTCATACCGTCTTTACCACTTTACCATTCTACTTTTACCGTTGCATCACCCTAAAATAACCCCTACCTCCTTATTATAAAGAGGCTTGCGTTAAAGAGATTTCTTTAAAATTGTCGGCATGGTACAGTCCTAATGTCTCTTACCAGTGTATTTCTGTAGGTGGGAAATGGTAATGTCTGTGCTCTTAATGCAGAGTACCAAACAGACGCAACTTCTAAGTGAAAATGACATTGCTTTTTTATTTAGGAACTACGTTGAAAGGTAGTCCTGATAAGAATACAGTACAGTGTTCCAACAATCTTTTGGCTGATGATGCTGAGTGACTTTTACAGGGGGGCGCCACTTCTATGCAACTTAATGTTATGAACCTGTCATCAATATCGATCTTTAAAGGATCGCGCATATTAGGATGGGCCGCAGCGTGTGAAAGATTTAAAACTAACAGCTGATTTTTCAATCCTCAAGACAATTATCTTTGACATTTAACTGGTACATGACATTACATGTACTGTCAGATCTTGGCTCCGGCCTTATAAAATCTCAAAACAAAATAAACACTGAAGACATGGCTGTACGGCTTTGATTGCATTTGCCTTTCCTTAAGGAAGAAGACAGAAAAAGAAAGTTATCTGGGGTATGATTCTCGCCCATTCGATATACGATATCGACCCATATATCGAGTGATTCTGTATGGTAATTGCTCGATATAGGTGTCGATAGTCGTATATCGAATGCACGAGAATCATACCCCTGACTGTTTGCCTTGGAACTGATAAATTGCCCCTAACTGTTGTTAAGTAAGTGAGTCTAATCGAATGTCTAGCAAAATTATCTTTCAAATTACCGATATTTTCAGAACGTATTCCGTATTTTGTTTTCGTAAATAAAAATAAAGATTTATCGCCTTTTTCGGACAGGATAAACCTCGCACTAATTATCTTGTCAGATTCTAAACTTCCAATTTCACTCTATACCAAGATAAAACTGTTTTCCACCGTTTTATTTATCGGGCTCTAAGAAAGCTGGTTTGTTCAATTATCTAAACAAATTGATTTCCATCCATTACAATCAGGAAGATTTTAATGGTGATGGCGCTGTAAGCTTGAGGATATTCATTTATAATTCTGATTACTTACTTTGTGTAAATAAGAAAAGTTGTGTTATGTTGTTATTGAGGGTTTCGTAAACTATTATTTAGGAACCACCTTTAACTACCGACCTATACGTCTCACAGACGTAATAACTTTTAATTTTAAAACATTTCTAAAATTACGCCACTTTCGGCGCCGCCCTTCCCGCTACCTTCCTCCCTCCACGTCGCAAGCCATCAGTCGACGCTGCGCCCGCGGCGAGTGCACACATCTCCGTATCGAAGCAATCGACGTCTCACAGACGTAAGTACGGTGTTTATGTACAAAATTTCGTACGTCTCTTGATCGTCACCTCGGTGTTCATGTGTGTTAGCTTATAGTGTCTGATTGACGTCACATCGGTTTTAAAATTATACTTTTAATTGCAGAATGCCTAAAAGAAGAAACATCACGTCTAGTGAGCGGGAAAACCCTGCAAACGATGACGGTTCAGATTCCAAGAAGCCTCCTAAACTGCGAAAACAGAATAGGCGTTTAAAAGATAAAGAGATATTTGAAAATCTCATGAACGAGAGTGACGACAACTGTAGCGATTTTGATGACGATGGAGGCGATCCTGATTTTATTTTAGAAATCAATCACAACACGGAATCCGAACAATCCGATGAGGATGATGTTGAGGTCATGTATCCCCGTGTTGAGGTCACGTATCCCCATGTTGAGGTAGTATACCACGGAGAAATCAATCTTAATCACGAAGATGAAGAACACGAAAGAGAAGTACGAGCTGATAGAAGCCAAGACATTAGAGAACAGAGCGAAGAAAAGACGCGAAATGACCAAGGTAGTGAAGATCTTAGAACAGAACAGGAGCCAAATGAACCAAACCTCCACCACCAAAAACTTATCCGAATCCAGATCCAGGTGTAAGAAAGACATTGTGCAATCTGTCCCAGTCGGTTGAAAAGGTACGGAACGGTAACGGTAGGTAGGTAAAGGAACGAAGTACTGTTGCTGCAAATGCAAGAAACCAATGTGCCTTACTTGCTGCCTACAAATATGTAGTGACTGCAAACGTACGTCGTGAATATACCAAATATTCAAGTGCTGTCATTTTTTTTATTTTTTAGATAAGAAGGAAGATTTATGTTTTATTTTGATAATTGCTTATAGAAGATAACATATTTTAAGTTCATTTTGTTGTTAATTACTTAATTTTAGAAAAAATGAGACTGAAGTAAGTCCTTAAAATTTAGTGTCAAATAATTGTGATCTCTCGAATAAATGTTGATTTTACCTGAAAAATTACGTGTATTTTTATCAATTCGTGTAGTTTAGTTACCTCAAATAACAATCTTTTTAATGTATAAAAAAGAAAAATGTAGCATGCAAATACACTTTTTATTTCATTACTTAAATTTTGACGTCTCTCAGTCGTCACGTCGGCGTAAGTGCTACGTTTAGACCAGGTCGGCAGCTAAAGGTTAACTAGTTCTTTTCTTCATGAAAATATGTCTTTACTAATTTAATTAGTATTGTTAAAATGGCACTCGTGGTCTAGTCGGATTCACGCTTGCTTCTTACGCAGGAGATGCTGGTTCGTATCCCGGTGCTGACCATAAATTAACCAATGAGGTATACGGACATTTTAATGATGATGGAAACAATCGTGAGGATACGTAATTTCGTAATTTCTTTATTGTACTCACATGACAGGAAAAATAGCTTAAGATAGAAAAAATATGTACAAACTTCATGACTACCACATAACATAGCTGCGGCAATTAAATTAAAATTAAATTATTAAATTATTTATTTTTTCCGTGTTATAAAAACAACTTAAATAAACTAGTAATTACATCAGGGAACTTAAAATGTAAAAGCCGTTGGAAAGTAACACTAGGTGAGTAATACCAGTAGGTGCCCTGGATACTACACTAGGAAACCTGTAAAGTAGTAGCCAGTGAAACCGTCGTACGAACCTTTCTCCAAGTATTACAATAGTTGGCATTTTTTATTATAATTACAATTCAGTCCACCAAAGTAAGTATGGAGGGATTCAGTCCACCAAAGTAAGTATGGATTGGCTAGCCACCTGTCATGCAAAATTGAGAAATGAATAACTGAATAACTGGCTTTTGCCAACCCGTAGGGGGAAAGGCGTAACGCTATGTTAAGTTATGATGTAAACATTTATTTTAAAAAAAAGATACGCGTGTAGCACCGTACACGTGTTAGAAGTAAAACTTCTGTAGCTAGATCATTAAGTGGTACCTATACTATACACCTATACCTACCTATACTAAAAGAGATTTAAATTTCCAATTTTGAGATCCAATCTCTGCTTCAAGTTACTTTTAAGTTTCAGACGTCCGATTATTTGAAATTATTTTATACTTGTACTTACTTTTAATACGTCATGTCGTTTATTTCCCACCATTCCTTATCTACAATTTGTCGCGCTCGTGGTGATATACTTAACTCATTCAATAGTGTCACTACTATTTGCATCTCGCTCAGATTATATACCATCTGACGTCACGTCTTTAAGCCGTCTCGCTCAAATGTATGCATTGCTTTGCTTGTTTTAGAAATCCATATCGACCCGTGTGACATTGATGAAACTCTTTTCTTACAAACTGTATGGATCGCATCGCACAGCTGTCAAACATAAGTTCCGGTTCCAACAAAGAGGTTGAACGAAGTAGTTTTTGGTCACGTCACTGGTTTTGTTTATCCCAGCCAGCGGCGGCGGCGGCGGCGGCGCCATCTTGGCCATACCGGAAATCAAGAACTCGTGGAAGAATGCTTAAAATAATTTTTATTTGTTAACGTTTCATCAGGTTTTTCTCTCACTAATTAACATTCTTTATTGTACGAATGTATTATTATCTTATCTGATTAGTTAAAAACCGTATTGAAAATAGTTGCGGTTTTAAAAGTCTTCAGCCGACCCTGACGTCACCGATTCCAATTTCCGTTACATTTCTTAGCCACTCGTGATAGCACCCGGCTAGTAGCAATTGAAAAGCAAATATATGAATAACCCACAGTTGAGAGGTTAAATAAATTTTACCCCCGTGCCCCAAGAAGTTTTACTTCAAAAAGTATTTCAATGTTTAAGTACTGCTATATTTTCACAGCAAAATAAGGTTTATTGTCTCTACATTTATCAATGCACAGAATTCTCAACTTATTTGGCGAAATCCGCACCAAAAGTGGTTCCTGTAAAGTCGTACACCATTCTTGGCAAAGTTGTGATGAAACTAAATAATTTATCACCGTTTTCTTGATGGAAGTTTAGGGGCAGAGTTAAAACAAAGATATACTGGAGGCTGAAACACACAAGTTTTTTCGGTCCCTATTCCCATTTGATACCTAATTTTAGCTACTGTTCTGTGCCAGCTATCGGAACATCAGTGCCCGTACTCCCAACTCCAACTGATTCGGATTAGATCTACCTAATTTGATCCGAGAAAATAAATATGACCGTTTTAAAACTACTCTTATTTAAGGTAAAATAAAGATCATGCGATTGAAAATGGTTTCCATGGCGGTGTATCTGAACGGATACGGATTTGAAGGAATCGCAAGAAAGGTTGGAGTAAGGGCACGTACGCATAGATATTTTTTGATAAAATTTGCGCGGAGAAAAATCGCTAAATTATATGCAGAAAACTGGAGAAAAAAATTCGCCAGTGCGGCTACTCCCCATAGTATTGCATGCGGAAAAAAATCGCTGTTCGGACGGGCCCTGACTGCTGGCAGGTGGTCTGTCCATTAGACTTGTTGCTACCCTTGGCCACCACTTTTTAACAGCTTTGATCCACCATCGAAAAATCGGTCAAGTGTGGGTCGGAATCGCACACGAAGGGTACCGTACGAAGGGTACGTACCATTGTACAACAAAACTTAAGCACTCAAAATAATGAAACAAAAATAAAAAGAAAATTAAAAAAAATATGCTTGATCACGGTGATTTGAACTCACGACCTACGGATTGAGGGCCTACAAAATACCGGCTGAGCTACCATAACGATGTGGATTGACGCGAAATATACAATCATATTGAAATGCGTGGGTGTATCAAAACAAGTCTCTTTAATTTATTACAAATTGCAATTGCAATTGCATTTGTAATCTCTCGTGTTTCAGTATTTGTTGCTGTTGCGGCAACAGATATACACGTTCTGTGAAAATTTCAACTTTCTAGCTATTACGGTTCGTGCTCTATGACCCGCTGAGGGACGGACGGACGGACGGACAGACAGACAGCGGAGCCTTAGTATTAGGGTCCTGTTTGGCACCCTTCGGGTACGGTACCCTAAGAATGACCGATAGTAACGGAGGGATCCCGTATAGCCAAGTCTCCCGACCGCACGTCTACACCTCAGTCTCGTTTTATCCGCGTGTTTAAAACTTCGAACATTGCCTACAAGTAGACCGATGGGGAAAGTCGACCGACCGTACTGGAGGGCTCCCGTCTAGGTAAGAGTCCCATCTTCATCTCAAACCTGTAATCCGCTTTCCTAACTCCGCTTTTGTTGTTTGATGATTATTTTGAAGCCAAAACACTCGCTTCTGTGCGGAACTACGAGCAATATAAATATTTTCTAGCTCTTTTTCGGAGAAACCGACGTGAAAAGGAGAGTGTCAGAGATACAACACAAACAACAATGTTTGTTCTACTTTTACTTGTTTGTTGCGATGCGTACAACGCCTGTCTACCAAGTTTTAATAATATTCTGAAAGCTTCATTGTCCGTCCGCCGCCGTGAAGGTAATATTATTTAAAGCAATGCGAAAATTAAAACATGTTAATATACTTCGCTGAATTCAATGAATTCTCGCTGGTCCCGAAATGGGATTGAATTACTGAAGACTGACTAAATGACGAAATATACTTAATCGACTTAATACTGTAATCGATTTTGGTGTTTGTAGACGTCTCGGAACGCGCCTAAAAACTGAGAACGCATATCAAATAACGGGACCTAACCATGTGAATCCAATAGGTAAAGTCTGGCCGTACTGGGACGCAGGTGACGCAGGCCAGGCAGATCAAATTACGCAAGGCAGGGCAGACGACGTATTTTGTTTGAATCACATGCTATATGTACTAAAGATCCATATTGTGCTCCAGTTATTTTTGCTATAAAATAATTGGAATACTATGTGAATCTACAATATGTCATTTTAGCCCCAAGCCTTCGTTAGCTGAGGATTTTCTCGACATAAAAGTACTGAAAGGTTTTATTTCAGAAGGGCCTCATAGTCGCATTGAATACAAGAGAGCGTTAAATTAAGGAACAAAGGAGGTAATCCTAATGAGTTTTTTTATTCCTTGACCTGCCTGTACTGAACGCGTAAAAGCTCTTTTTATTCCGTATCCTAGTACTTACCTATCATGAAATCAAGCTATTAAATATCCAATTAAATTAATAGATCAGAAACAAAAAAGGAACCCGACAAATAACCGAAAGTTTCACCATTAGGAGCATTCGATATACTATTGCTATTCAATTTCCATACGCGACGGGCCCAATTTTCACCATGCGAATTGAAAGCCTTAGACGTAAAATATTGTCATTTTCGTATGACGTGTCGACAATTTGCGCTTACGCTTTCAACTCGCATGGAGGAGAATTGGGCCCCAGTTTAGAATCCTTCAGAATAGCAAACCTATCCCCGGTTTCCAAGAGGCTGATCAAAGATTACTATTAGCTAACAGAGCGATTAACTAATTTCTGCCAATCACGTGCCGCCATCAGCCAATCGCGTGCCGCCATTTTGAATGAAGCACCGATTAGTTAATCGTGACCTGTGATCAGCGTCTCAGAAAACATCTGTGTCACGCATAGAATTCAGATAACTTAAACATTCAATACAAACAATGAACACACTACGCGTCAAACAAATAAGGTACGACTTGCTTGAAAAGGAAGAAGGTGGAACAAAACATTGTCACCGTATAAGATGGGTTCTTGCAGAAAATTATTCACAAAGTTACCTCGTTAAATCTCCCTTCAGCTTGCTGAGAGACTGGGTAACTTTATCTTGGGATACTACCAAACTACTGTTTTGTGCTGAAACGATACCACGGAAAAACAAGAAAAATAATACTTTCTTTTGCCTCGTCGTTTGCTCGAAAAGGGCTATAACATAGCGTCACGCCTTTCTCTATACGGGCTTAACCTGTGTCCACTTTTAGCCAGTTATTCAATACACAGGGGGCTAGCCCATTGCTGCAGCTATGGAGAAATAAAGGTGTCCTTGTGATGTTTTCCATCACCATTCGAACGCACAATCATTTTTTGAATCGGTATAAAAACAAATCCTGCATTTTCTTTTCTTAGGTTTGGAGACTGCAATATTTTGTACTCATGTATGTATGTTAATATACACATGAATCCAAACTGTGTCAATAAAAATTCCAGTGCCTAGACAAACCGTAAATGGTTTCTTGGTACTCTCTGTTGTAAGTTTTTATTAGATGTTATATAAATAATTAAATTAAATAACAAATCTTGATGATATAAATCTTATCTCCTCTATAAACTCGTATTTATCTGATCATAGCGTATCATGTTTCATAAATACGTTTTCTTCGGTATACTTCCGAAGTCCTTTTATTTTAGTTCTAAGATTTATATTGCACTTGTTCTTGAAGACAAAGGATCATCAACTTCACTCAAAGTTCTGACATTCGTGCTTAATTTCCTTTTACGAAGACTATTATAAAAGTTCACCGAGAAACTAACTCTATGTGGAACTAAGTTATTATCCTCTGAGGGGAAGAGGCCAATTAATAGTTCCGCATTTTTATCAAAAATAATTAACGACTGTAAAGCGGTTGGTTAGTGCATATCTTATGTTTTGATTTTGATTTTATTGAAAAAAGAAAATGGGGGAAATGTTTTCTCGCTATCGCGTGTTACCGAGGTGTCTATCACACTCACCCCCTTATTAATAAAAAGTTACTCCGGGAGTAATGACTAGAGGTCTAATCTGTATCTGCTACACCAATCCCGATAGCCTTCAAATTGATATTTTGAAAGCTGTTTGCCACCTTCAAATTGCTTTTAACCAATCAGCAGCCTTACTCCAATATTTTTAGCGAATTAAAACCGATACAGATAAGATACAGCACTATGCTCCCTGCCGCCTCGCGCTAAGCCTAGCTAGGGAAAATTTCAACCTCAAGGGCGACTGGACTAAATGCTGGCAAACTGAGATGGGGGATGTCGTGAGCGACCGCATTCGCCCAGGCGCATATGTACCGGGCTCCGAATTGCCCCGTCGGGAGTGGTGCCGACTGAATAGAATCCGAACAGGTCACGGACGCAGCGCCTACTACAGATACCGCTGCGGTTGGTCTGCGTCTCCAAGCTGCGACTGCGGTGCCGAGCTCCAGACAGTTGAGCACATAGTTCAAGAATGCCCCCTTCGGGCTTACCCTGGAGACCCCGACGACTTCATCTCCTTAACAAATGACGCCACCAACTGGTTAAGAAATTTGGATATATGCCTGTGACGTTCCTACTCGGAGATGTCATACGAATAAATAATAAATGGCAATCTTTTTTATTGAATACTCCATAGAGAGCTCTATTTCACATTGCCAAAAGTTGTTTTAAGTCAGTTATAGTATTTGTTCGAATCAGATTAGGTACCTACTCAGCACTAATAATTAGGTAGGTACCTATCAGCATTGATTGGAGATTAGAGTACGGCCTAGATATTGTATGTCGAATGCGCGAGAATCATACTCCTGCGCAGGGAGCACTTATCCAGTGGAGAGCGCATTTCCTTTGAAACACAACTCATCAATTTACGGGCGCGGCGGGGGACGAGGCAAGAGAGCTGTGATTGGTCAGCCGCTGCGAAACTGTCTGGCGTGGCGGCCCGTCATCGTACATAGGTTGCGTATGCGAATGTTTGTTGAATACAACAAACGTTTGGCGAGCCGCATTCCCCCGCAGGCGCAGTCAATTGGATATATAGTTTCTGCTCCAACGCGATTATATCACACTTGCTGACAGCTCGCTTTAAAGTGTTATTGTTATTTGAATTTGATAGGAATCAAGATACGTGAAGAGTTCCATTTGAACTGAACACTCCATTTTGTGTAACAGAGAAATAGTCTACAGCCACAGCCAATAATATCCTTAACGATAATATTGCTGTAATTAACTTATATTGCTTTAATAACGGTGTGTATATAACAAACAGCACTCAAGCAGCTCGATTCTTTACAAAGGTACACTCATTAACCCCACTGTCAGCAACAGAAGCACGAGAATATCTTAAACACTACAAGACTAACTTAACTCGTTCGCTGCCGAGATAAAACCGTTTATCACGGCCGGCAAGCACTGCAGCTGACAAAGCAGTATGAGCGTGGACAAAGTGCCAGTAATGTGTGCCGACGCCTGACTGGACTTGCGGAAAAATCTCGAGAGGATGATGCGATACGGCAGTGCTGTGCGGGTACGGTGTTTTGGAGAGCTGAAGTAACCTATCCTGGGGGGCATATCTAAATATCGATATCGAGATACCGAATATCTCCATCGAAAACAAAAAAAGCTCTTCTTACGATCCGCCATCTGCTCAACCGAGACATCTCGCCCCGTTTTCGATCTAAATAAATATGAATCAAGGTAGTTTTCGACGGGGATATTCGGTTTCTCGACTATGATGATGACCTCAATAGCGCGAGAATTGGGGGCCTGTGTCCCTATCCCACTTGCATTGGCTAACTTATCACTAGATACGACCCTAAGAAAGGATGATATCCTAATAAGAAAAAAAAACTTTGAGAGAGAATGTTAAGTTCCTAGACAGCTTCGGTTATCAAAATACCAACATGCTCGCCGACTACAATTTGTTTGTGATTGCGTCTGTACTTTGTAAGTTTAGCGTAGGTTAGTTACCGTTGTTTTGACAATTGTCTTGTTTGAATTGCAATCACGTTTTGAGTCACAATAGTGGCCAGATATACAGAATTATGAATTATCAGTAGAAGCTTACAGAGAAAAATAATCAGGACCATCTGCCATCAATATCATCATCTCGATATCACATCGGAAAAACCGCGGCTCTTCGAGTTTCTATGAATAAATGAATCGGTAGTCAGAGATTGTTTCATAATTCAGCAGTGTCTTATGATGGTAACAGTCAATTATATTTACGGGAATGAACTTAGGAAGTAGTTTGCTCATTCTTTTTTTCAGTGAAGTCCGGCGCCGGCCGTTCTATGTACTTTATCTTTGAATGCTGTAACGGGAAAAATATCCATATCGCGCTGTATTTAAGGCCATGAAGTAGACAAAAGTTTGTAAATCTCTGAGCGTATATCCGGGGATGCTCGTGTATTGAACAAACATTTGAAGAGTGAACGGAATTCGATGTAACGTTTGAGCACATTTAAGCGGATTGGTCTTACGACTGCGCATATACTCTGTTCATTTCTTTATTTAACTTTTGACAGTTCCTTAAAGAGCTTATTACATTACGCTGTCGCCAGGGCACGATTTGTATAGACGTTTCACTCATGATGGAACGACTAGAAAGAGACAGTGAGTCAGACAGGGCCCTGCCGACAGCGTAATATAATAAGCTCTTAAGTTTTAAGCAGTCAAGGGTGATTGACTAGATGAAAAGACTGTACATAATATTTTATTTGCTTTTATGTACTTTTTCAATCCCGATGAAACAGAGGGATGCTACTTATAAGTTGAAACGTCCGTCTGCCTGTGCAGTGCATTGCATAGTCTGTCCGTAGCTACCTAGCGATCGAAGTTGACGGATTCAAGTTACGATTCTTCGTAAATGGTAATAGACATCGCTGAGATTGTTCTTATTCATGTTTTACTAAACTTCCGGTTAGGGGAGGCAGTCGCTCACGTCCGAAGGAATTACTTGGAACCCACAGCCCTTCACGTCCTCCCTGAGTAGTGCTAACGAGCGACAAATCATCATCATCATCATAATCATCAAATCATCTCAAGACATTATAATTTCCAGGTGCTCAAATGAGAACCTGACCTTTTGACACTGGCAAAATTAACCTCAAAAGAGGTTAGGACGCCATTAATAAAAAGAAGAAGAAGAACTTCCGGTTCTGTGGTTTGTAAGGTATCAGTTTTACAAGGAAACAAGTCAGCCACTTACATTAATATATTTCGATCAAAAGTGAGTTAAAAATATTGCATCACGACACAGCTATTTCAGTCCCAGGTTGTCGTGTAACTTATATCCACTCCATAGATTTAACATAAACATATTTTATCTGTGTTTTATGTACAATACAAGACTTCACTCAAGAATCATCAAAACCACCGACATTTTACTAAGTAAGATAGTGAAATATTCTCAAAACCGTTAGCACATATTTCCAATAAACTATACATAAACTTCTTCCCTAGTTCACATCGGGCAGTAATAAAGACATTGCGAAAAAAGTCCCGAAAATCTGAGCCGAGTTTAGGGCACACGAATATGGAGCACGTATGGCTGTGCCTAATAGAGATTTAGTGAGGTCACCAACGACTATTACCTACGCCTTTACTACAAACATGGAAGCGACCGCTACATTTACGTATACTATAATATATTTGATGTGTTCGTTCACCTCAGATGTCTTTATATTAACTTGCGTAAGGGCACACGCAGGCCAAACTAACAATAGCGAACAAAAGATCTGGGGGAATCTCTCAGTAGCATCAATAGTACACAACGAAACTTTAACGTTTCATGACGTCCGTCATTCTGTATTCAGATTTATAAAACAACGCTTTGGATAAGTTTATTGGTCACTCTAACTCTATACGACATCACGATTTATAGACGGAGATTGCTCATATCTGTCTGTTCGTTTTAAGATTCAACTTTTATGAATTATGCGGGAACTTCAACTGGATAAGTGAGATGTATGTGAAAACAAAATTCGTCGGAGTAGACGTTGTTATTCAGTTTTCTCATAGAATCGTGGATTGTGCCTCTTCCACTTGGAATGGGAAAAGGCGTGACGCTATGTTATGCTTTTTTGCTTAGATTCTTGACCTAAGAGCAGAAATTATAGCGAATGCCAGTCATGTCCTGCACATAGATACTCATTTATATCAATCTGTGATCCCACAACCGTGGGTTCACAATAAACACAGACTAATATCGTACGTGTTTGCAGATGTCCCTTAATCTTTGTTTGTCTGTCCTGATTTATGCTGTGACGTCATTGTTGCAACTAATCCAGGAAACATTTGTCCGTTCATCGATTCATCATGTCACTGTGTAAACAAATTGCTTCATGACTAGAGGGAGAGTTGAAAATAATTGGTTTGGATATAAATAAATGATTTGGTAATGAGTGTCGGAGATTGCCGTACGTACACTGTCGGTTCTACTATAGTTTCTGGAACCTAAATTACTACTACTAAATACACGATGATTTCCTCAATCGAGCGATGCTTCTGATGTGCCAACGTTAGGGCAGCGGCGTCCTTTAGACAACATAGAGATATTTTGAACCCTAATTCCATATACGCCATTTTCTGGCGTTGGGATGCCTGCGATATGCTTCTGATTTATTTATTTATTTACTTATTTACTTATTTATTTATTTTATTGTTCAAATTAAATTGTACGTACATTACAGACTAATCCAATGCGCTGTACAAATTCGAAATATTAACAATAATAATTAATATTAATGCATTCCATTGCGTATTCAACACGATTAAAAATTCATTACAAAAATATACACAATCAATAATCTGAGCACACCAGAATCATGCAAACATCTCACAGAACCTGCCACATTCTCGCACAATATCCCGCCATGCATCGCCAAACCTGGGGCCCGAATTCTACTGTACACAAGCATACCACAACACAAGCCTGGCACAAGCTTCAATACGACGCATTTGGTATTCTACTAAAACCGGAATCGCAATTCACAAGCGCCAGCCTGACGCCAGCCTACTGTCCGAAAGTAGAATACGAAGTAGGCTGGCGTCAGGCTGGCGCTTGTGGATTGCGATTCCGGTTTTAGTAGAATACCAAATGCGTCGTATTGAAGCTTGTGCCAGGCTTGTGGTATGCTTGTGTACAGTAGAATTCGGGCCCTGATTATCTGATAATAATTTGTCTCTTCAGACCCCCCGGGCAGTGACTTATTTTCATCAACGGCAGTCCGGCGAAAACGCATAGATATATTATTTGAAATAATTCTTGTACAATAAAAACACGATTATGCTGTCTGTTTGAGATAGAGCCCCTTAAACTTAGTTTATTTCGACTTATGCCCCAGTCCATTGCTTTTAACGAGCTAACTTTTGCCAACAATTTTGTGAGGCTACATAAATTCTGGGGAAATAATTGAAGCTTCTACTTATTGCTTGTGTTACATTTGTTTCCATTTCGTTGTAGTCTGCTGGATCAGCGTTGCATGCACTAGCTACTCGTACAAAAGTAAACATTTTTACTCTACTAAGATCTTTTAAGTTAACCACAGAAAAAATGGTGCAGCAAACTGATTACCTAATTATTTAATCGGCACAGACTGCAATTCGATTAACTATGCGTAGAAGCGACTTGGAATTTGATAGGAATTTTGGAATTTCAATTGTCCAATTTGCGTTAAAATCAGTCGAATTCACAACAATTTGGAATGGTGCTAGACGTTTTCAGCAATAGAGAACTGAGCTATTGCTACCGGCATTTCTCGGGCCTTCCATTCCTGCCATATAGTAAGCAAGATTAAGCTAGCAATATTTGTTTACACTCGCAGGATCCATTATATTTAACCTTTCCTTTGTGCGAACCCGAATGAGTCTTTCAGAGCGGTATAATCCGGTATTCTATGCTTTCAGCTGACTTACGTTGTTATACTGGCTGGTACATTCAAGGCATCATCCGGTTAGAGGTTTTGGATCCCTTCACCTTGCTATTTTTATAAAAAAAAACAACAAAACATTCTAATACTCCCATAAGACCTTTATTTTACCACCAATACTTATTTTAAGTCGTTCATTTTGGTTGCGTACTAGGGTACCTAATTTAATCAGGCTGGCTGTCCAACTCGATGGTTCCACACAGCATTTGAATCCAACAAATGACGCCTATCTCTCTATGAGCAAGGCTACATTTGTGTTGAATAAACCGTTTTAGTGCGAGTTGGTCCCTCACACGAAGGGTTCCGCACCATTCTACAAGAAAATGTACAAAAAAAAACAAGATTTTTGTATGTATGGGACAGCCTTATTTTTCTTTTCGTAAAGTTCATTTTTTGTTGTTGTAGCGGCAACTGATATAGTTACACTTTTTATGAAAATTTCAACTCTCTAAATAGCTATTACGGTTCGTGAGATACGAGTAGAGCCCGCTGACGGACAGACGTACGGACGGACAGCGGAGGCTGAGTATAGGGTGCTATTTGCTCCCCCCTCCGGGTATGGAACCCTAAAAACAGAGTCTTGTTTACATTAACAGTCGCCATTTTCTGATGTTCACCCATTTTGAGGGTCCGCGGGCCAGCATCTCTCGTTAGGCCCTTTTCTACGCCATTGTTCTGATTCTTTGGTAGATTGAGGTTTTATTAATGTAATTTGCGTGTATGATGGCGAAACTGAGCCTTTGCAAATATGTTTTTTAGGGGAGATATTGTGGGTATTCTTAAAATAATACCGACTGACCTAACACTGACTGAGGTTGACACCCTAAGGGAGAAGTCCCGGGTTCGAATCCCGGTTCGGGACGAAGAAGAAGAAACCATAGGTTTTAGATGTCAACATGTTTGTGATGTCGCTGTTTCTGCTTTAGAAAGCACTGTATGTACCTGTATTGTATCCTCCTGAGTGATTCTGTCCTTAATTTGGGACATCAAAATAATTGAAGATTTTGTCCGAAGTATGCTGCGCCATGCCAAAATAGTTTCAAGAAGAAATTAAATATACCTACCCCGGGACTCAGGAGGGATTTTGTGTTATGTTATGTTATGACATAATAATACTTAAAAACCATGCACCGTCCCAAAAATATAGTATCAAATTGAAGAATTATTCTTAGACGTCTTTGCCTCGCAAAGTTTCTCTTCGCCCGGTTTAGTAAAAGCCAATTGAAAAGTTTTCGAAGCGTCATTCAAACCAATTTTTCCTGACATGCATGTGAAAGTTTATAATTCAATGAAACGACAGACGATGAAGTAACGTATGAGTAAAAGGATTTTATACTTACTTCAAGACTTGTATTGAAGATGAGACTGTTTCCATCCTCACCAACTCACGACAAAGCTGGGCATGCTAAGGCTACAGCACGTCTATGTCACTTTCAAAGCCATTATCATCGAATGCTGCAGTGCAGCACTGCAGTGTTTTCCATGAAATATCATGGCAAACACTGCAGTAGCTTAGGTGAATACTAACCCCCGAATATTATTTGTGTTAGTTTGACATGTATAACACAAAAAACATCACGTAGTGCTGAATAACAATGCTTTAAAAATAAATGTTTTCATTAAAACCGGCTTTATCATGATATGGCCAATTTTGACGATGTGGCTACGACATCACCAAATTGTTACTCGGTTGTTTTGTTATCGCCAAACGTGCTGGTAACTACAGCTACTGGACAACCCCCTTTTGTATGACTTCACCAATCTGTTACACAATACAATATAGTACAGCATTCTTCAGAAAAAAAAGCCCGATGACCTTGGAAAATTTTGATAATATCTAGGAGCTTCATCAACCTCAGCCCACATCGACCCACTGCTGGGAATTTGGGCATAGGCCTCTTCTGTACAGCGCCAATCTCCCCGGTCCTGTGTCAATCGCACCTATAGGAGCTTCATCAAACAAAAATAACTAAAACGTGAAATAAAATGGTGACTGCCTTTAACCCATTCGTCTACACATCTTCAAATCTATCTTTTGTTCTCCATTGTTCGGTTAGTCGACCGGTGTGCTTCTGAGAGTGAACCAGATACACTATATAATGATAAAGCTTGATAATATCTTCATCGGAATTATTTTCTGACAAATACCTCCATTGATAAGATAAAATTATTTTAATGTAACTGTTTCAATATTTGTATGTGCATGTGATTGAGAATTGTGACTACTGAAACACAGTAACTCTAGACACGATCTTAAGAGGGTATCCTATCAGCATTTTTCCATACAAACGTATTCCCCTATTTCCTTCCTGGTTTATCCCTCTAGAGGACTCGTTTTTTTTTATAAAATCTAGGTGACCTGTATGTATGTCCCTGTCATTTACTTTTTCCCAAAAAATAATTACCAAAACAGATACGAATTTTCGAAAACCTAAAAAATACCTCATTTTTACTGTCATATTCAGATGACTACCAGACAAATATGAAAAGTTTTTACGTTAAAACAAAATAATAGAAACATAGATCTACTCTTCCTCTAAATTTCAACACCAAACATATTTGTATCGGCGCAGGTTTGGCGGAGAAAACAGGGGAATACAAAGCATCGATCTTGTCAAGATTTTTTAGTGAAAATCGGTCTGAGCTGCGGTTGTCCCTATCGCACATTACGGGGAAAGATCAAGGGTAAGGGGGGGTCAGACTAATACGTATACAAATAGGGAAGTGATAACTGTCGATTTTTTATCGATAATGTAGTGATTTCCGTCATTATCGATATTATTTGTACAGAGTTTGGTATCTGTATGCCGTTTCCACGGAAAAATCCTTTGAACCGCCTATTTATTTTACAGAATTGAAGCTTTTAATTTTATTCTCCAAAAGCAAAATTTTTTTTTTTTATCTTTTTTGGAATCAGAACACAAAAGAAGATTGGCTATCTATATATATATAAAAGTAAGTCGTGTTTGTTTGTTCGAACACTTATAACTCGAGAACGGCTGGATCGATTTTCAAGGTTTTTGATTTGTTGCATTTGTCTCCGTCCAGAATAAGAAAATAACAAAAAAACATCTTAAGGGAAAATAGGTAGGGTAGTGGTAGAGTAGTGGTAGAGTAGGGGTAGGGTAAGGGTAAGGGTAGGGGTAGGGTAGGAGTAGAGTAGGGTAGGGGTAGGGTAGGGGTAGGGATAGTGGTAGGGTAAGGGTAGTTATCAAGCAGGGTTAGGGAATCACGCGAACGAAGTCGCGACGGGCAGCTAGTTTTAAATAAAACAAAACAATATCGATCAAGAATAATTGAATATGTGTATTTATTCTGTTCTCATTTCCACCCTTTCTCTTACCGGCATATTTCGTCTTCACTACGAGTGTATTTATTCTGTTGTCTTGTCACTACGAGTCTAATGAGCCCAAACTCGATGGGTTTACTAGTAAGCATCCCAAGGTTCCAGCTCCCACCTTCGATCTTCGCACTCCATTATCAGATCAGCCCAATGGTACCATATTCTCAAAGGTCTTGTCACTACGAATCTAATGAGCCCAAATTCGACGGGTTTACTAGTAAGCATCTTAGGGTTC
This sequence comes from Argyresthia albistria, assembly GCA_963457715.1. Lineage (NCBI taxonomy): Eukaryota > Metazoa > Arthropoda > Insecta > Lepidoptera > Argyresthiidae > Argyresthia > Argyresthia albistria. The sequence continues at coordinate 10,509,184 of OY735258.1, forward strand.
CCACTTCCACCTTCGAAGTCCATCATCAGACCAGCTCGACATATACCACAACAACATGCTCCAAGAAATCTACTTACGAATAAAAAAACAATATTCAAATCGGTTCACCCGTTTACGCTCCGCGAGCTGAGAGACAGACACACAGACAGATACACAGACAGAGTGACTCACACGTCAAAGTCATAACACCCCTTTTGCCTTCGTTAGGCGGGGGTTTACCAGGTTGTAGCCGCTTTCACATTGTTACCATTTATCTAATGACCATCTGGAGTAAGTGGAATCCGGCTATGCTATTCAAGGTCGATTCCAGCCTCTTTAAAGTATCATAGGTACTTAAATACTTACTTGGATAATACCGTGCGCGGTGCAAAATGAATCTTCCGCTTTACACGTAAATGATGTTTTCACTTCTCATGCTCGTAAAGTTCGTCTTTATGTCGGGTATAGCCAGCATAAAATCAAATTTTATGTTCTAGAGCATAAAGTAAAATCTTCGTCTAAATCTCAGACTCTGACAAAGGTCGTCAGGTAAACAGCCACATACACCTATGCTTTTAGCGCTCAAGAATAAACGCGCTTTATTTTGTTTTTATCACATCTATTCAAAAAGATCTACTTTAGTCCCGACAAACAGGGACTAAAGTAGGTCATTTAGTCCCTAGGGACTAAAAGTAACTTTTTAATTTTGTTGCCAGTACAAAGGAAAAAAAAATGCTGTCAATAATCAGTTTCACTACCACTCAGGCCGACAGACCCTAAACGCAGCGAATAAAAAAAAAGTTTGTACTAAAATGCGTACTCGACACAGATTAGATAATCCGATCGACCGAATCGATTGACACCGATAAAAATTAGTTAGTTGTAAAAATAATTAGTGCTGAGTTAAAAATTAAGTTGCTCTGATCAAGTCGATCCCATAGTGAAAGATGTTCAGAATGATGTCCCTCTTTCCGCATGTACACCCCTTTCTGTGACATCCTGTATAAGTACATGTATGTTATTTTATTGATTACTTACTACTTTTCTCATAGAGGGTGATGAAAAGTAGAGTGTCCACCTCAGGAGTAAAAACTATTTTTGGCTCGAGTGATGTACTTTGATTCCCTCGCTCCCTCAGGATTCTACTTTTGAGTCCCTCGTTACACTCGGGACTCAACTCTAGAATCCCCCGGTCGCACAGGATTCAAAAAACACTCTCGCCCTAAAAATAGTTCTTTACTCCCTTGGTAAACAATCTACTATTTCTTTTACCCATCACAAAGAAGGTTTATCTGAAACAACAATTACCATGATTAGGTACTTATAGCTCCACATTTGTAAATTGTTATTTATCAATAAGTAGTTATAGTATTTTAGATAAATATAATATGTATGTATTGCATTTCGTTTATGTATTTGAAGTAGGTAAAATATTTAAAAATAATAGGTGGGTACTTACGTTTTTTCTTTAGTCGTAAATATAATTACTCAAAATCCGATACACAAGCCAAGTCAGTTCAGTAAAGCATAGACTGTAAACAATAAAAAACGTCTAACACAATAATTTGATCGAGTAAGTAGCTCGTAAATGCCAAACACTGCAAACGCCGACCGATGCCGATAGCAAATGCAACTGAAAGACCGCAGAACGAAAAGCGGCCGGGCGCGGGAGTGGTATGGTATCTACGCACGCACACGAACACAGACTACTCACACGCACATTGATAGCGCGGTCGCTTGGGCGCAACGCGACGGCAATAGTTTGTACAAATACCTATTTCTCAATTTTGTCGCAGACCGACTACGCTCTTAAGAAGTTTCGCCTTTGATGCAATTTAAGTACAAACACAATTTGTAAGGCATTCGTACTGAGTTGGGGCGCAGAACTCCTGTTATATTAGATCTGATTAGCTACAATTCAAAGTAATTACAGATGAAGGAATTCAATTTCGTACATCAGAGGGATTTCAAGTTATACATATACATATTTATAACACATCCACAGTATATCTTCGTGAATTCGTTCCATCCAAAGAACAAAGGAGTTTCTTGATTGATGTCGAGGCTGGGATGTAGAAGACTTTTGACAGCCGCTAAATGGTACAGTCTTACAGTCTTCCAACAATCTTTTAGCTGATGATGATGAGTGACGTTTACAGGAGATATGTTTTTTTTTGTATAGACACCCTTCCTCTAAGTTTATAAAAAGGTTCGAACATTTTTGTGTGAAGCCCGGGATACTTTAAACTTCAATCAGGTACCTACCCTAAAACGCTTTTTCCCCTTACACCTATAAAACATAATGTTTATCGATTGAGAATTTAATTACAAACAACAAATGTGCTTTGACAAAATATCGTAAATATTTATTTATTATAAGTTTTCTGAGATATTCAGAATATGTAAAAAAGTAATTTATGTTTTATAGGTGTACACGGCTAAAGCGTAATTTTAGGGAATTTCAACTGAACATGCAACAGGCCATATTGAGTGGGAACCAAGCTGTAGGCAATATCCTTGCTTGCTGTACCTACTTGGCTACATATCTTGACCTTATTGAAAACCTGTCTAAAAGTGGACTCAATTGCGGAGAACCCGTTATGTTATGTTGTGTAAAGATTATCTAGAGTTATTCCTGATAGGCGTACTGATAGGGTTACAAATAATTAGCGATCCGTAATTGCTTTAAATGCTGAAAGGGCTTCGTAATATAGTTGGAACCCGAGAGAACTATCGGTTAATCAGGCTTACTTAATCATATTAACTGTGGGGGAAGCTGTATCAGAGATTGCTTAATGCGTTAAGTTGTGTAATATGTTCACTTATTTATTCCGAGATGTGTCAGAGAGAAGTAATAATGATAATGAGCTTTTTCGCCATAACGTAATACACATAATAACAACAAGAAATAATATTATATTAAAAACCTTTAAATATCCTTAAAAACGGAACGGGGGATGGGCTTAATATTAAAAAAGTACATACTGTTATAGTTAAGAGCCAAACCAACCTGCCGACAAACTGCCTAGCAGTTTGGCAGACTTAAATTACGTAATTAAGTGCTTTTTTTCATGAATAAACGTTATAAAAAAGTATTTGGTAAAATTAATATCTCGATTCGTGGTAGGTTCACACTATCACGCAACATGGCTACGTCCTAACCTCAATCCCTGCGGCAGGACAGTGCAAAATTATTCACTTAAGTATTTAAAAATAAATATTTAATTGTTAATCCTCATGCAAGTTCAACTTTCTGTAAAGAACCCAAAACTATTATCGTCACCTTTGATGTATTTACGTTATTATCATCTCCTTGGCATTATCTACCTCTTGATTTTTAGGGTTCCGTACCTGAAGGGTGCCAAACGGGACCCTATTACTGAGACTTCGCTGTCCGTCGTCTGTCTGTCTGTCTGTCTGTCTGTCACCAGGCTGTATCTCATGAACCGTGGTAGCTAGACAGTTGAAATTTTCACAGATGATGTATTTTTGTTGCCGCTATAACAACAAATACTAAAAAAACAAAAGAAATTTAATATTAAGGGGGGCTCCCATACAACAAACGTGATTTTTTTGCTCATTTATGCTCGACATTGATAATGGTAGCAGGTAGACGCTTAAAATGTTAACAATATATTGAGTATATTATTTGCTTAAAAAATAAATAATTAAAATAAAATAAATATTTAGGGGGGCTCCCACACACAATGTGTTTTTTTTTTGCGGTTTTTTATAGATAATGGTACGGAACCCTTTGTGCGCGAGTCCGACTCGCACTTGGCCGGTTATTATCTAATATTGCGCACCTAATCTACATCAAAATTTATGTATAAATTTGAATCCACCCATTAAAGTTTCAGGAGCGAATCAAGTCTTGATAACTGATTCGATAATTAAACTCTTAATCCTTCATAGTCCAAGAGATTAGCTTATTTGAGCTCAACCTAAGTCTTCTATAAGCCCCTTGATTGCGTCGCCTAATAGTTAACTATTAAAATACTGAGTAGGTATACTAATCCAGTCGTCAGAGATTTCCATCGGTACCTATAGCACAGAAGAGATAATAGTACTACGTACAGAACGGCCACTCCCTTCCCCGCGCGGATTCAGATACCGCACCTAACCCCGGAGTCGGGGAGCCTCTTCGGGAGACACTTTGTATAGAAGCTGAACGCACACATTCACAAACGAACGAGTTTACGCACACATTTGCACGTGTACAAATGTCATTAGGCTATGTAGTAGTAACAGGTGATTATTTTACGAGCGTTCTATGGAGTGTCCGAGGTGTGCCTATAGCCCAATATAAAGTACAAAGCAAATAAAGTTGGTATCCAAAGCCCTGAACGGGCATGACCCAAAACCTTTTGTACCTGAAAGATGTTCTGGAGCATGCAGTAGGGATGTAGTATTGCGTCGCAAAAGATACTATGCGGCTGCGGCCCGGTAGATACAAGAGATGGAATACTTACTGATTCTATACTGAAAATCCATCTTGATTATTTTAGGCGTATTTGGACCCCCATAAAAGTCAAAATACTGAACCAATTTAAGATGTTTCTCTTTGTTATCGACGCGAAATGTTGTCTGTTATACTGTATAAAATATGGGCTGTTTTTGAATTAAACGTGATAAACTGGGAAAAGTCGAGGTTTTTGAGCCCTCAAAAGTTGTCCCCCCCACTTACGAGGTCGAAAACTTAGGATAAGCATACCCACACGATACCGAACGATCTCTGAAAAAATTGGCTTTGTTGGAATTAATGTAATCTCTAAAATTAATGTATATTGGGCTACTAGGCTACCTCGAGATAAATCCTAATTTAACGAAACTTTAGGATTCTGTTTAAGTTTCCCACAAGCTTTATTTGTTCGGAAAATTAGGTGTAGAGATACTGAAAGTATCTGATGACTGGATTATACCTATATACACGACGACGCACGTGTAGCCTATCGATTTATTGATTGGCTATGCTAAGGCAGCGTTATAAATACTCGTATAACATAGAGTCATGCCTTATAAATAACTCGTATGCGAACATGATGAGCGTGACATCACTAGAACACGGAACACCTAAACTAACACAATATTATCATACAAGCAGTCGTAGTACATACTGATGTGCCGTTGGCGGCGATATTGCCATTTGTGGGAATATAATGTATGGGGCAATATTGCTCCCATATATCCTAGGGCAATATTGCCGGACAAATGACAATATTGCTGGCAACGGCATATCAGCAGTAGGAGTACCTAAATTGCTTTAGGCCCCCACTCGCGCTTATGCACAGAAACACACAAGCTCAAAGTGTCAATGTGTTGAACGTGCCAGCTTTTGATAAATGATCTGTACCCTGTGTCGCAAACATCTTAGGTTTGTTTTCATTCCTCCGCAGTCGAGATAGAACCCGAAACGCTTGGCAGGCCTGTTACCGCATTTCGGAAGACAGGAGGATATTTTCACAATGTTTCAGCAATCACCGCCGGTAGAATTATTTGATAGTTTGTACAGGCATATATCCAAATTTCTAAACCAGTTGGTGGCGTCATTTGTAAGGGTGATGAAGTCATCGTGGTCTCCAGAGTAAGCCCGAAGGGGGCATTCTCGAACTATGTGGTCTACTGTCTGGGAACTTGGAGACGCAGCTTGGAGACGCAGACCAACCGCAGCGGTATCTGTAATGGGTGCTGCGACCGTGACCCTGTTCGGATTCTGTTCAGTCGGCACCACTCCCGACGGGGCAATCCGGAGCCCGATACGTATGCACCAGGGCGAAAGCGGTCGCTCACGACATCCCCCACCTCAGTTTGCCAGCATATTTAGTACTAGAGGGCAAGGTAAAAAAAAAATGATATTTTTAACTTTGTTCTACTACTTACTATAAACTTACGTCTAATAACATTATTTACACCACGGTTCATCGGAGAAGATACCCCGATACTCGTATATTTCGGTCTCTAGAGTATCAACTTTGATACAATACTAATTGGCCTTCATAGTTGGTTGAACGTAATACCGAGCCAGTCTGTTGAGGGTTGCCCTTTTCAGATTGTTTAGTGAAATAACACAAAGATACGATACGGTATGAGAATAGAAGGCATGATAGCGTGACATTGTAGATAATTTATCTTAAATGGACTGACTGAAAAACAACCTATGATTAGGGTGAAATACGCAGGCTAATATGAAAATCAATGTATAGGCCAATACAAGCGGGATGCTTCGGCATTATTTAAAAGCATATCAATTTATGTCATATTTCTATAGGGATATGAATATTTCACGTTTGAATGTCCACTGGTAAAAACTTAAAATCCCTTGCCATGCCATGCCATTTATATTTTTATTGTTATACGTCTGTTTGTTTGCTGTCCTATAATTACTATGTCATCCAATAGTCTGATAGATGGATTAATAATTAATCTATGAGTTCATTGTCTCACTAGTGTATGGTCGGCACCGGAATTCGAACCTGCATCTTCTGCGTGAGAATCGGGCAGGAGGCCCACTAGACCACAGAGCTCTATACTTTTTATGTCATTTTTTTTAATTTTATTGTTTTGTTACTTTATTTGTTTTTGTTATATTTTTTTTTTCTCTCTTTTCCTTTACAGGTACGGTCTGAAAACCAGCGCTTTGAGATAGAACATATTTGTGCTACTCATAGCAAACGCTGAGATCGTCCCTTTTTTGTCTTATTAAACTAATGTACCCTATTTAACTGTACTTTTTATGTATATTTTTTTTTGAGGCAAAATAAACTATTTCTATTCTATTCTATTCTATTCTATTCTATTCTATTCTATTCTATTCTATTCTATTCTATTCTATTCTATTCTATTCTATTCTATTCTATTCTATTCTATTCTATTCTATTCTATTCTATTCTATTCTATTCTATTCTATTCTATTCTATTCTATTCTATTCTATTCTATTCTATTCTATTCTATTCTATTCTATTCTATTCTATTCTATTCTATTCTATTCTATTCTATTCTATTCTATTCTATTCTATTCTATTCTATTCTATTCTATTCTATTCTATTCTATTCTATTCTATTCTATTCTATTCTATTCTATTCTATTCTATTCTATTCTATTCTATTCTATTCTATTCTATTCTATTCTATTCTATTCTATTCTATCCCAGTGTGGGTAGGCCATAAGCTAGCTATCAGCCTAATTCTCAATTAGCTTATCGCAAAATATAATATTTCAGCACGACAGAATATGTTATTTCTGTATGATGGCAAACATTCAAATGGTAAAACAATTATTAGAGGCACAGGAACGATCCAACATGGAAAGTGACTTAAGAAACTCTTAAGTTTTAAAAGTTGAACTCTCAAGCGCCGCCGCACGTAATCTTCTACTGAAAGTATCCACTACTATCTTTGAGTGGATACTTCTGAATCTTTGTAGGGTTCCGTCCGTACCCAAAGGGCACCAAACGGGACTCTATTACTAAATCTCCGCTGTCCGTCCGTCCGTCTGTCTGTCAGCGGGCTCTTATCTCGGGAACTTTTATAGTTAGAGATTTTTATTAACTCAGTATATTTCGGGCCTAGCGCTCAACTGATCTGTATGGTGGAGTGAAAAATAAAGTTGCTCTGATCAAGTCGGTCCCATAGTGAAAGTTGTTCAGAGTGATCTCCCTAACAACCCTCTTTCGGCTTGTACACCCCTTCCTGTTACACCCTGTATTCATTTGTTTCCGCAACAGCTAAAAATAATGAACACAAAATAAAAATAAAAAGTGTGTTGGGGACACACTTTTTATTTTTATTTATGAACACAAAATAAAAATAAAAAGTGTGTCCCCATACAAGACACGTGTTTTCTTGTACTTTTTCTTGTACGATGGTGTGAGAGTCCGACTCGCACTTGACCAGTTTTTTAGAAAAGAACATTACTGTCTTATTCAAATCCTGCTCATTTAACTTTTCCCCCGCATAAGTCCCGCAGATTAATGGCAAGACTCTGGTGGATAGACAGTATTTGTCATCCACAAAGACATTCGCGCTTTACAGTTTACCCTGGGAATATCCTTTCTTGGGTTCTGAAGGGGCACGTCTTTTCGATTTATCGAACCTTTAGTCGATGGATTCTACTGCGCTTTTTAATCAGGCTTACTTGTATACTCCTACTCACGTTCAACTTCCGTTTGATTAGATCTGTTTCTGTTGAAAGCAAATCTTTATGGTAAAAAGAAGTTAAAAAAAGAACAGACGATTAGCTAGATGTGCGTGCTTTTAAATTTAATTATACCTCATATCACAACGTACTATGAAATATTATGTAACCCCTAAGTTTTTATGTAGGTATATAGGTGCTTTTTTATTATTTATTTATTTAATTACACAGTAATTTTAACTTGGTAAGGTACATCAGAACACCACTTAAACCACTGGGGTGTGTGTAGTGTGATCTACTCATTAATTCGTGTTTCTCGTTCAAGTGACACTTAGTTGAAAAGTAGGAAAATAACTAATTCTAACTATCTTTTTAATTGGGTTTTACCGGTAGGGAATACTAGTACACAGAATTTTCCGTAATTAAAGCTACCAGGAAGAAAGTCTGATTTGTTTTTATATTTATGAAAGATTTCATAAATATGACAACAAATTTAATATCTCGATTGAATGTTTTGTCAGACCCTGTGGCATGATTCTCGAGCCTTCGATATACGGATATCGAGTCCTATATTGACAGATTCCCATTCAAAATCACTCGATATAGGTGTGGATATCGTATATCGAATGCGCGAGAATCACACCCCTGTGTAAGCAGGGGTGTGATTCCCGCGCATTCGATATACGGATATCGACACTGAATCGAATCATCGAATGATTCCTATATAAAACTACTCGATTGTAGATGTCGATAATCCGTAGGTTATCGAATACTCGAGAATCATATATCAGTGGCATGATTCTCGCGCCTTCGATACACGGATATCTAGACCTATATTGACAGAATCCCATACAAAATCACTCGATAAAGGTGTAGATATCGTATATCGAATGCGCGAGAATCATGCCACAGGCCTACCGTCTGGAACTCAACTGAGTTACGGAGAACCCTGTATATTCTACATTCCCAGTGCGATGTTTGTTTGTCTCTACATCAACGTGAAAGTCATACGGCTGGTATTCGTTCAAAGTAAACACTACGGTTCGAGGCAAAAGCGAGCATTCAAGCGTTACATGGTTTATATGAGTTTCGGCACCAACGCGGGTTCCACATGGGCCCAATTTTTGAGAAAAGCTTAAATAAGGCGCCTGGTAACGCTAAAATTAGCAACTGGGTTTGTGGTTGTGGAAATTTTCACAAATCATAAAAGAAAATTTATAAAATAAAGCAAATAATGGCGTAAACTGCAGCGCGACACTTACGACCGCGCGAAAAGTGCGAAAGTGCAAAAAAGTGTGTTTTTTCCAAATTACACAAAAACCGCTGATGATTTCTAAAATGTTAAACACTAAATTTTTAGATATTTTGATTACCAATTTTTACACATAAGAATTATATCAGCGTTTCTTGTAGAACTTCTGGAATAACTCATTTTAGGTAAAAAACAACTATTAGGTTATTATTTTTTTCATATAGTTTTTAATGACATTATGATGTTTTCAAACACTAAATTTTTAGCCAAGGGACTGTTGTATAATACATATTTTTTGTGGATTCAGAAAGTATCCCAAACTGCTGGAATAACTTTTTAAAGATGGGCATTTTGCTGGACTATCGTCATATTACTCGCTTCGCAAGTGCGATTACTATTTTCGTTTTTTTTTGTGTTGCTTACCTTTAAGTTATTTTAAATACTTTGAGCCGCGCTGAACACTATAGGGCCTTACGCCCTAACGTTTAAATACAGTGGTGTGGTCTGATTACTATTACTACCCGATATATGTAGGTCTTCAAATAAACCTTACCTGTGCCTGTAGACAATGTTAAACGCTAAAGATAGCGAAACGAAACGATAACTTTTTATGTGTGCGATTTGACATTTGGAATCAATCTGCGGAAAGCGAACGTCTACCTACCTAGAATAATTGCAGTGTTAGGTTAGTTATGTGCAGTAGTGTAATTTATCTATGTAAAGTGCGCACTGACAACTACGAATGTTCTGTGCTCAGACAAACCTCAGTAGTTTAAGAGTACTTTAAAAAAAAAACACATATGTTACTTAAGATACAAAGAATAAATAAAAATAAATAAATAATCGCTAAGTGACGTCACCTTAGCGAAGCCAAATGTCAAATCGCATACATAAAAAGTTATCGTTTCGTTTCGCTAGCGTTAGCGTTTAACTTTGTCTAGGGGGGCTGTACCCTAACTGACGCTGCATTTGATAGCAGTCTCTTCTAGTTAGTCATGCTTATTACGATCGCATTGCATTGGTATAACTCTACTACAACGTGATTATGTAACAATCCTGTTTCATGCAGTGAACTTTGGATAATATTCCTCTCTGAACAATCGTCCAGGGCCCTAATGCTGCTCTGAGAATTTCACTTATATTTCATTACTATTTCATTACTATTCCATTGCAAACACCCAATCAAGGAGGATAATAATTTAGGAGAATACCAAATGACGCCATTTTGGGTGTTTGCAATGGAATAGTAATGAAATATAAGTGAAATTCTCAGAGCAGCATTAGGCCCCAGTTAAAGCCAAAAGATCTCTAAGCGTAATTAATGCGGCTATGCTGTGTTTGTGACGTAGAGTCGCTGTTTCTGTAGTCATAAATAATCTTTATCTCTGTTAAATAAATGCATTTAGGCCATTAGTGTCCCCATCGAGGGGCACGAGCCTTTATAGCCACACTCCACCCCGCTGGGTTAGTGCGGGCTGATGGAGGGTTGTGTGATACAGCTTTACGACTACTCCCGAGTATCGATAGTAGTCAGGGAGCACATCTCCAGTGGAGAGCGCATAGATACATTATCCTTTGAAACACAACTCGCCAATTTACGGGCGGCGGGCGACGAGGTAAGAGAGCTGTGATTGGTCAGCCGCTGCGAAACTGTCTGGCGGCCCGTCATTTTACATAGGTTGCGTACGTTGAATACTACTAACGTTTGGCCAGCGGCATTCCCCCGCAGGCGCAGTCAATTGGATATACATAGGTGCCGCTAATATTAGAATAAATCCTATATATCTTAGCGCCATCTCGTGGTATTTGCAATTTTCGATGGTACTGCACCAAGCGATAATGCCCTCGAACTAATGAAGCTTCCGTAGCATCTCAGTGTACGCCGGTGTCATATTTTGTTCTAGGTGGTCTATCTGTAGTTTTATATTATAGTAATCTCTGATAGTAGCCGGAACCTACGACTATGTTTAAGTTCTACTAAAAAAGAAACGTTTTCGAATTATTTTTGGTACCTACATTCCCGCCGTTCTTATCGCTCTCCGCATTGTCTCCCTATACAGTTTTTGGTACCTACATTCCCGCCGTTCTTTTCGCTCTCCGCATTGTCTCCCTATACAGTTTTTGGTACCTACATTCCCGCCGTTCTTATCGCTCTCCGCATTGTCTCCCTATACAGTTTTTGGTACCTACATTCCCGCCGTTCTTATCGCTCTCCGCATTGTCTCCCTATACAGTTTTTGGTACCTACATTCCCGCCGTTCTTATCGCTCTCCGCATTGTCTCCCTATACAGTTTTTGGTACCTACATTCCCGCCGTTCTTTTCGCTCTCCGCATTGTCTCCCTATACAGTTTTTGGTACCTACATTCCCGCCGTTCTTATCGCTCTCCGCATTGTCTCCCTATACAGTTTTTGGTACCTACATTCCCGCCGTTCTTATCGTTCTCCGCATTGTCTCCCTATACAGTTTTTGGTACCTACATTCCCGCCGTTCTTATCACTCTCCGCATTGTCTCCCTATACAGTTTTTGGTACCTGAATTCCCGCCGTTCTTATCGCTCTCCGCATTGTCTCCCTATACAGTTTTTAGCCGCGAGTATCTTGTTCTATTTGTGTAAACTTCTGTTGACTATCAACAAACCAGAGCGTCACATCTATGCATTACGTGTGTTTAGTTTAGTCATGCCCACATAACAGTCATATACAAGGTGTACATGAATTAACGCAAAATGAGAAACAACTTTGTTAGGGACATCGTTCTGAGCAACTTTCATTATGACACCGATTTAATCAGAGCAACTTTATTTTAGGCCAAAATGTACTAGGAAGTTAAAAAGTTGCTCTGATCAAGTCAGTCCCATAGTGAAAGTTATTCAGAATGATGTCCCTAACAACCCTCTTTCGGCTTGTACACCTCTTTCTGATACACCTTGTACTAGGTAGCACCCATGTTTGATAAGACATTTTCTTTTCAGTAGAATTATTAGTAAATAATAAAAATAAAATGCCAACATCTGCGCTGCATTTTAAGCGCAGTTTCATCCTGGCACAGTTGTTTAGAAACTAACTTGCTCCAGGTAAAAGCGGTTTATAAAATAGTGTTTCCAGGATATTTTAGTTTAAATCTTGCTTTTAAACGCGGAGCTGCTTACGGTTACATGTTTTACTACGGTCACATGTATGTTTCAGTAAGTAACAATAAGTAAAAAGTGGCCTAGTGCGAGTCGGACTCGCCCATGAAGGGTTCCGTTGTATCATGTAATTATTAGACTGGATTTTTGTGTTGTAACTTTGTTTTTAATAGTCTTTGTATGAATGACAAAGTTATCTTTGCAGTTTTTAATAAATGTTTTATATCTTAAAAACTGCTCATTATATTTTGTTCAAACCAATTTTCATCGAAAGTTTATATTGAGATACACAGCATATATTTTTTATAGATTTTTTGTTCAGACCAATTTTCATCGAAAGTTTATATTGAGATATACAGCATATATTTTTTTATAGATTTATTACTTTCTTACTTTAAAAGTTATAGGGGGGACACAATTTTTTCCACTTTGGATGGGTCTGTCTCTTTAAAGATTGACAAAAAAAAATTTTGGTTTCAGTTTCATGTATGGGGATGGGAAGACCCCTTAAATTTTTATTTTTTTCAGTTTTTGTATAAAAATCGTAAACGGTTCACAGAATACATCTACGTACCAAGTTTCAACTGTGTAGTCCTAATAGTTTTGGAATTAAGTTGCTGTGACATACGGACGGACGGGCGGACAGACAGACTTGACGAAACTATAAGGGTTCCTTGTTTCTCTACGGAACCCAAAAAATGAACTAAGTATGAATAAGAAGTACCTAGGTAATAAACTTACAATTTATATGGTATGGTATGGTTTTTGTTTCCATTATTAAGTGTCTGTATTCTGTTGTTGTGCAATAAAGTATAAAAGTATAAGTATAAGAATGGCTGTTATGGTATCTTGCACTCATGCCCGGTTTCCTGGGCGCTGATTAAAGTTAACAGGTTGGTTAAATCAGCTTCAGCCAATCACGAACCGCTATTATTCAAAATGACGGAACTTGATTGGCCGAAACTGATTTAACCAACCTGTTAACTTTAATCAGCGCCCAGGAAACTGGGTGTATGTCAGTCAGCCCAGTGCCTGTAGACAATGTTAAACGCTAAGGATAGCGAAACGATACGATATCTTTTTATGTATGCGATTTGACATTTGTGAATCGCTACGTGTCACGAGTTTTCGTTTCGTTTCGCTAGCGTTAGCATTTAACTTTGTCTAGGGGGGCAGGACTACAGGCTAAACTTACTTCTGGCATATTTATTCCAGGCAATTTGACATGTAAATTATTGTGATGATGTGGTCCGACCGATTTCGGTCTCGGAGACCTCTTCAACTTGTCGTCTGTAGAAGCCGCTCGTGGCGTGGGTAATTGTTGGTGTGTGTGTTGTAGCATTATCGGTTTGAGTTTATAATTTGTTGTTTATTTATTTATTTATTTATTGATCTTAAAAAATCCACAGCTAATACAGATAAGTAAGACAAGGAAAATAATCTTAACGTTAGCCAATAACGGATTTACATTTTTTTGTTAAAATATTATAAGACGTACTTAGCAATTATACTTACAAACATAAAAATTATAACAAAAGCTAGTTACAGCTAAAATGTTGAATAAAACGTTCTTTCTTCTTTAACTTCATGTCACTTTCCTCTCTTAGAAACTTTCCTGATGATGTTGGTACTTTTGTCTTTTTAGTGACGATCTCTCCATCCTCAGATAGCGTTTATCTGGCTGTTTATCTGACTCATTTGACATTTCACACGTACATGAAATGGCAAATAAAGTTATCTGACTGTTCATCCGTCTCTTGGAAGATTGGGCCTAAGCCCGGGTGTCTCAAGATACGGATAAACAGTCAGATAACTTTTTTTTGACACTTTTTGTACGTGTGAAATGTCAAAAGCCCCAGATAAACAGACAGATAAACGCTATCTGACGAATGAGAGAACAGCACTAAATTTGATATAAACGTATGTCTACAGTAAACATAATTGTCTACTCCGTCGATGCAAGTACATTGCTTACCGCAATAATCAAGACTAAGGGAACAATTTAAATTAAGGCGGAATGGTACGTATGCCAAAAATGTTACATGCTCTTTTTAAGATATACTTCCCTGTGACGTCATTGTGTTTTCAACCAAGCGAATACTCGTATATCTTGTTCGAGATCAAGCTTGGGCGATGTTTGGCAAACAGCCAGCGGAGCAGAGTTTATCTACGATTTAGGGAAACTCGACGTTTATTTAACAAATACGGCATACAGGATGTGACGAAGAGGTGAAGTAATGTTTTGGGGGTTATTTATTTATTTATTTATTTATTTATTCAGGGGTTACAAACAGGACAAGTTACATTACAAAAACAAACAGAAGACAAATACACATTGGTTGCATTGATTGACCCTGGATATCTGGGGAGCAATTATCTAGAGACAAAAAAGCCAGAAGAAGCCAATATCGCAGGGTTTCCAATGCCAGAAAAGTGTTGAGTATTTCGGTAACAAAAATATCGATTTCGTCTAAAGGCCGGCCACGCTGGCATATCCGAGTGAATCCGAATGATTTACTTGTATTTCGGTCAATGGTACAAGTGGGATAAACTAGTACCAGTTGTACCGTCAATAGAAATGGCCAATGGTACAAATAATGTAGGGGTATCTTATTTCAATGCAAAAAAATAAAGATAGGATTGGGTTGTCTGTATTTGCTAATCGTAACTATACTAACTACGGATATCGAAACCTATATCAAGTGATTCCCATATAAAATCACTCGATATAGGTGTCGATATCCGTTATCGAATACGCGCTTCACTAGCAACTAAAAGATTAGTATATTTTCCACACACAACATAAACTGCCCATTACGGTCGCAGTTTCGACCATAATAAATACTCTCGCCCAAGTCAATACCACAAAACAATTAATGTTAGTTTTGAACTTGTTAACAGTTGATTAATATCAGTAATTAGTAAGAACTCATCCACCGCAACTATTAAGGGAAGGAAGTTGTAGCGTTCTGTTCAGCAGTAAATAATAAATCGGGCCCTAGGGAGGGTGCGTGAGGCGGGGGAGGGGAATCATTTCATCGTGTAATTGCTATTGTTTTTGTTACAGATTTTATGTATTAACAAATTAATGTGTAGAAGAGATATGATTATTTGGAATTCTGCTACAAACATGGAATAGACTGATTGGAATACTGTAAGAAGAACTTGTGTTTGATCTTGTTTCAGGAAATATTTGAGTTAAGCTTTGGTACTTGATGTTAACATAACTTATTTCTGGTTAGGTGAATCACCCCTATGTTTTTCGTGAAACACAAACCGTGAAATGTTGGTCTAGGGTTCCGTATTAATAAAGATTTATCCTACGATTCGTTACCTATCTATGAGTCTGTTGGCCACACCTGTGACAGACATGGGACCGTGGATTGGTATTTGGTATATGGAATGTACCAAACATAGTTAGGTACATAGATGTCGTTAACATACGGGTTGATCCGACTGACGTCGTTATTTCAAAAGCCTTTAGACTATCTAGGTAATAACTATTCTCTATAGACTATTCTCCGTCCCTCTCGCTCATACCAATTATGCCCAAAATTCTACCATGGTTCGCCTTGCCTCTGAATACAATAAACAATTTTGTGATTTAGATCCATTCTCATCCTCCAAAGCCAAATTTCGTCATGAAATTATAAAAGTCTTGATAGACGATGAGGGAAACAAGTGAATAAACACACAAATTCACACCCTAACACACACCCTCACACACCCTCAAACACACACACTCACTTACCCTTACATAAACATTACAAATATACTCCACACATTCTCCTTACTATATTTAATTTAAATCACGTACCCTACGTACATTCTCCTTACTATATTTAATTTAAATCACGTACCCTATAAAATCTTATTTCCTAAAACTCTACAACGTGCATAATAATAAGATAACTGTAAGATAAAGTTTTTTTTTCTCTTTTACTTGCTTATTGTATCTTCTGTGGATATCTGTTACCGGCTTAATTTTTGTATTTACATGTTGTAACTCATTTATTTTATATGCTGTTGATATCCCAAATAAAATAAAATAAATAAATTAAATGAAGAAAAGATTATTCGAGTTTTCGGCTGTTCCGAAGAACTGTTTTCTTGTGCAATGAAACAGAATCTTTATTTTGTGAGTCGAACTTGCACTTGCCCGATTTTTGTATTTCCGCTTGCCTCTGCACCGGTCGTGTAACGTGTATAAATTTAATTTTTCATTTAGCAGCATTGTCGCGAACAAAGTGGAATTTTAATGCAATTTAGTAGAGGCAGCATAGGAGTAGCTCAGGGTTGTTTTTCATTCCAGGGCTTACACTAGGTGTCACACGAGGGCCTATGCCTTTGAATAATTGCGCTGGAATAAAGTGGCATTTACCTCCCTTTTGAGAGCTTGGACGGTGACAAAGCGGTTCCAGAGAAAAAGTGGAACATCGACGGTGTCTAAACACAACTATGATATGTTTTAGGAGATGAAGAATTTACAATAGGAAGCAAATAATGGACTAGATAGAGTCTTTCACAAATACATCTTGAACAAGCCACCCTCGTCAGGGGTGCTTGGCCGTGCGTGAGTTGCCATAAAGTCTACTTTTTGACCTCCCACCTACCACTGTCCTTTACAGACAGCAGCATGACAATGAACAAATGTAATCGAATCACAGCAGCAAAAACTGCGATACAAGGATACAACAGAAAAACGGATTGTTACGTCCGTTTCCAAAAATTGAAAATGGACGTAAGAGGATATATAGGTTGGTGGATAGTAGGTAAGAGGATTAGCCTGGGGGGCAATTCTGGCGCTAGAGAGATCATGTCCATGGTCGAAATATCGATTTTGAGATACCGAAATCTCTATCAAAAACAAGAAAAAGCTATTCTTACGACTAGTCTTTCGACCAACCGAGATATCTCGACACGTTTTTGAACAAAATAAATATAAATCGAGATCGTTTTCGACCGATTAAGGCGGTATCAAAACCGATATCTCGACTGGGGAGATGATCTCTACAGCGCGTGAATCGGGGGCCAGATCCAGCTTAAACTTTATACATACTTTTATCAATGTATATCGTATCTTATGTTGTTTTTGTTGTTGTTTCAGATGTCGGCCATCTTACTGGTGCTTTTGCAGTTGTCCATACACATCGTGGAGGAAGGTCACGCTGTCAACCCAAGTAAGTATAATTAATTGTAATTCTGGAAGTTGTGATGCTACCAAGAAGAAACAAAAAAGTTGATAAAACGCTTTGAAATTCTTAAAGATTTAACGTGATATTTTTCATTGAATTTAAATAGTTTTTTAACCGACTTCAAAAAATATTATCAATTTGATTCGTTTGTGTTATATTTTTTTTGTGTGTTACCTACCTCGAAACTTATTATGAACCGATCTCAAAAAATATTTTTTATATGTAAGGGAGACTTTTCAGGTTGGTCCCATTTTTTGAAAATCAGGAGTCGGTCCAGTACTTTGGTTTCTATATAGAAAAGACAGTCATCCAAGTAACCAATAGTACGTACTTTTGCCTTTAAGTGACTGTGGCGTTTGCGCTCATTGTTATTAAGATGATTGTCTGCAATAAAGAATTGTGAAATTGCAAAATGAATTCTGGCTGTGAGAACCTTGTGAGGATCGATATTTGTTTATTTTGTGTAGTATTGTGAAGTCAGAAGACAGATTTCATAGGCTCATTAATTAGGTATCGTGTTCATAGATGACATCGTAATCGTATCCCGCGCGGACAGGTTTTTAAGGAACTAACATAAAATGGAAACTTAAGAAACATTTCTCCCTTTCCATCATTAACCAGTAATTATAAAACTTTGTGTGAAATAAAAATACTTAATGTTCTTGTATGTAATATTACCAACTTGCTAGTTACTTGCTAATAGTGTAAATACCTACTTGTATTATTTCTGCGTAACTCCGAACCACGCACAAACCTACGTGGTTTTTTGTGGTTCTTGCAAATGGATATGTATTATATTATGGTTTATAATTAAAATTAAAAAAAGTGATTTCAGAAGTCAGTTTATATTAAAGTTTTTTACTTGGTGAATTATTATTTATTTGAGTCAGCGGTGTTTTAAATGTCTTGTTCTAGACAGAGAAGTCTAAGCATCAGGAAATATCGCGTGAGAGTGTGCAGCGGGCATTAAAATTGGTGCCTCTCAATAACTATACGTTATCACAGGCACCAGAGCGGCCCTAAACCTTGGCTCAGTCAGTCCACACCACTGAACAAACACGTGACTCGTCAGGCACTGCAAAGGGTTATTTACAAAGCGTTGGGGGCGGCGCCGATAATCTTCATAAGGGGACCTTTAGGGGACACACGAGAATATTCATTGCTGGTAACATTAACTACAAACACCGGATATAAAGACACCGAAAATATTGCATCTTGCTCCCATTATATGTTTTTATTATAAACATTTTAAACATACCACAATAACATAACATAACGTACCTAGTAGTGCTAAAGCCTATCTAATCGAAGTGGGCAAAGTAATTAAATACCTATTTTATTCAACATTCGCAGGCTATTTTGATGAACGATAACGAAAACGACACGTAGATGACAGCGGAATTTATAAATCTATGTTCTTTTTTGTAGCGACAGCAATCTCAACATAAAATTTTTAGGGTTCCGTACCCGAAGAGTGCCAAACGGGACCCTATTACTGAGACTTCGCTGTCCGTCCGTCTGTCCGTCCGTCCGTCCGTCTGTCTGTCCGTCTGTCTGTCACCAGGCTGCATCTCATGAACCGTAGTAGCTAGACAGTTGAAATTTTCACAGATGATGTATTTCTGTTTGCCGCTATAACAACAAAAAATGTAAAGAAATTTAATATTAAGGGGGGTTCCCATACAACAAACGTGATTTTTTTGCTCATTTTTGCGCGATATTGATAATGGTAGCAGGTAGACGCTTAAAATGTTCACAATATATTGAGTATATTATTTACTTAAAATAAAAATTAAATAAAAATTAAATTAATATTTAGGGGGCTCCCATACATTATTTTTTTTGCGGTTTTTTATAGATAATGGTACGGAACCCTTCGTGCGCGAGTCCGACTCGCACTTGGCCGGTTATTTTTATTGTACGCATTCAAAATTTCAAACTGAGTTGTCTCAGAAATCCTAGTATTTACGAGATTTTCTCAATGTGTATATGTACCTGTATATTCATAATTTCTTTATAGCACACTGACATTAAAAACAGTCTAGCAAGAGATCTCTTCCAGCGAACCAAGTATATTCGTAGCACAACAGCCTCCCGTAGGTCTCGCTCCCTAACGAAGGACGATAGCCCTCATCTTTGTTTGCGAACACTGTCATAGAGAAAGCAAATATACCCGCGAAATAGCAACAGCAAGAAATATAAAAATTCCAACAAACCCATTTAAATTTTTAAACCTATTTATTGTTTGAGTGTCTTTATTGAAACGGGACTTGTATTGTCATCGTTATATCTCATGAGATCATTTTACAAATGATGGAAATTTTATGTCAGTTAACTAACTTATACAGGGTGAAATTAAATTAGCTGACCATATTTTGAGGAATGATAGTACCCATCATTCTGAACAACTTTGCCTATGAAACATAAATATGGTCGCAAATGAAAAAAATTTTTCGTCCCCCAGTACATTGCCCCGATCAGCTGATTTCAAGTTACTATTGGAGACCCAAAATTTTTTTTCGTTTGCGACCATAATGTTTCATAGGGAAAGTTGTTCACAATGATGGGTACTATCATTCCCCGAAATATGGTCAACCACTCTGTTAGTTCAACTGAATAAACAATTTTTATTCTTTCCGATTGTTTTGGTAACATCCCTAGTGTTTAAAAAGTGGATTTTATGAAGTTTTAGGTTAGCTGTCAAGTTGCTTCTAAGCATGGATAGAGTATCTCTCTATTTTCTCTTCACAAGCCTCTGCCACCCCGTATGGGTAAAAGCGTGATGCTATGTCTGTTGGTTCTATGTGGAAACTGGAAAGCAATTTTCTTTACACTTAATACGTTACTAAGAAAACGATTAAATCAGCTTCCTATATCCAATGACGCAGTACAGTAAACCATCAGATTTGCTTCTCGAAGCATTTCTCCGATTTCCCTAGACTTCGATAAATCTGAGTTCTTGCAAATCTTTCAATTAGTCTGAACGAAATGATCCGAGAAGCTATGAGGGGCACAATTTGTTGAGGGTTTAAAGAACTAAAGCTGAATTGGCAAAGATAAATTTTATCATTTGTCATTGTTATTTAGCAGGGATTGAGGATTTTCCCTTTAGCCTTTGGATGGTTCCCTCCGTCCACTAGGATCCATTGGTAGGGTCCATCAATTGAGCCGAGTGCCCTTTTATTTATGATGTTCAATGGCGGTTTTTGTTGGTTGATTCGAATCGGTTTTAAGGCGAGGTACGAATAATTACAAACCAAGGTCAACGAAGATTGCGGAAGTGAGAAGCAAATATAACTCGGGAACAGGAATAAGTGGGATGGCAATTGTGCGCTCGCGCCTAATCTGAATCAACGTAAGCGCCAAAACGGAAATAAAATCATAAAAATAAGCTATTCCAGGGAATTACATTTCATTCATGAAATCGCTAGTAACAACGATTACCCACATATTTCAATTAATAGAAAAATCATATTTACTACTACTGCGGTATAATAGGAAAAAATATTGAAAAAAGGGGTTGACTTTGGATTTATTTTCTATCGAGAAAATTTTATCCAAACACGTTTTACTTCTTGAAAACCCTAGATTATATAGTCAAATAACATATACTAGAAATTGATTACGATCAGTCGAGTATTTCCTGAAATACACATGATAAAAGCACCCCTAATTTATTCGTGAGGCCCCTTAAGCAAGGTCGTTTCAAAACTTGACTGAGCTAGCCACTCAAGCGCTTGACCGTAAACGTATGGAAAAGAGAAGAACTAAGCTGTTATTCAAATCGGTTCCAAAATAATTCAAAAACCTCAAAAAAAAAATACAAGTGTTTTGTCAAATTAAGTAACGGCCGTAGTAAGAATAATTTAATGAACCATTAAACTGATTCCTAATTTGTATTTCAATCATTACCTAGCCATTTTTTTAAGACGGATAATGATTGAAATCTACTCTTTTGTTAGTACTTCCTTACTCTGAGACTTGTTACTCTCAGGTTGAACTCTTGAGTAAGATACTTTTACTCCGAGAGTAGAGTCAGATAAGTGCTACGCATTCCTTACACCAAGTTTATTAATATTGAAATTCGTTAATATTTGCTAAAGTAAAGTAAATAATAAGACGGTAAATTAATATTCATACTTACATGAATTTCAATCTCGGCAATGATTGAAATTCATATTGGAAATGAAGACAATGAAATCAGGCACCCCACGTCAACACATAAAAAATTACAGTACCTTATTTTTTTTAAATATACCGTTCTTTTTTAGGGTACCGTACCCGAAGGGTGCCAAACGGGACCCTATTACTGAGACTTCGCTGTCCGTCTGTCCGTCCGTCCGTCCGTCCGTCCTGTCTGTCACCGGGTCTGTCTGCACGAACCGTAATAGCTAGAAAGCTGAAATTTTCACAGAACGTGTATATCTGTTGCCGCACCAACCTAAAATACTGAAATACGAGAGATATTGCAAATTAAAGGGGGCCCCGATACAAGAGACGTGTTTAGATACATTTACGCATTTCAAAATGGAGATCTTGACTGAAACTGTTTATTTATTGTCATAGCAACCATGTCAAAGACACATATACTACACATTTAAATATGATAGCATATTTCGCGTCAACCCACATGGTTGTGGTAGCTCAGCCGGTATGATGTAGACTCTCAATCCGGAGGTCGTCGGTTCAAATCTCGTGAAGGCATAAACTTTTAAATTTTCTTTTTGTTTATTTTTTTATTGTTTTGAGTGCTTTTGATTTGTTGTACGATGGTACGGTACCCTTCGTGTGCGATACCGACCCGCACTTAACCGTTTTTTAATATATTTTTTTAGCTTCGGTGTCGTGTAAATAAAAACCTCATACTCATACTCATACTCATATATTTATTGTGTCATTTAAACTTTATTGCACAAAAACAGAATACAGACTTAATGGTGGAAAAAAACTTGCACGCACAAAGGCTTGCATCTCTAATAAGATCTCTTCACCTTTTCTCACTTCCTCTCGCTCGGGACATGATAGAATTAGTATAACAACTAAGCGGTACTTAATTTAGCAGTCAGTGCATTCGGCGATTAATGATATACAAGAGGTTACTAATAAGTACAGTAGGGTCATATTCACCTACCCCAAACCACTGATTAAACCCGGACCGCGTGTTATGACCGCTCGAATTTACAACATTCATTACCGTCGAGTCGACCGTACTTCGCACTGCGACTCACCATAGAAACTTTAAATTAACCATAATGTAGCCACCAGCCGACTACTGTGCGACGGCCACACTTGACTGTGAAATTAACTTGTGTGACAAACCGATTTTACAGGATGTACAAGTTAACAAAATAAAAAAGGCGAGGTTGAAAGCACAAGAGCTGTTGTATTTCTAGCTGTCGTCAGTTTGATTTATTATTGCTAGTTTTGACGTTTTGATAAAGAGTGAACGGACGGACATAAGTTCTCATAATGATCAGTCATACATTTAGTTCCATTGCGGCCTTCTACCGCTGACAAAGTCAAAATCAAAGTCAAAATCCTGTAACCTTATTTTTAGACGTCACAAATTAGTCAATGTGTCTTTCATTCTCTAACTGTGAGTCTTATAGAAATCACAGCCTAATTTTGATTTCTTACATTAACTCCTTGGCTGGGATAGACTAATTCTCAAAGAAAATTAACCTTAGCGAATCTTCATGAACAACGCGCATTTCAATATTTTCAATCGCTGGATCCACACCAAACGATCCATCTTGGATCCATCTTGAATCGGGCGATCCAGCGATCCGCGATCCAGGGTCGTAGATGTCTGTCGAGCTATAATCCTCACATTTCAAAGCAATACTCAGATTTAAAGCTTCATGAAAAATAATTCTGAGAATGCCAATAATTTGTGTTAATTAGTGCCAAAATGAACATAATTATTGCCATCATATTTCCGAATTTATAGGCATAAGTTTGTCTAGCTGTAATCCTCATGAACTTATGCCTATAACTGCGGAACTATGATGGCACTAATTATGTTCATTTCGGCACTATTTGGCACTAATTATTAGCATTGTGTGAATTCATCTTCATATAGCTCGCTCGACAGACATCCGGTATCGCGGATGGACCGTTTGGTGTGGATCCAGCCATTAGCCTCTACCAAACACACAATTCTTAGTTTACAGATAAATATACAAAAACATAAATATAAGTTCAATTAGTTACCTGCAAAACAAAATCATGCCTCAAATATAATGCATAAATACTTTATTTGCCACCACTTCACAAACTGCCGTAACCGAGTTACAGTACAAATTAAATCCGGTGCGTGCGACAGCCACAACGGTAATGCACTTCAGCCCTAGTTGTTCACATTTCCCCGTGAAAATAAAAGCGAACAAAGTAAAATGCTGCGAGCGAAATTTCAACACAACACGCGGTAACAAAACTCTCGCAATTTTTGTTTTCGGTCGCGCCGCAAATGAATACGACCTCTTTTCGGCGCGGGTACTTAGCGGGAGCAAGCGTTTTTGCTGTGATTGTAAACTTTTTGAATATTGCGGTCTGTTTGGTTCCGAAATATTTTTACCACATACTTACTTCACGTATTTTGTACGGGGTTATAGAGAAGTATAACTATCTGCCAAATACCATGGCAATGGATTTTGCCTAAAGTACAATGACATTTATTTTCTTCGGGTCAATGAACTTTATTGCCTGGTAAGATTGATGGCAATGGGATATTTTCATCAATATTAGAACGTCCGTCCGTATAAAATATTATGCGGTCCATAAAAATCTGAGGTAAGGACAATCAAAACAGGAAGCCAAGCCAGTGAATTCTAGCTCTCTTTTATTTCTATGGTACAGTCATTGTAACTACATTTTACGATATAAAAATAAATTGATTTTTTTACTAAAATTATATAGTTTTTGTCACTCTCACGATCTTTACGAATCCAACGACACCTTATTTGTTAAAATCCGTCGAGCCGTTTGGGTTGTAGCGATTTTTTTCCTTTTAGAACCCCATATCTCCGCCATTTTGAAAAAAAAAACAAGTACTGAATCGTTTTTTTATGATTTAATTATCCAACCTGCTCACAAAACACGAGAATCGGTTGAGAAATGCAACCTGTAGAGGAGAACAACCAGACATACGAAAGCATTTTTCGACGACGCTTCGCTCGATTGGTCAAAAAAGTTTTACTCCGGGAGTAAAGTTAATTTCGGGAGTTACTACGGGACTGAGCTAGAGAGCTGTCTAGCCCTGTCCCTACTCTCGGATTAACTTTATCCCGTCGTCCCGGAGTATAACTTTTTATTAATAAGAAGGTTAGTGATATAAGGACGAGACGAGTATCTCATAGGGTTGTCATTTGATTCTCATGCTAAGGATATGCTACAATTTCAAATTTGTTTCGTGCAACTCATGGTTAGATTATGTTGGTGAGTACACAGATTAATAATAGTGAGTATCTAGCGCGCTCAAATATACTTTCCACAGGAGTCTACATTTATAGAAAGCTATGCCGTCAACAGTACTCGCTAGTACTAACTCAGACCTGTGAAACGAATCTCCGGAGATTAAACCCGGGGTCACTGACTCGACGAACACCCAGCAAATATGCGGGAGGCGGGCCAGCTTAATGATCCTACATATTTTAAAAGCTTTTTACTCTGACTGGCTTATCTGCCAGTTGTGCGATAGTTAGCCGGTTGTTTTTGAAACCCCGACGAAAAGAGGGGTGTTAAAAGTTTGTTTATTAGAGTAGTTTCTGAACGCAGCTGTCAAAGTAAAACTGATGCTAACTTGCTCTAAGAGGTCTCTCGCTCTCTCGTCTAGGACATGGTGCTGAAGATACACGTAACAAATGTAATAATTAAAAGTAACAGATTTAGAAATAAAACCAGTGCATAATAAAACAAATAAAGTGTTTGTAATACAGTATAATACAGTTTGAAGCAGCTGTCTGTCTGTGTGTGTGTTTTATGCTTATGTCACCTTAGCGGTCAAACGGATAGACGGATTTTAATGATGTTTATTGTAAAACAACACAGATACATAACGATCTCTGTGGCTAAGACTATCTAAAGTGTGTTGTTGCAAAAGACGTTTAATTAAGGAGGTGTGTACCTACTTGAGAGGTGACGTAACTATCAGGCTGATGAGAAATAACGGTATTTACCAAAATAAAAATAAACAAAACATAAATTAAATAACAATACGTCCTAAAATCCTACGTGAAACACGTTCGCACTCGGAACTAGTCCAATTCGGTATTATGACGAAGTATGTGGCAACAACAAATAAACACATTAAATCAGGCTACTACAGCATTATGTGCGAGATAAGATTGTCGATAATCTCTGCGTTCCCGCTTATCTGCTCCCCTTCATGCATTATTCAAGAGCTGTCGCGCCTCAAACGCTGTATCGCTGTGAGTTCCTGTAAGGAAATATGCCGGTTGGTGCAGTAAGTAGACTGCATCCGTTTTCAACCTCTGATTTGCCGCGGTCAGTCCCCGTAGACAAGTGGCATGATTCTCCCGCATTCGATATACAATATCTACACCTATATCGAGTGATTTTGTATGGGAATCTGTCAATAACGGTATCGATATCCGTATATCGAAGGCGCGAGAATCATGTCATAGATGCAAAACGCTATCGTTCGCACGAAACGCTAAGAATATGTATGCGATTTGACGTTTGGTCACGCTACGCTAGCGTCACCAAATGTCAAATCGCATACATTTCGAGTTTTCGTTTCGTTTCGTTTTCGTAGCGTTATTAACTTTGTCTAGGCCTGGTAGCTTTAATCCGTTACTCATGTGTTTTGTTAAAGTGTCCGTGGCCGAGCGGTATCCGCGCGTCGGACACAATCGTGTGGATACAGCAGAGACTATATATCCAATTGACTGCGCCTGCGGGGGAATGCGGCTCGCCAAACGTTTGTTGTATTCAACGCAACCTATGTATGATGACGGGCCGCCAGACAGTCTCGCAGCGGCTGACCAATCACAGCTCTCTTACGTCGTCCCCCGCCGTAAATTGGTGAGTTGTGTTTCAAGGGAAAATGTATCTATGCGCTCTCCACTGGATAAGTGCTCCCTGGGGTACAGCAACATCTGGCCGAGACTGGTATAGGATGGGTGACCCATTGCTATGTGGCATTTAAGCCGAAGGTCCTGGCTAATATTGCTACTCTGGTAGTAGTCGTAAAGCTGTGTTTGAGGCCCTAATAGGACAGCTTGAATAACTTCTTACTGTCGGATTGGCCACTAGCCCGAAACCTCTCCACCAACCCGCATGGAGCCAGCGTGGTGGAGGGTGGCTCAATCTCACTCGTATGCGGGTAAAGGCCTGTGCCCCTCAGCGGGAACCTTTAATGGGCTACGTTTACATAGAGGTTTTGTATTTTATTACCATGGTATGAGGTTCAAAATCGCGTTACCTAAAATTACTTTCGGGAAGTTTATTTTGTTTTGCAAATTGGTTCATGTGCTTCTCTCAAAACTAAGATACGACTGATCTGACGGTACTTTTTAAATAATAATGCGTGCCTTATAAGATAAGATAAGATAAAGTTTATTTCGTACTTTCTACTACTTCTAACTTAAAGATTACAGTGAAATTGTTGTACATGGTGTCATCAATATAATTACGACTTCAAATCCCTAAACTAGGTAATGAACCTGTATCTTAGCCACTAATTACAGTAAAGTTCTGTTAATGCCTACTAAACTGTCAAGGATTTGCTTGTATGCAATCGAAAATGCTCTATGATAGGTAAATATATCGAGTTTAACTTTATTGGAAATATCAAAGTTATTTTACTGAATAAGAGTAAGCTGTGGCATCATGATATTACTTTCTTCCCCAGCAATTATGTGTTGAATATTTTTTTCTTACCTCGTGGAAGAAAGATAATGAAAAGCTGGACACACACTGCGAACCTACTTGGTTCTATATGTGAAGACAATGTTAAATAAATATAATATCACTTCCACAAACAAGTGCTTTTTGAGTTTAATACAAACAGTAAACGACTCAAAACTATGCATGTCTATCGGCCATAACCGAAATTGACTAAAGTTAACATGTCATAACCATAAAAAACACGCCACTTCTCTATTATTAAAGACATTTAGGTAGTCTTTCGATTTTCTTATCGAAGCACGCAACGCACCCTTCCTATCGCCGGAATATATCATAAGGGTGTTTAATTTAGTAATATAATACCGCTATATTTTCAGTTTTATTGGCATTTCATAAAGTTCTAGGGTTCCGTGTAAAGATGGAAAGACAAACTTGTGTCGTATCATAGCGGTACTTATAATAATAATATTAATAAAACATTTATTTCGGACAACAGTAGATCCATATCGTTATTATCAGCACAGGGTGCTCATCCCATACAATTTAGAATTACTAAACCTTCGTAAAAAGAGATGGCGCGAGGAGTAAGATTTGTACTTTAAACGCCATGGTTTCAGTTAACATACTTCTAGGTGGCGCTCATTGGTCTGAGATGGCGCTAATCTTGGAATAAATCCTATATATCTTAGCGCCATCTCGTGGTATTTGCAATTTTTTGATGCAATTTTTACCAAGCGATAATGGCTTCGAACTAAAGAAGGTTCCGTAGCATCTCAGTTTACGCCGGTGTCATATTTTGTTCTAGGTGGTCTATCTGTATTAGTATAATATTATAGTATCTGTATTATATTATAGATGTTAAATTGTTTATACACTATATAGTATTATAATCTGAGCCATTTATCCTAGTGGGAAGTAGCAGCAACTTATCCTAAAACACAGGGTTCGCCCTTTTTAGGGAGTAGCGATACATCCCTTGTTTACTATGCTAAACAAATTTATAATGTACATCTCTTTCTGAAAATAAACGATTATGATTATGATCTGTGCTATCCACTGTGGTGCTATCCCTAGGCGTCGCTGTATGGACCGACCGACATTTTGAACAATCGCTTGGCAATTTAGGTCCAAAGAACCCTCGCTTTCTGTGGCCCGGAGATTCTTAGGACGGTTTGTTAGCAATTTGTTTTATTCATTTGTTTAGTCAATTCTTGGGGCGGAGTGTTAGTAATTTGTTTTACTCATTTGTTTTGTCGTACTTATGAGTTACTCAAAATAGCTCTTAAAATCTAATTAATTTCGGTTTACTTCTGCCCCCGTTTATCCATTTCTTTCCCAAATTAAAGTACTTTCAAATAAATTAAACTCGTTTTGTAAAATACAAATTACCACTTAGCTGTAGTTCACAATTGATTGGATTAACCTGTTATGTTCTGATGCTCGTAATACAATTTAAATCATAGAATCAACCTCGGAAATTTAAATCAATCAGAGCGTTAAGTTAATAAAAGGTTCTGAGTGTAATCTGTTTTCATTTCCACTGATAAAAATATATGCCTCATAATTAATGTATGGCTACTCAGCCAGCTGAAAGGATATGAAAATACATAAGTAATATATAGCTGAACCACTAAAGCACACAATAGTACTACGTACAGAACGGCCACTCCCTTCCCCGCGCGGATACAGATACCGCACCTCACCCCGGAGTCGGGGAGCCTCTTTGGGAGACACTTTGTTTAGGCGCTGAACGCACACATTCACAAACGAACGAGTTTACGCACACATTTGCACGTGTACAAATGTCATTAGGCTATGTAGTAGTAATAGGTGATTATTTTACGAGCGTTCTATGGAGTGTCCGAGGTGTGACTAAAGTTTAGTTTAGTAACTAAACGATGATGGTTATGACAATCCCCATGAATCCTGAATAAATGTTTCATACACGTTTGTATGCATTCCTAAGTCAGTTTTAAACCAAGTATTTAGGTGTCTGCCCTTTTTACCGCCATCATAATACACTGTACAATACCTAAAGGCAACCTTTATTTATTATTCACATCCCAGCCCCACCGCTATTCGGCTATATCGGGGCCGTAATACAGGAGCGTTTAGTACTATGCTGTGTTATAAACAAGTATAACCATAGGTTTACTAACTACCTAATAAAGCTGCCACGCAGCAAAATAAAAATACTAACAGGCCTTATAACAGGCCATTGTACACTAAATAAACACTTGACAATTACAGGTGCAACTGACAGCCCCCTATGCAGGGGTTGCATGGAAGTGGAAGAGACGGTCGAGCACATGTTGCTGGCATGTCCATCCACAATTGAAACCAGGATGGCGATTCTGGGAGAAGCATCATCGACCCGGGAGCTCCTTGAACATCCAGGCCTCCTACTCCAACTTGTGGAGGAGTTGGGTTGGCTGAGATGAGAGAAAGGGAGAAGGGGACATGCACAAAGGCCCCGCACATGTGGGCCACGTGCAGGCACTTCAGCCCCCTTACAGAAGATACAAGAAGATACTATGCTGTGTTAAACATATTGTTTCATCTATAAATTGTATGTTGCCTGAAGTAACGTTTGTGTTTGCCAGGGGTGTAAC
This sequence comes from Argyresthia albistria, assembly GCA_963457715.1. Lineage (NCBI taxonomy): Eukaryota > Metazoa > Arthropoda > Insecta > Lepidoptera > Argyresthiidae > Argyresthia > Argyresthia albistria. Next base: position 10,539,357 of record OY735258.1, read on the forward strand.
ATAGAGAGATATTCGTCATCAGCCTGTCGGATATAAGTACCTGAATTTCGTGCAAATGGGTCGAGTAGATAATTTTAATTTATCAAGCGGTCAAAATGGATTACCCATAGCTGGTGCGTCGCGAACTTAGCTTGACACAGTGTAATGGCCTATAATAAGCCGCTCTCATCTCTGAGACCTATCTCAAGCGCTTTAAAATGACTGCTTTGATATGGCGGAATTGTCAATGTGGCATAGCCATAGTTGGGAGTGGTTTAGTATTACGGGCCTGAATCTAAACAATGGATCTCTTGTAATAAGAGAGAGTGGGTCGGCGCTATGAAATTAAATATGGATGCTACAAAGCTTGGTTCTTTTTGTAATCCTTTAGTGGAAGTACTTTTGCCCATTCGTCCGGACAAAAGGGCAGTTTTGTGGGAGAGAGTCCAAAGTTAAATCCCCCAGTAATGTGGTAACTGTGACTTTATCTTACTCTATTAACTCATCTGGTAAAAATTGCTGTAGCAACTTTATATAAAACTTCTTTGTGAAATTCCGTTTTTCAATTTTTTTGGAATTAATATATCGTAATTCGTAATTTATTTATTTTGCCAGTAAAATCAATGACTGCTCTAATACACAAAGTCCTAACTTTACCCACACACGTTCCGGATAGGTCACTAGTAGCGAGTTGTAAATTTATTAACCCTAATTTACAAAAAGACATTGTACAGTTTATACAAAAAAGTGCTAAAACACACACACACGAAAAAATATAAAAGTTCAAAAGAAGGGCCCCTGTTATCTTTTAAATGTGATAAATATTTTACCCGAAGCTTCCCTATTGTGGAGATCTAACACTCAAATGTTTCCATCAATCTACCAGGCCCCCAATGCTACAAACGCATATCATGCCAGTTGCTATTGCGTGGGCGCAGAAACCCGATTTGGGCTTGGCGACGAGACGCCGAGACGTCCCGCGCCGGCTTCAAACAAAACTGGTTTCTGCGGCCTCGCTATAGCAACTGGCATGCCATCCATTTGTAGAATTGGGGGCCAGGCATGTGAGTAGTTTTAAAGTACCGTTTAATCACGAAGCGGTTAAGATGAATCTTGCTGAGGCTGGTGAATCTGTTCTGCCTGGTAAACCATCGTCTCAGGTCGACCTCAGTTGATTTAAAACGTAATTTAAGTTTTAACATACAGCAGTTTCCCTTCCGCTCCACAGTAAAGTATTTACTTAGCTTGTGCGATGAACGAACAATATTAATTCTAAAATTAAAGGCGAACGATTTATGTCTGTGACGTCACTGATCTTGTTTTCACGACACAGAGTATCTTAGTATGGAACGAGAAGCAATGTGCAGAACCTATGAAAATAGAAAACAAAAGAACTGGATTTTTTCGTCCATTGGACGAGCTAGTAGATAGTAAGCTAAGTAGTTAAGTATGAAGTGCGACTCCCGACCCACAGAACAAACCATACTAACATTTGGTTTTGTGGGATGTGTGTAGCCTATGAGATTTTGCAATAAACGTCTATTCTATTCTATTCTAGGTATTATGTTTTGTTATGTTTCAGGTTTTTATACGTAGACAGGTGGCACAAAGGTACCAACATTGCCTATGATGGCCCAAACCTGCATCTTCTGCGTGAAAGCAAGCGTGGAACCCACTAGACCACCGAGCTCTATTTCACTTTTACAGTTAGCTTAGTAAAGACTAATTTCTAGACGGATAAGTGGAGGGCAAAAATTTTGACGTAGGGAACGTGTTTGGACTAGTTAGAAGATAAACATAATAAAAGTCCTTACCCCTCCGAGTTGATGGGGGGGGGGGGGGGCACAAAGAAGGTCCCGTTTTTTGAATTTTTGCTTACATCTCGATAACCGTACGTCATACGAAATTTCGTTGTACTACACAAAGAAACCTGATAAAATTCTCTGTAACTTTGGCCTTCACATTTTTTATCTATCTCCAATCATTGCATAGCTATGACCTTCGAAATACGGCCGATTTTCAAAAATGTGTTAAATTCTCTGTAGCACATCGTAACAATACGAATTGAGTCAAATGCTCGAGTCGCTTTCGACAGACGGGAAACGTTTAAGTAACATCGAATTATTATACCAAATTGTTAAAAAAGCAAATAATTCTGTTAGGCCGCCCAACAATAGAACGCACAATCGCGGAATTCCCGAAGAAGCATACTTTAGGAAAAGTCATTGGGGGATGAATTTTGCAACTCCAAAAGTTCTTAAGACCCACAATCAGGGCGTGAGGAGCTCGTTTATGATTAAACTTTGCTTGTTTGTCTCCTTAGACAATAGGAGCCTTTAGCGCAGACTATAATAGCCCCCGCGACGGTAAAACGACATTAAAACAATATGGGCTTTTGTAACCTTAATTATTTACGTGCGGGGCCCTAATTTCAGTAGTTTGGGGTTAGTACAGGGCAGGGAGCACTTATCCAGTGGAGAGTGCATAGACACATTTTCCTTTGAAACACAACTGACCAATTTACGGGCGGCGGGGGACGAGGTAAGAGAGATGTGATTGGTCAGCCGCTGCGAAACTCTCTGGCGGCCTGTCATCGTACATAGGATGCTATGTTGAATACAACAAACGTTTGGCGAGCCGCATTCCCCCGCAGGCGCAGTCAATTGGATATATAGTCTCTGGTTATTTTACAACAAAATATCTTTAAAGGGCCATAATGACGTCACGAATCAAGGTGCATAGATATTGTGACCGTACTGTACTCCACCGAGAGGCAGAGGCGTTTATCCGGATACGAGTAAGATTGAGCCATACTCCACCACGCTGGCTCAGTCCAGGTTGATGACGGTGTCGGGCTGTGTGTGGCCAAACCGACTATCATAAGTTTTCAAGTTCGCACGTCTATTATTGTTTTTGTTAGTTTGGCTTGCGTGCGTCTTAACGCGAGCGAACCGATTAAAAGGGCTCTTACACGGCTTTACGACACACCAAGTAGCGATAGTAGCCGGAAAGCATCCGAATAACGGAACCTCATTGGTATGCACCGGATCCGAACCAGCATCTCCTACGTGAGAAGCTGTAGTAAAATAACTAGACCACGGACGCTACCACTGGCACTCGAACAAGTCATTATAATTTCATTTGGCTTATCAAGATAAAACGCTAAGATAAATTAAAGGTCAGCCGTGTGATGCCCTCGGCAGTAAACAAGAGTGGTTTAATTTGCCAGTTTGATCACCGCAGTTAAAAGGGTCACTTTATAAATAGTTTCCATTGTTGGTCACTCTTGTGGTGAATTGGCACCTAAAGTCTTCACAAAATAAAAGGCCCGTTTTGACAGTGCACGCCCATGAAGTTTTAACCCCTAATGCGTAGGTAATAAAAGCCAACTGTTGCGTACAAGCAAAGCGTACAAGTTGCACCTAGGAAAACCGCTTCTCTTACCTACGCGTTAGGGGTTAAAACTTGGGCGTGAACTGGCAAAACGGGCCTTTATTTTGTGAAGACTTTAGTGTCATCAGTTTCCTTTATTTTCACTGTTATCTACTTACACAACTCTAGATTCAAAAATGATAGTAAACTAAATTCACCAAATAATTCGATTCACGAGTTTTGGACAAAATAGCCCCGTTTAACTGCCAAACAGTGACCAAACTAATTCAGCACCTGCAGATAGTAAAAGGGATTTCACATAGTGATTTTACGCTTTGAAAGCCGACTAAACCACAGATTAAAACTTGGCAGGCTCGATTAGTATGTCAACTAACATGAATATTGGGATTAGGGGTACTTTAATCCGGGATTGATTCGGGTCGGGAGTCACCGCGAGCACTCAGTTCAGTTTTCAACTAAAAGGACTGAATCTGTGAACTAACAAAACTCACATAAACTCACATAAACTCACTCAGGATATAGCAATATTAGCAATAGAGGAAACAAACAATCTACACCTACCGATGTCTTTCATATGGCAATAAAAATATACAATGCCCTACCAACAGAATTAAAAGATCTACGATTTAATTTGTTACATGATTGGCTCATCTGTCGTTGTTTCTATTCTATCAATGAGTATCTTAATAGAGACAAATAATGTCAACTCAGAAATAGTGTACCTAATGACAAATTATTTATAGAACTATAACTTACTTACTTACGAGTTTATGACATTGAAGTGTGAATTAAATATTTTTCTGATAAAATGTTAGAACTATTTCTTTATCTTTCTTTATTCTTTATTGCACGGTAACTTAATAATAAAACTTAAATAACATAATAGTGCGCAAAGGCGAGCTTATCTCTTAAGAGAGATTTCTACCAGCAAACCTAGGCAGGACAGGAAAGATGGTGCTGAGAGGATAGTCCTAGTGCACAAAGATAAAAATAAACTGATTAAAACTACACTTGCTATAAAATAAATAAATAATACTATTTAATTTAATTGACGTGGTGTGAATTATATATTTTTCTGATAAAATGTAAGAACTATTTAATTTAATTGAATAATGTGATGACTTAAAATTAATTTATTATAATCAATATTTGTACGCCTGAAAAGGCTGATTTTTGCGGTGAAAATGTATACAATTAAGATCCAATATTGTTACCAAAAATCATGCAAATAAACTTATTTGATTTGATTTGATTTGATATGCTAACATGGTGTTACAACTTGAAATCTTTTACTCGAAATTATTTTAGAATATAATCCAGTTTATTAAATTTATTATTACAACTTAGCATATATGTTCCGGATCCCGAACAAAGATAATAATAGATGTAGCTCAGAAGGCTGCCCAACTAAAGTGGGACTGGGCCGGCCATCTTGCTCAAATGCTGCCGACTAGCTGGGCTAAGAGAGCCACAGACTGACTCCCAGAAAATGCAAAGAGAAAGCGTGGCCGACCCCAGGAAGAGATGGAGTGATGAGTTGGGTTTATGGGACAAGGACTGGAGGGAGACCGCTCAGGATCGGATAGAGTGGAAGAGGGGAAGAGAGGCCTTTGCCCAGCAGTGGGACATGGTGGGATCGTAATAATTATAATAATAATAGATGTCACACAAATTTTAACACTCTGTTAATGTTTTTTTAACTTTTATAATAGTAAATCACTTTTTCTTCACTTCGTTGAGTTTCTTTATAATCTCTCTCCGTCTGTCCTTCGGCCAGCTTCAACATTACCACCGTTGAGTATAACATTCTGGAGTGGCTGTTCAGTCGATGCGACATGGTTGTCTCCAGAAAGTCCACTCGAAGGTGGATACGACCATGTCTTCTTTGGGGTAGCATCTTCTACATTGGAGTTGGGTTGATACTTTACATTAGGCAATATCTCTGAATGTACTTCATCTGGTTTAGTTCCAAACACTGTTCGTCCTTCTGCAGTGATAAAGACGACCACGAGAAGCAGAAATATGGTCTTCATTTCGATGTTGCGGTTTTGTGGTTGTTCTTACAATGATGTGATAATGTTGTGTGCCAGATGTTTTATAAGAGTATATTTGTTAATATCGTGTAAGATGGTAAGAAGAGTGAAAAAATGTGTAGAAGTATCAGTCTATAGCAGATTTTAATGACAGTGTCACGGTTTGCAAATATGATTTTTAATTAGTTACATATCTACATCTTAATTTGAATAAGCGCGAACATCAAAGCTTGATCAGAGCCAAAGCAAATAAAATTCTTTACTTCTTTTCTTTTCTGAAACTTGGTGCGGCCGCACACACACATAGTATGTCGAAGAAAATGGTACATTTAAAGTGTGAGTGCCTCAGAGTTGATCTTTCTATCCTCAGATAGTGTTTAAATGCCTCAGTTTGACATTTCACACGGACATGAAGTGTCAAATAAAGGTATTAGACTGTTTATTGTGACATTGTGATATGTTAAAGTTTATATTTGACAATAGTTACTGATCTTTGAATCATTTAGGATTTCTTTTTGTGAATAATAACATTCTGTGTCTATTCTGTTACTTAAAGATCTTGGGCTAATTGCAATATCAACAAGATAGTCGCGAGGTCATCAAGTCAGTTTGCTAACGAGTGTTTGTGATTTTTATCTGATGTACCTACCTACCGTATAAGTATAATTATCTTCAACGTGCTAAAATTTATTCCAGCTCCAGACATTAATAAGTAATAATAATCCTGTTAGTGTCCCTACCAAGGGGCATGGGCCTTTACTCGGATGTCTTAAGTAGATTAAACTATTTTTACGAATAATGAAGCAATTTTAGATTACGTTCTTTCAGAAATTGCGGTTTGAAACTGAAAGCTCTTAGTAGTAGTCAGTTCTGTGAAGTGACCCAAGAACCGCCATATTGTCTACGGGTTGCAACAGATAAACTATCAAAATGGATCAGTCTACAGTGGTGACATCTGAAGTGAGCAATTGGCAGTTTTTAAGCCCATTTGGTTATTCTATTTCATGTTTGTAACCTCAGAACGGGTACTATTTAAAAACTAATTTCAAAATATGTATTTTTTATTTGAACCTTTCCTATGGCCAGTAGCTTTATTCCATTTTTGAAAGTTGGGAATCGTGTTTATGATAGGTAGACGATATTCGCATCTCGAGCGCGTTGGAAGAATAAGGTATTTTTTTAAGTTCACTTTGTGAATATTAAATATCTATATCCTAGAATGTTAAGATTGATAAATCTGAGAACAACATTACCCGCAATATTGGAAACTATTCACTTGTCAGGCAAGCATTAATCTACATTAATCATTTAGAGGCTGAGCCCATTTTGTGTTCAAAGCTGCCTTACATATTCTCAGCCTCCCCTCGCTACAATGCACTTAATCCCACTCAATGCTCATGTGATTACTACACCCCCCTTTCAGTGGGTATTGAGTAAGCAAAGTAGCTTGATAGTGCCTGTTCTTATACCCTTGATTGAGAGGTGAACCGTGGGAAAATAAAATGTCCCACCGTACAACCAGGTGGTCACAGGAGGTGCACGGTGGGCAATAACTGATGGTTCTGGTGGCAAATTATTTACAAAAATAATGTTTGCATTTTTGGAAAGCATCTAATAATAATAAACACACAATTTTCATACTGTTCTGCTACAGCGTCTGATTAAAAAGTCATGTTGAAGTGTGAGCTGTTGTGAACTTTATTTAAATATGGTTGTCCTAATCAGCAAAGCATTCATGTAACTTAACCTTAACCATACCCTATCACGTGTCCTCTAACCACCACGAGTTCAGTTGCTAATTTTACCGAAACACGCGTTTTATAATTATCCGAACATCGATATTATCTGGCTGTAGGTTAAGGCGATTGCACGCAGTTCAAAGGACTTCCGAATATAAGGGGATAGGTACGTGAGTGTTTTTATTCGGATACCAACGGAGCAATAAGGGATTGAGGGTACTTGACTAACCTAAGGGATATTGAAGGAAAGAAGCCCTTGAGAGTTTTGTATGGCTCATTATGGAGTTTGGAATCATCAAAAACACATGTCTTTCCCAGTACCATAATAAATGAATAACTTCATTGATTTATAATATTTAACATCTACCTAGGTAAGTAATTAAACAACAACTTATTATCTAGGAGTAAAGTAAAGTAAAGTAAATGTAGCCCATTAATGTCCCCACCGAGGGGCACAGGCCTTTACTCGGATCCGAGTAAGATTGAGCCATACTCTACCACGCTGGCTCAGTGCGGGTTGGTGGAGGGGTTTTTACGACTACTACATACTACAAAGTAGTGATAGTAGCCGGGACCTGCAGCTTATCTAGGAGTAGGTAGTAATAATCCGTTTGTACTTTACTAAACTTTTTTGCTGTAGGTAACATGTATTATTTGTTCGTGTGTGCTCTGACACTGACTTATATTTTGTAGAGAAATTATAATGGTACCTCCCAATATTACACACAAAAATGTTTGAGAATGTACGTAAACTCTGTAAAAAAATTCGTTAGCCCGAGGAATCGACGAATTAATTAACTCGTTACACTGATCGAAGAAAAGTGCAGAAGTTAATGTCATGCTTTGAATAATATTTAGAACTTACTTAAGCTTTAATTATAAGTAAACCTGTAATTAATTCTTGATTAATAAACACTTTGAACTTTGATCGCATGATAGTGCCTGTTACAATTACAGAATCGCAGTGCTGGTTAGCACAGCTAGGTACATCATAAGTTATCTGGTCGCCAGCTGGCCGAAACTTGGTCCGGCCGCGGCCTGTGCCCAATTTCCGGCCGGCCGGTGGAATGAGCTGCTGTTATTCGGCCCAGTGATTACAGGCATTGGGTATTGTAGACGGGGAGATGGTTAGGAACTGTATGGCCAAAAATTGAATTAGGTGTGATGTGATGGACTGATATTTCGGCCGATCTAGGCGATTTTAATGATAGTGATTGTCAAATACCTAACGTCTCCGTAAATTTATTGTATCCAATGGTTTCGATAGTAAGTTGTTAAGGTAGGGCTAATTCGCCGTCATCGCTGTCTTAGCATTATTTATACTTTATTGCACAAAAACAGATTACAGACACTTAATAATGGAAAAACATGTACAAAGGCGAGCTTATCTCTAATAAGAGATCTCTTCCAGCAAAACTAGGATGGACAGCATTAGTTGTTATTTTTTCTAGAAATTGAAGGAGAAAATATAACAAATCCATCATTTCTAAGCTGCTTATTAGTTTTAAGTTTTGTCAACGTTACCTGAAGAAATATATTAATGTTAAATGTCTGCCTAATTCTTCATAATTTAGTCGGCTCCTTTCTTCTACGGTATCTGCAGCAAATGCATATATATTCGTTATATTCTCTCGTCCTATTCATCGACTTGAGCTTTAGGCTGTTCATTCTGGCTATACCTTGATTGTCTCATATGAACACCATCTTTGTATAGGGTGACTAACATTCGTTAGCTTTATGGCCCGCATACACTAGTACGGAATAAATATCTCCAATAATGTCGCTACAACGTGAGGCTGCAACATTACTTACCCCCAGTTTCTGAAAGAGTGGTCAAATGTTTCAGGCGATTAATCAAAATCAATTCAAAATAGCGGCACGTGATTGGTTGAAATGAGTTGAGCAAGAGTTTAAGAAGTTGTCAAAGCTATTTTTCCTTTTGGAAACCGGGTGTTAGTGTCTTACTTAATACATGCCATAGATTTGCAACACAAACATACAAGGAGTCGATGATACCCAGAGCGGAATAACAATGATTTCCGAGTTAAACAATTAGGCCGAGTTCCTAGCACGGTCCGGTTGCGGTAATCGAGACCGAACGAACTCGAGAATTGCGAGCCGATAAAGGCGGGTCTGTGATGCAATGTTTGTAATATTGCTATAGCGTTTACCTCAATATTACGAAAGGTGATGCTTCTTTTTAATTTGGTGTGCCGAGTGAAGGCTGGCCTAGCTAATTTACGATTACAACTGCACAAATACATATTATTTAGATGACATAAACAACAGAGTCCAATGAAATAAGCTTCTTTACGCAAAAATTCAACACAGTTAGGTATGTAATGCTAGAATTCTCTCCTACCGGAATCTAGTAGGTATGCTATGATTGGAATCTGGTGCAATGTCGCGGACCATGCAAACAGGAATCCCGCTTTGAATTGTAGATGATTGTCGTGTGTTGTCGAAAATAGCTGAAATAGTGAACTTAGCTAAAAAAGGTACTAAGAGGACTTTAGCAAGAATAATGAAACTTTTAGCATCTAAAATAGTGTTGTGCAATATTATGAGAAACGGACTGACTCCCATTATTTTTCGATGGCATGTAAATGTAAGCGTTAGTTATCAGCTCTAAATGTAATTCTCTGGTATTTGCCAATCCGGCCTTGGTGTTTGGTTGAAATATCAAACATCGGCACCGAGCTCACACCATTTATGTGTGTCACATCATCATCACCGGAAGGGTGCGACATTCCTATTTTTTCCCCTGCACCTTAGAATAGGGAGAGTCGGGAAGAGGACAGACTGACCGCAAAAAAGGAGTCTGGTATAGCCATGTGGGAGACCCACAGAAACAACTTCAGGTTACAAGAACTCTATGCAAATCAATTCCATTGGCTTGCTCCCCCATGTTTGCGTAGTCGGAATGAGGTTGGGTGTAGGTGGGATATGTCCTGAGTTGTGGTATCAGAACCCAGCCGCAAAAAATTACCATCGTATCTTCAATCATTACCCCACTTCAGCCTACCCCTGACGATGGGCCTCTGGAACATCCCACCTCACCATTTATTATGATCCCTATGAGTGTATTGGCTAATGTCAATAGCTCAATGAGAGTCTTCCACCGATCTTTTTGCTGATGAGTGACGTTGACACTTTGACAGGGGGGCGCCAGCTCTACGCAACTTAATACAACGAAGCTGTCATCAACACATACCTATCATTCCTCATTGCTCATCAAGCCTTAGTTCCACCTATCACCGCGCGCCAAAAGATCGTTGGAAAGCTGTATAAGCCAACCACAATCGCAGACGATGCGTCGTGTGACTGTGTGATCGAACGTCGTCTACAAACTATCACCTTCATCCACAGGCTGCACGTGCCTTCGGTTCACGTCGACGTACGGCAAGGAGCGCGGAACATTCAGCAGCCCGGACTACCCGCGCGCGTACCCGCCGCGCATGCGCTGCTTGCTCTACACCTTCCTCGCGCAGCCGCACCAGATCGTCGAGATCATCTTCACAGACTTCGACGTCTACAAGGGACACCTCGAGTGAGTACCTTCTTCTTTTCAAGCGCACTTTGAGACATTCCTCGTGGTTCCCCAGGGTATTATACGGCGTTTCGTGAACAAAAGATTTCTTTTGGCAGGATTGATGATCTGTAGGTCGAAAGGATGGATTTAAGAAGTGGAGCTACCTGGATGTGTTATGCAGTTGAAAGAGGGGAGAGGGAAAATTTGTATAAACAAAGAATATACTTGACCTGTGAAGCTGTCATTTGGCAGTTTAAAGATCCAGGGCGCAAGATCTAGAGATTCTACAAGTCCGGAGTGGACTGAAAGAGGCCAAACTCAAGAAATGTATTCGAACTTCTTTATAAGATGTTAACCGTAGTCATTTTATTTGAGTTTTATTCTTATTCTTACCGAACATTGTGTAGTGAATAAAATAAGTAGCTAATCGGACTAACAGTAGCAGCTTTGACCAGTAAGCTGCTACTTTGATGTTTCTTTGTGTTCCATTTTTGCGGATAGAGTACGTAAACTAGAGTAAGGTCGAATTGTACACTTGTACCATACTACTCACAACCGTTAAATATAGTCAAAACTTAATTACCTAACAAGACAGTCAAATTACACCACCGACCACTCTAGGTAGCCAGGTAGCCATGTTGTGTTGTTGTTAACATTACTCTCTGGCTTTATTAGCTGTATCTGCTATTTTTTATTAAAAATTGTCGTTTAAAGATTTAACTGTGGCTGCCATTGAAAAATATAAATAAATAAATAGTAGATAGGTAAGCCAGACTTCACAAAAAATGTCCTCAATCCCTTTTCACAATGCCCAATATACTGACAGTAGATTGGGGATAAACCGCGTTGCCTTTTTTAAACTGCGATTTCCTGCTCTAAATATTTTTTCAGTCAGAGTTTAGCCCGCTGCTGTTAAAATACGAGAATGCTGATGGCATTATTTTTAACTTTACTATTTGTATCTGCTATCTGCTATAGCAGATGGTTTTAGTGCATAACCCCTCAAAGTCAACACAATTTCAGTTGCCAAAACCGCTGAGACTAAGTGCAGACCTCAGTTGAAGATAGTGTACCTACACGACGGCTACAATCTTCCTTCCTGTATCTAAACGTACAAAGCTATCGAGCGTTTTCCTTTGCACATTGCTCCAAATAGGCGGCCAAGTAGCTGCTGAAACGTCGTAGTAACCCTGCAGTGATTTTACTTCCAGAGTGTTCTAATTACAGTCGCTGTACAGAAACTACTTGGCTGGTCAATTCTGCTGAGCTAACATTGCTCCCACGATTCGTACCTAACTGATTTCAGTGCACCGAATTTAGGAGCGATTAACATACTAAGGTTTGGGTGGTGAACGCATTGGTTTAACTCGTTCAATTAAAGAGGAGACTGGTTATGTCAGCGCTACTGTTTTTACCTTGCTTAGATTTTTTACCGTCTGTCACCGCGTCTACGTACTTGATTCCGTCTGGCTCAAACGTAAGATTTGCGTTCCCATTGCCAGTGCCTTTCTTTTATTGAACGAGTTAAGCGGGCCACAGACGACATGATATCGGTGGCGATATCGGAAGTAAAAAGGTGTTAAACTGGAGCTGCCTGCTTTGTTCAAAACACATCTAGCGTCTCCTCTACTCACCGCTTTGGTGAAAACACCTTTTTACAACCGATATCGATATCATGTCGTCTGTAGCCCGCTTTTTGTGTATGCCGATAGAACTAGTATGCAACGGAGAACCTTCAATTCAGGAATCAAGAATTACAGACTGTTTTCACCATTCAGTACTTTGGTGTGTTTAATTTAAGGTGACCCTTTAGTTATGACACACAACAATGCACCAGTGATGGAAAACCATGTCTATAATTCATACTTGATTGATATTACAACCCGTCTAACAAAACGAACGAATTGAATTTAGTCGAATGAAATCATAGAATTTTCTGTGTTGCGAATTCCTTTTTACTGCCGCGCGCTTGCTACGCGTTTGTGGTGCCGGAGGCTTAAGAGGGTATCCTATCAGCATTTTTCCATACAAACGTATTCCCCTATTTCCTTCCTGGTTTATCCCTCTAGAGGACTCGTTTTTTTTTATAAAATCTAGGTGTACTGTATGTATGTCCCTGTCATTTACTTTTTCCCAAAAAATAATTACCAAAACAGATACGAATTTTCGAAAACCTAAAAAATACCTAATTTTTACTGTCATATTCAGATGACTACCAGACAAATATGAAAAGTTTTTACGTTAAAACAAAATAATAGAAACATAGATCTACTCTTCCTCTAAATTTCAACACCAAACATATTTGAATCGGCGCAGGTTTGGCGGAGAAAACAGGGGAATACAAAGCATCGATCTTGTCAAGATTTTGTAGTGAAAATCGGTCTGAGCTGCGGTTGTCCCTATCGCACATTACGGGGAAAGATCAAGGGTAAGGGGGGGTCAGACTAATACGTATACAAATAGGGAAGTGACAACTGTCGATTTTTTTATCGATAATGTAGTGATTTCCGTCATTATCGATATTATTTGTACAGAGTTTGGTATCTGTATGCCGTTTCCACGGAAAAATCCTTTGAACCGCCTATTTATTTTACAGAATTGAAGCTTTTAATTTTATTCTCCAAAAGCAAAAATATATTTTTTTTATCTTTTTTGGAATCAGAACACAAAAGAAGATTGGCTATCTATATATATATAAAAGTAAGTTGTGTTTGTTTGTTCGAACACTTATAACTCGAGAACGGCTGGATCGATTTTCAAGGTTTTTGATTTGTTGCATTTGTCTCCGTCCAGAATAAGAAAATAACAAAAAAACATCTTAAGGGAAAATAGGTAGGGTAGTGGTAGAGTAGTGGTAGAGTAGGGGTAGGGGTAGGGTAAGGGTAAGGGTAGGGGTAGGGTAGGAGTAGAGTAGGGTAGGGGTAGGGTAGGGGTAGGGATAGTGGTAGGGTAAGGGTAGTTATCAAGCAGGGTTAGGGAATCACGCGAACGAAGTCGCGACGGGCAGCTAGTTTTAAATAAAACAAAACAATATCGATCAATGAATAATTGAATATGTGTATTTATTCTGTTCTCATTTCCACCCTTTCTCTTACCGGCATATTTCGTCTTCACTACGAGTGTATTTATTCTGTTGTCTTGTCACTACGAGTCTAATGAGCCCAAACTCGATGGGTTTACTAGTAAGCATCCCAAGGTTCCAGCTCCCACCTTCGATCTTCGCACTCCATTATCAGATCAGCCCAATGGTACCATATTCTCAAAGGTCTTGCCACTACGAATCTAATGAGCCCAAATTCGACGGGTTTACTAGTAAGCATCTTAGGGTTCCCACTTCCACCTTCGAAGTCCATCATCAGACCAGCTCGACATATACCACAACAACATGCTCCAAGAAATCTACTTACGAATAAAAAAACAATATTCAAATCGGTTCACCCGTTTACGCTCCGCGAGCTGAGAGACAGACACACAGACAGATACACAGACAGAGTGACTCACACGTCAAAGTCATAACACCCCTTTTGCCTGGCCATCTGGAGTAAGTGGAATCCGGCTATGCTATTCAAGGTCGATTCCAGCCTCTTTAAAGTATCATAGGTACTTAAATACTTACTTGGATAATACCGTGCGCGGTGCAAAATGAATCTTCCGCATTACACGTAAATGATGTTTTCACTTCTCATGCTCGTAAAGTTCGTCTTTATGTCGGGTATAGCCAGCATAAAATCAAATTTTATGTTCTAGAGCATAAAGTAAAATCTTCGTCTAAATCTCAGACTCTGACAAAGGTCGTCAGGTAAACAGCCACATACACCTATTCTAAGTGCCACTGCCGGCGGCCAGAGCCGGCTGCGGAGGCACGTCCAAAAAAAAAAGTTTAATGGCGGGAAGTCCTTATTTTTTCTCGGTAATTTCAATTTGCAATTATTTCATAATATTTACTTTTAACGATGTCAATCAATCAATGCCTGCGGCTCGGGTGGATATATACGTCTCGGGTAAAATGGTGCGTTTTATGCCCTTGTTGTACAATCTACTATTTTTTCTTTTAGCGCTCAAGAATAAACGCGCTTTATTTTGTTTTCATCACATCTATTCAAAAAGATCTACTTTAGTCCCGACAAACAGGGACTAAAGTAGGTCATTTAGTCCCTAGGGACTAAAAGTAACTTTTTAATTTTGTTGCCAGTACAAAGGAAAAAAAATGCTGTCAATAATCAGTTTCACTACCACTCAGGCCGACAGACCCTAAACGCAGCCAATAAAAAAAAAGTTTGTACTAAAATGCGTACTCGACACAGATTAGATAATCCGATCGACCAAATCGATTGACACCGATAAAAATTAGTTAGTTGTAAAAATAATTAGTGCTGAGTTAAAAATTAAGTTGCTCTGATCAAGTCGATCCCATAGTGAAAGATGTTCAGAATGATGTCCCTCTTTCCGCATGTACACCCCTTTCTGTGACACCCTGTATAAGTACATGTATGTTATTTTATTGATTACTTACTACTTTTCTCATAGAGGGTGATGAAAAGTAGAGTGTCCACCTCAGGAGTAAAAACTATTTTTGGCTCGAGTGATGTACTTTGATTCCCTCGCTCCCTCAGGATTCTACTTTTTAGTCCCTCGTTACACTCGGGACTCAACTCTAGAATCCCTCGGTCGCTCAGGATTCAAAAAACACTCTCGCCCTAAAAATAGTTCTTTACTCCCTTGGTAAACAATCTACTATTTCTTTTACCCATCACAAAGAAGGTTTATCTGAAACAACAATTACCATGATTAGGTACTTATAGCTCCACATTTGTAAATTGTTATTTATCAATAAGTAGGTATAGTATTTTAGATAAATATAATATGTATGTATTGCATTTTGTTTATCTATTTGAAGTAGGTAAAATATTTAAAAATAATAGGTGGGTACTTACGTTTTTTCTTTAGTCGTAAATATAATTACTCAAAATCCGATACACAAGCCAAGTCAGTTCAGTAAAGCATAGACTGTAAACAATAAAAAACGTCTAACACAATAATTTGATCGAGTAAGTAGCTCGTAAATGCCAAACACTGCAAACGCCGACCGATGCCGATAGCAAATGCAACTGAAAGACCGCAGAACGAAAAGCGGCCGGGCGCGGGAGTGGTATCTACGCACGCACACGAACACAGACTACTCACACGCACATTGATAGCGCGGTCGCTTGGGCGCAACGCGACGGCAATAGTTTGTACAAATACCTATTTCTCAATTTTGTCGCAGACCGACTACGCTCTGAAAATAATCTGACCCTATTTATAAACCGTTTTTCATGATTTAGTCCTTGAAACGTAATCACGGAAACGATGGCAGTAACTCGATCTCTCTCAACCTGAATAGTCCCCCGGGTTTCCTTTACATCATCGCAATTTTGTAATTAAAGGAACGACTCTCCAACTTTTTCGATTGAACATTTTTGTGATCTGGACTCGAATGTCTCGAAGGCTCAAGAAGTGGATTCTGTCGGGGTATTTGTTTATTAGTTCTAATTATCGGGTCGTCTTTCAGTCACAATAAGTGGTTGTACCGTTCATTACGCCTAAGGAAATTATTCTTCCAAAGTTACAAATTGCTTTTGAAAGTGCGAGTAAAGAAAATCAATTTACAACAATGTGATCTGCTCAATGTCATATGATGAACTTATGTGTTTGACAGGCTCATTATCTTGGTTTACTAAATTTAATTGTGGTGTTCCATTCGCATCATCTATAGGCCCAACAGACAGAAGATGAGTTAACTCTTGTCTTTAGTCGGTGTGCAAAGTAGGTGTTGCAGACAGGAGTCGAAAAAGAAAATGTGCTTCTTGCTATGTTTTTTTATATCTTTATCTTTAAGATATCGTGGAAAAGATCCTTAGCTTTTTCACAATATCTAAATCCATATTCGAAATAAACCATTTCACAACTTTGAGGAACTACAATAAAAGTATGATGAATACATTTAAAAGTAAAGCTGGAAAAACTTAAGTTCTACCGTTCCCGGCGTACCTGTTGAAACTTTACCAGGGCATTATTAAGTCTTTCTAGCCCGTTTTACTTTTAATTGCACGAAAAAAAGCAAACGTTCCTCTAAAACTGTAAAAGTTTTCAAAAAGTTGTGTATTGTAAACTTAAATGCTCAAATATACTTAAAAATAAATTTTACTATTTGTCATTTTTATTGCGTTTGCGCAGGCCACACAGTTTGTTACAAAACTTGACATAGTCTATCATAATGACGGAGCCTTTCTGGATTACGGGTGCTTCGTCTAACGCGTAGTCAGTTTCCTTCTTCGTGAAGCGGTCGCCCCACGTCATGAGGTCATGGCGTAACCTGCAAAAGAACATTCATATATCTATTTTCATTTTGAAAAAAGTTTATGTAAAACCTCCTCTGCGAAATACACTGTGAGTTTGTCACATGACATAGGTACATTGTCAATGTCCAATGGATACAGATCTTGGAGAAAGAAAGTAAACAAAAGCTTCATTGATCGGAGATATAAACTTGCCTTTACTTGCTTACTCTGTGATTGATGAGTAACCTCAGATGAACGCAACTCTTACTTACTTACTAACTTTGGATTATTCGACAAACTCTTTTGGAAGTTCGTGGAAACTATCGTGAAACTAATTTGACAGTTTTCTTCCTCATTGTGCCTCTGCCACGAGGTACGTATGGCAAAAGGCGTAACGCTCTGCACATCAAAATCAACAAAATATATTATGTTATGTTTATGTTGTTGATTTTGATGTGATGCTGATGGATGATGGTAATGTGTTATTTATGATGCGTAATTAAACTGAGGGCTAGATAAGATTTAGCGTTGAACCTTAAATTTTTTATACCGGGTGTTCCTTTTTCGAGACACCTTTATACATACCCAGAGACCAATAAATTTACCTATGGATAGGAGTTTAACTGGCCATTTTTGGATTAAATTGAAACCTTTGTGGTGAAAGATATGAAAGAAAAAAAACAACAAGCTCTGTGTCGATTTTCAATTGTTTTATATTCAGCATTTAAAAATATTAAATTATTCCGCGTAGACCCAAAGTATCAATTAGCTTCCATTATAATATGTTAGCTGCCGAACGCACATCAATAATGGGAATTGTTTCTTAATTTTCATTAGTTGATGAAACTTTACCACGGCGTAGTCGAAGTTGGTAGCGTCATTCCTACAGTACCTACTAATTTTGGGCCGCTCGCTGGTTACGATACAGCCTCGTTTTCATAATGATTATGGTTCTTTGCATGTTAAAGTCTTGAAACCTCATGTTACTACGTTGTACCGTTTACCTAAATTACCGTTAATATGAATGTCTGGCAAGTTACAATTGTTTCGGGTCGACTAAATGTTATTTTAGTACCTAAATATATTTTATCTTTGTTTGGAATAACAGATTTCCTTTCAAAGTACTTAAAGCATAATATTTGTATGTTTTCATTCAATCTTTTCACTGTTCTTTCATTGCCACTGTGTTTGACTGAGAATTCAGCACAGGTAAATAAATTGTTTTCAACTTTATTACTCTATCAATTGAGTCCCCATAAACAGGGTTTCAGTACCCATGATGTGCCCAAATAACATTTACAGCCTGAGATTCTAAAGGCTACGGCTGAGAAGAAGTAATTTCGGATTTCATTTTACGATCTGCTATACGACCGACAAATGTTTTCATATTCGTGCAGGTGGAATTTGCTCGCTGAAATATGATGAAAGCCTATACGGAAGCGTCGTAAAATAGAGATTACACGTAGAATTTTAATAAGCCCCCTCGCTTGAACATTGCAGTCTGGAGAAGGCATATACTTAAACAGACATATGTTCCGTATCGGCATCGCTTGGTATGAAGTAAATGGACCGAATGAAAAAAAACGTATCGCCTGCCATAGATAGGAAATGCTGAATTTTTGACGTTCGGTAGGTATAATGAAAATTATCGGCACCTCAACAAATTGGTGAAATACTCAATTTTATTGGTACACGTATCTGGGTGAGAAAACAATTTTCGGTTAAACAGCCAACAATATTTGACACTCAGGCCCGTAATGACAAACCACTCTCAGCATAAAACATATAATAATTTCACGCGCTTGAAAGCTTTAGTTCTCGGGTAGAGTAAAGTTTATTAAATTCAACTTGTCGTCTGTAAACGCCGCTCGTGGGCTCGCCGTTGAAACGGAATCAGTCAGACAACATCATCATCATCACTTACCGCATTAGGATAAATAAATAAATCATCTTCATCAGTAGTTTATTACGAGTAATAGGGGGCCTCAATAATAATAATAATGATTAAACAGAAATAATATTGAATTAAATGTAATAAATAAATAATTGAAATTAATAATAAATAGAATAGAATAAAATAATTAATAAAACATTTAATTACAAATAATTATTATAAGCATGAAATATAGATAGAATAAGAATATAATTGCACTATAATTCTTTATGTTTAGATACTAATTGGAAATAAATGGCTTTTTATTTTTTATTTTTATTTTATAGGGGGCCTCAACTCAAAGTCGCACTGTTACTCTAGCTCGGGAAAGATAGTACGACATATCGGGCACTTTATTTGAGTAGCAGTCTTTGCATTCGTCCATAACTCTCTGTTATGATGTGAATGAAATTAAATATCGCATTATCACTCTGTGGTAGCTTTTAATCCCTTGGGGACAGATTTTGGTGAAAGTAGATGCGTTGCAGATTTAAAAGCGCTCCGGATTATGTTTTCGATTAAGGTTCATAAATGACTCTTTATTTCTCGTAGTATTTTAAATAAATTGGTACCCTAAATGTATAACGGTAATGGTCTAATAAATTGATCCTGTTTTTACGTATCTTCAACACAATTTCGTTCAGTATTTGATTATCTCTGTTGGCGATTGATTGGGGTCGGTTCTTTCTCCAGTTAATTAAGCAAGGCTCAAATTATTTCTTAGAAGTAAGGTCCATTTACTGCCACGTGTAACTTCCAATCTTATCAATTTTAAAGGTGCTATTATAAAGTTTAGGTAATCCATCAAATCTAGACTTTACCTTAATTTTTGATGAATAGGACGTTTCTGATTCTGCGACATGACTTTCTTTTAACCTTTCTTATAGTCTGCTGGTCAGGTGATACTGATGACTGAGTATTACGTAAGCGGTTGAGAACATCATACATATTAAAATTTATTTGAATATACCTTTCTAAGACTTTATCAGCTTTATCTTATCATGTCTTTTAACCCGTCGTCGCGAACATTGCACGCCTTATGCCCCTACTTACGGAAGTTACATATAGCTCAGGGCGGGTATTAGTCTAAATTGTTTTATTCCCAAAATACAGTTAAGTCAAACATTGTAATTCTGTCTTCTGGGCGCTGATTAAGTTAAAAGGTTGGTTTAATCAACGTCAGCCAATCACGTGTCGCTATTATTCAAAATAGCGGCACGTGATTAACCGAAACTGATTTAGCCAACCTGTTAACTTAGTCAACGCCCAGGTAACCGGGTGTATAATTATTTTCAAAATCGATCTCCTACCGCAATTCTTTTGCCCGGAGCGTCACGTTACGACGGATGACCTTTCTTACCCTAAAAACATACCTAGACGATGACGGCCATCAGTTAGGGACTCTGAAATGCTCCCGGGGCAGAAGGAATTACCATAATGCATCCGATTCTCAAGGTTTTTCGGACCGGATATAGATGGTATCATGATATAACTACACTAGGATTATGCGTATGATCTATACATAGTTTTAGGTTAATAATAAACCGATCTCAGCTCTCAGAGGTATATCAAGCGCGCAGAAAGCAAGAGAAACCCTCATTGTGACATGGCTGAAAGAAATCTCAGAGCTATAAGAGAGGTTTATTATTATGGTACGGGCCTAAGATTAATATTACAAAATCCTCATACAGTTCAACTACTTCAAACAAAGCTTTACAATTGGAGCTTGAAGAACTTTTTTGGCAACAGAGCAGTTGAGAATTTTCGAAATGCCTCAGAGATTTCGCTCACTACTTGAAATAGCCTGCGATATAAAATTAAAAGATCATTTTATAACCTCTGGTACAATCAGTCCACTTTTCCCATCGGTCTACTTGTCCATAAGGTCTACCAATTGCACGGACAGGAAGAGAATGGTATCATATGAAGAAAGCAAAATATGAAATGTAACATTAAAATTGAATACTCGCGGTTAAGATACTCCCGAAAAACATGGTAAATACGTAGCTTTGCGTAAGGTAACCCCATAAATTCATCACACGAATAGCAGAAAATGCAATTTAATCTTGATCCTGTTTCTTTATGGATCCTCTGGGACGCCCCTTGCGACTGCCTCCAACAGAATGTTGCTTACACCACGTTTTAGTCTCAAATTTCATATCCTGCGGTGAAGACATCCATTTTTTCTTTGGTAACTTTAAACTGTTTAGCGGTTCGGCGAAATCTTTTATACGGCGCGAACAAAGTTTGTTTAGTTCAGTGATATGTACGGGGGTTCTTGTAAATAAAAAAAAACCTTGGGTTGTTACCTGTTATTGGTCTGTGTGCGTGGTTGATGGAGGGGTGTCGAACATTTTCATGCATTCATCCATACCGGATGGCAGAGGCACACTTATGTCCATGTTTATTCCTACCTTTCCTCCGAGATATATCCGTTACCATCGTAGTCCCAGCGAGACAACGCCTGAACCATCGTCTCTTCAGAGTCCAGCTCCAAGGTCCGATAGCCCAGGAGGTTGACGAACCCCTCGAAGTCAAGCGGGTTTGGTGCCTGGAGAAAGGAACAGTAGTATCGCCTGAATTAATACAGAAATCCTTACCCTCCTACCTTTTTCTAGTGTATCATCATTTCGCAACATTTCGCAGTTGCCCTTTAGTAAATTGTGATTTGAATTGTCTCACCTGTCTCATCCCTATTTGGTTTGCTGGAAGAGATCTCTTATTAGAGATAAGCTCGCCTTTGTACACGTTTTCTATGTTTTTTACTGTCCTATGTAACTGTTTGTGTGCAATAAAGAAATTATGAAATTATGAAATTATGAATTTGTTCATTGCTAAGTACTTTGTGAAGGCAGTGGTAGGGAGGAGGTGTTGGTTAAAATAAATATAAAAACATAAAACAGGCAGGCTCATACATTGCTTCTGGCCCCACACTAGGATACCCTGTGTCGTGGGAACCATGCAGAAACAGCGATATCACAATTCACAAACAAAAAAAAACGAACAAAAATTTGTTCCATGGTACCATAGAATAATAATAGTTTAATCAGGAAAATCATTAGTGAAACTGTGCTAATCAAATATTTGATTTCAATCAATTTAGTCAAAAGATTCGTGCATTATCAACAGTGACCCTTATCACCCCATTAATATTACCTACCCTTGAACCCACTAACGGATACACCGAGCTCCCAAGTATATCCTCGTTATTCTAGAGACCTTAAACAATACAGTTCAAATAGATAGTGGTTCAAATATTAGCTTAGGACACATAAGGCTAGTGCAAAGTACAGTAACCCTTAGTATACAAGTGTCTACATGGCGGCATAACCTCCTCAAGGCTACATAGCTATCAAGTACCTATTGAATGGATCTGAAGTAAGCTACTTGAGACTGTCGGAGTCGGGACATCTAATCAAGATTGAATATCTCATTACTATTTGGGCGGCTGCCTCATTGCAAAAGTTATGTTTGTTCTCAATCTGCTCGATTTTAATGACGTAGATATGAACGCTCTATTATATAATGTTATGATGTGGCCAACTAGATGTCGTGGATAATTAGAAGTTGAACGAAGAAAATGGTACCTTACGTTTTCGTGTCAATTCCCCTCATCCCCAGTGGTCCTACCAGTACCACGGGTATTTTTTTTACCCGTGGTACTACCAACAGCTCTGGTAGTACCACGGGGGAATTTTTATTACCCGTGGTACTACTGGCCGATGTCATGGTTGATTTCTATGGGCCACTATTTTGACGGGTGTCTCTTTTTTTGACAGGTGTCAAAATTTTTGACATGTGTCAAGATTGACAACAATTTTTACTATTTTTGACAGGTGTCACTATTTTTGACCAGTGTAATGATTTTGACAGGTGTCACTATTTTTGAAAGGTGTCACTATTTTTGACAGGTGTCACTATTTTTGATAACACAAAAAAAACTGCTAGTTAAATCGTAATGAAATTTTATCTGCCTACCTGTATAACACTTGTTTCTTAAACATGCATCAGCAAACTCATAGAATAAGATCGGAGCCCTTCAAATTTCAAATCCCTTTTATCATATTATGTCAATTCCCCATTTATCCAAATCTTGTGTAACTTCATTAATGTTAATAACATCAAACTCTAACCGTAGTTGTGTTCTTGTTGTAGACTAATTAATCTAAAACTATTAAATATTTATTTATATATTGTTTTGTCTTTTTTGTTCTAGGTTCCGGAAATATTGATATTTTCATTTTACCAAAAAAATCTTAAAATAATCGGTTAAGTGCGGGTCGGTATCGCACACGAAGGGTACCGTACCATCGTACAACAAATCAAAAGCACTCAAAACAATAAAAAATAAACAAAAACAAAATTTAAAAAGTTTATGCCTTCACGAGATTTGAACTGACGACCTCCGGATTGAGAGTCTACATCATACCGCACCGGCTAACCACAACCATGTGGGTTGACGCGAAATATGCTATCATATTTAAATGTGTAGTATATGTGTCTATGACATGGTTGCTATGACAATAAATAAACAGTTTCAGTCAAGATCTCCATTTTGAAATGCGTAAGTGTATCTAAACACGTCTCTTGTATCGGGGCCCCCTTTAATTTGCAATATCTCTCGTATTTCAGTATTTGTGGTTGGTGCGGCAACAGATATACACATTCTGTGAAAATTTCAGCTTTCTAGCTATTACGGTTCGTGCAGACGGACCCGGTGACAGACAGGACGGACGGACGGACGGACGGACGGACAGACGGACAGCGAAGTCTCAGTAATAGGGTCCCGTTTGGCACCCTTCGGGTACGGTACCCTAAAAATACCGTGCCACCTCAGATACGTGACATTGGCAGAATCATCAAATCGATGGAAGCCATTATTTAAGAAATTGAATTGAATTGATAATCGGAGCCCATTTCTAGGCCATGCGAATTGAAAGCATTGTTTACGACATGTCTTACGACAATGACAATATTTTACTTCTACGCTTTCAATGATCGGGCTCCAGCAAAGAATCTGAGTAGATATTGATATCCAAATGCAGCAAAGAGGTCCCTCTTAACGAACGAACGAACTCAAAACTTTCACTAACAATACTGTAACAGAGTTCGCTGGGAAGAGAAGTTTATATCTCTTTTAATATACTTGCCTGAAACAAACTTCGAATAAGCTGTCCGTTGTTATATAGTTGAAATATTCAGTGAAACATCGCTCGAATTTGTGGTGTGCTGCAGAGTGAACGCTCTGTAGAAAGCTTTTAAGATTTCCCTGTTTTCAACATGATATTCGCCCCCATTCCGACTCTAACCAAACTTTACAAGAATTTGTCGAACAAAACTAAAAATAGAATGTAGTATTACTATTTCAGACTCAAATTTTTGGATTATTTTTGAGCCTAGACTTTGCAGCTACATTTTGAAGCTTTGAAAAAGTATCAACGTCACATAAAGCAGTTTTACAGCAAACGTATGGAGCCAGTGCTTTTAAACAAATTCGCACAGGTGCGCTTTGGCCGTCATGTTTACGTTTTGATAAGCGCTTGCGTCTAATTTATGCATGTTATTTTGGAACGAAATGTTTCGGCGAATTCACATCAGATTGCGAGTGTAGACGTGCACTTGACAAGCCCGGTTATGTTGTGTATTACCTGAATAGCGAAAGCTTGCTTACAGGGGCCATTTTTCGAGCGTTAATTGTTTCCGTAATATTGTTTCAATTTGCTCCATGTGGTGTGGCGGTATTTCAGCTACGTTAGCTATAGTTGCCGTTGCCATATGCGTAAATTGCTTGATGTGATGCCGTGAGTGGCGTGACGTCATAAATGCTCGGTATTGTGCAATTTTAGTTGCCAGTGTAAGCATACCTTTACTTTAAATTATTATTATTATTTCGTTGCAAATAGTTTAACAACGACGACGGCAAGTAAAAAACATCAACGTCTGACTGGTTAACCCCTCGTCGGTGAGAGTGGCCGCCAGAGACTATATATCCAATTGACTGCGCCTGCGGGGGAATGCGGCTCGCCAAATGTACGATGACGGGCCGCCAGACAGTTTCGCAGCGGCTGACCAATCACAGCTCTCTTACCTCGACCTCCGTAAATTGGTGAGTTGTGTTTCAAAGGAAAATGTATCTATGCGCTCTCCACTGGATAAGTGCTCTATGGTGGCCGCTATGGGCATCTAACAATTGAAATGTAATTAAAAATTACCCCCCGAGGAAGAGTGTTACTGTTAGAATATTTCGACTTACTTCGGAGAGCATACCGGCAACAGCCTGATCGTCGACCTTCTCTCCAAGGCTGACCAGGATGGCCCTCAGGTCGCTGTGGTCGATGCACCCGTCACCGTCCATGTCGAAGAGGAGGAAAGCCTGGAATCACATCATATCATAATGAGCCTTTTCATTATTTAGCATAACATAAACATAATATAGCGTCACGCCTTTTACCGTACGAGGTGGCAGAGACAGAATTGTACCCACATTTAGCCAAATATTCAATAATCTATTTTGCGTTTCAGGGAATTCTTCCTTCTCTTTCGCCGCAGGTATGGAGATTGAAAATTTCAAGTGCTTACTCAAATCGCGCAAAATTTATGGAAGTGTAACTTTCCGTTTACCTATGGCCGAAAGATGTGTACAATTTTTATGGGTTATTGGACTATAGTGCTAAGTCACTTTATATCCTGTGGCAGGATTATTTGATAAGTTGAATTTTCGCGAAAATTAGGTAAGGATAGGTTAGGTTAGAGTTTTTGTAAAATCCCTAGAATCCTGCCACATATCAACTGATGAGGAAGAGAACATCAGGTCTTGGATGTTTATATACGTGCTGTGACGTCGTTGTTTCTGGTTTAAAAGGTAACTATATTGTGGGGCCAAAAACAATGTAGTGCCTCTACCTCTATGCACAAAAAAGTTTGTCTCACAAGCGTAAAGATAGGTCTCGTTTCGTAGCCAGCTACTAAACGGGATTTTATTTTCCCATTTGCTAGCTGGTTCCGAAACCTGGCTATGAAACGGTAAAGAGAAGTGTCGTTTCGTAGCCAGCTACTAAACGGGATCACATTTTCCCTCCGAAATCTAGCTACGAAATGGTTCGAAGGGCCACTTCGTCCGTCCAAAATACACAGCCCCCGATTCAACCTCGAGATACCCGAGAACCTACATTGAGTTATCCACTCAACCGTCTAGCGTCCCAAAAAGACCTAAATCTATTGTTTTTTTTTTTCATAGGTTTTGATCTTTATCTCGGGTAGGTTGAAAATCGCGGGCCGTAGAGTTTGGACAGACCTTTGAGTGGATAAAGTTCAAAACTTCTGAAAAAATCAGAACAAGAGATCGTGGTCTTTAGTGGACGCTGGACGTCTGAGTAGTGAACGAACCTCCTTCAGCTCAAACAGTTTGTTCTCGTCCATGTCAGCCAGCACGCTCGAGGGCACGACAAGCGCGTCTCGAGCCCTCGACGCCGACCGGGAGCGACTCCGCAATGGCGGCTCGGCGATCAAATCTGATATTACTGGCCTGTGTCGGTATATAAAAGGTTTATCGTAAAAGTATCTTCACTAGGAAGATTGGCTACATAAGCCATGTCAGTGATGTGCTCTTTGACTATGAATTTTTATTGTACTTATATAGGTTAAGGTAGATCTAAAGTCAGTCCGCTGTCAATCGCGAGTCACACCGCGCGGCTGCTACTGTAATTTTCAATACACGGAATAAAATCCAAGTTTTTTCACGTGCAGTGCCTACAGTTAACAAGCCACATGCAAGCCTATGGGTGGCGTCTACTGAGGACACGATGAAGCGGGCGCCCGTATCCAAAATCGGTCAGACGACATCATCACATCAGCATCATCATCATCATAAGGTTTACAACCACTCAAATCACGCCTTTTTCCTATACAGCGTGGCAGAGGCACTGTGTGTGCCAACTTTTAGCCAGTTAGTCAATACTCCATTTTGCGCTAACAATAAACAAGCAAAACGGCCAAGAGCAAGTCGAATTTGCGTTTCGAAGGGTTTCGTGTCGTATGTTTTAAATAATGTACTACAATTAAAATCGATGGTATTTTTGTTTAGAAACCTAAAGTGCAACCGATTTCCGATTTTCAAAAAACTGGACCGACTAATGTGTCGCTTTAAAGAACAAAAGATATGATTTGAAATCGTTCATAAACAGTGGCATTATTCTCGCGCCTTCGATATACGGATATCGAGACCCATATTGACAGATTCCTATACAAAATCACTCGATATAGGTGTAGATATCGTATGTCGAATGCGCGAGAATCATGCCACAGTTCCGAGGTAACAAAACGTAAACAAACTTATTTGTCCTATAGAGCGACATCTATAGGACATCTATGCTGACGCACTAAAGCTCTATAAATAAAGATTAAAAAAAAATGTATAAATACAACCGTATTAAAAACCTAACCTAAATTATTGAAGTCCGTTAAAACATAATAACATGAATGCAACACGGTCATATTGTTTGGTAACTCAAATTTTCTGTGCTCACATACCTATCGTATTAGTTCCTGGAAACGACGAGGTCTGGGATAAAACGGAAATATTACCCATCAAAACTAAGTTTACCTGGACTTAGGTCTAAAATAAAATATGAATTTCTGTGTATACGTGTGAACAAAAAGCTGTACAAATCTACTGTTAGGAAAGTGTGTGACGATATGTTATTTCTAATTTCGGTCCATTCTTCTGAAAACACCAAAGAAACTCACCCTCCCGAAAATTAATTAACCTAATGCAAATAAGGAGCTTGTTCAGGTCATATTACCAACCTAATTGGTTCCTCAAACCTCGGGATTCCGACAAAAATCTTCCTAAAAATGTTAAAGTTCAAAACTGTAATAACAGCAGAAATTAGAAACCCTCTAATGGCACAAAAAACATTTGCTTAATTTTACACACTGTTGCAAAGAATGGGGTTAAGTTGTGAAACTTTTTTAATTTCTCACCCAGGAATTTTTATTTTTAATTAAGTGCTCTAATTTACTTACTCGCCGCCGTGGGAAACTGACTGGAGCAGGTTTTCTTTGAATTTCTTTATTTCGTTGAGTGCGTCCGATGATGTTACACATTGTTGGCTTTGTCGTCGCTCGCCATTCATCTTCGCAAAAAGAAAAAGACTTTAAAAGAAAAATAAGACTTTTGATCAAGAGGACATTTTGCGACAATGTGCAAGATTACGTCTTATTATTATTATTGGGCACGCGCTTTTAATTTGCATACCGACGCACTTAAATCACGAGGCAAAATCGCACAATAGACATAAAATATTAATAACACTTACCTACATCTTGTTTTATAAAGGAAAACCATTTGGGACGGTTTGCGAAATTTATTTGCGAACAAACAGAAAGGGAAGACGAAATACTCACTTTTTCGTTCACAGCGCTGTTCTTTTCATCCATGTCTACTTTAGCTTTTATAATGTTTTTCCTTGGATCTTTCTCGGTCGCTGTATTTCCCACGACTGAACTAGCATCCAAGAAGTTTCTCTAAATAAAATTTCAGGTAGTCACTATAAATGCAGCTAAAATTTATTAAGAGATAAATTTTACGGCGCTTCCGAGGAGTAATTATTTATTTCGCTCGGATGTTCGGAGACTTCGCGTTTATAGTGGGTTGTTTACTTACACACTAATTAATCGCAGGAATTCTAAGATTTCCAGGTCACTGATTACCTCTATCCACTTTGCTGGAATATAAATTTGTACATTCCGCTCAAAGATTCTTTAGATCTAAGGTGGGGGGTAACCTCTCTCTCTCACACACTATTGAGAAAGAGAGTTTACAACCACATTAGCTTTGCTCCAAACCAAAGAATCTTGACGACGACTGTAGTGTTATGATTAACTGTCGCTATGAATATCATTAGTTGGTGTGACGGAGACAGCCACACACTATCAATCATTTCACGAACACGTAGAACCAGAAAGATGTAAATTACAGTGACGTTGGGTTAACCCCCTGTCACACAATATGGAGATTTTGATAACTGGTTGACAGGCCGGTACTGTGCCTCTGCCACCCCGTATGGAAAATAGTGTGACGCGTTTGAAACATATTTATACTCAAATTTAGCGCGTTGACTTACCTTCCAGCTTGTGGCACTTAAAAGGCCTCCAATAAATTCAAATGCTTTTACATCTCGAGAGGAACTAAGAAATTGCAATGATGCGATCGACTCACGGACAGAGTTTCCGCTTGCTGATATAAAAGACCACAATTTATGTTGAGAATCGAAGGAAGATCTTAAATCAGACTGAGAGATAGATTATTTAGACCCAACGGAAATAGATGCAGCCTAGGTCTTAGACAAATCGCTACATTTGAAAGAGTATTCTGATTTCCGCTATACCAAAATACGTATGTGTGATTGAGTTGATCACTAAGTGAATATGATAAGACAAATATCTAAGTATCTTCCCGAATGCGCCCACTATTGATTAAATGCCTCTTCCCTCATCACGCCATTTATTGCGGTCTTGGGTCAATCTCCACTATTGCGCGATAGTTTTGGAGACCAGTCTTAATCAGTGTAAAAGAATATTTAGATGACAAAACTGCATGGTCTTTACCATCTCAGCGCACAGAAATCCAAAGAGGGGCGATGGACTGAGTCAGTACGTCTCTCCTTGGTGTATTTCCTTAGACTTAAGTAGAAATACATAACATTGTATTTTTAAGGCTCTGACAATTTAAAAGATGTACGGGGGAGTATTTTGCCCTTCTTTGCTCCATCCCTAAGCCCACAACTTCCGAACGGGCGGTAGTATACAAAAATATTAATATTATTATTGACTTTGACTAAGAATTCTGTATGATTTCACGGTCAATAAAAAAAATTGAACTTGAACTTGATGTCATTCGACCATTTAGGTATTAAGGGTACCTAGATATTTATTTTAACAAAGTAAGGGTTAAGAAGAATTCAGCCTTTATTTGTCTTTTCCCACTTAAAAATGTACTGAGCATGAGCAGCCACTCACCCCAACCTAATGGACATAAGCGATTTGCCCAAATGACAGCCATCCCTCTTTGAGTGGGGCCTAAGCCTTCCTTCGCTAAAATCTTCATACTTAGAGAGCTTCTGGTTGTCCACAATAAATTCTGCAAATAGCTAGGTATAGCCAGTGCCAATCGGCTCTGAAGAAAATGTGACCTCTCCCTCTCCCAACCCATCTTGCCGAGTTTTCACATTTCTCTCAGAGACAAAGATATCCGAATGGGTTTGTTTTTTACAACGATAGATGACGTGACAGAATGCTTGACAGTTTATCTTTACGCGAATTTAATTACTGTTTTCAAAATAGTGCTGTTTATTTAATTTTCATTGATTAAAGGAATGTAGCACATGCCCAAACATCAGGCAAAAATTCTTATTAAATAGTGTAAGATCAAGCCATATCCAATTTCCCGTTGATATGGTGGAGAATCTCATGCCATCAAGGTTTAAGAAGAAAGAATCATAGAATAAAATCCTGTTGAAGTGTAAAGCCTTATAGCAACAATTCACCAGAGGATTTCGGATTATGGTACTTAGCGGTTTCCGTGGATGCCCTGATTTGAATATGAATGCTTACGCTGAGAGTATTAATGCTAAAACTCAGATTACAGTCAAAATAAAGCTGTTGTTTTACAGAGTTTTATACAGGGTACTATAAAGAGGTATACATTTTTGGCTTTTAGTTTTAAACATATTTGATTACACAAGAGCCACTTTCCGGCTCACGGCCCGGTCTTTCAAGAGACAAGTAAACAGTCAGAAACCATAATTTGACACTTCATGTATTATCAGAGGAGTGTTAAAGATCGGTCAGACTCCACAAAACAAGCTTCTTGCCTTTTACCTTACGAGGTAGACACAATGTGCCCATTTTAGGCACAATTTTTATCTGTGTTAAAATGAAGATTTTTCATAATCGCGCTTATCCTCTCTGTCTGGTGGCGGATGAACCCTTTTGTTTCTCAATAAAGTAAACATTTTAAATCCCTTTTTTCGACAACCGCCAGACCGCTTTATTAATTATTCAGTGACTTTGAGACGAAAGTAGGTATAAAAATGAGGCATCCAGGATTTAACTCAGTCACATTTAAGTTATGTATGTTATGTGTATGTATGTAATGTTTTTACGATAAAGAATATGAATATTTAATCTTCTAGTTTTTTGTAGCAGTCAGTTAAGTAAGTGTTTGGTGTTGTATGACGTCGAATATTAGACGGATTTTGTAAGCATCGGTCGAGGCTCTGCTTTCTAAACGAGAAGACTGCGTTTCGAATACCGTTTAAGTAGAAAGAAAATAAACCAGGTCTGTACGGTAATCATTATGTAGGGGTCGCTGTTTCTGGTTCCGACGACACAGGGTATCCTACTGGTGGGCACAGAAGCAATGTACCTATGTGCCTGTGTGTAAATACATAATGATAAAAGCTCCGAGTTAACGCAAAGACGCAATCGTTGTAAAGTTACAATCAAAATGAACCCCGCACTCATTTCCACGAGAGTTGATATACGCCCCAAGCCCTCAATAATATTGACGCACGTGAAAATTGCAATTTTCGTAATTGCTCCCGAGGCACGACGAACGAATTCCTCGTTCAGAACAATCCGAACTAACTACTCGGATATATGACGTGCGGAAATTATCCAATTAAAACGTAAACGGACGCCTTTCGTTACTTCCCAATAAAACCGGTCGTGTGAGTCTGACTCACAAACGATGGGTTCCGTCCGTATCATCGTATGAGAAAAAAACACAAAATAATAATGCTCCTGGATGGGGACCCCATTTTATTTTTAAAACTGATTTGGTAAAAGAGATAGTCTAGTATAGTCAGAATCCCATCTTTGGAGAGTTATTCCGTGAAGCCGTATCCAGTCTCAAATTTCGTGAACTCTTTGAAATAGATACGGTTGCGACTTGCGCCCAAACAACTGCCACAAATTAAGATGCTTTTTTTGCCGATAGACGAACATTCAGTTCATTCTGTGGTCATTTTTACTGACTACTAAATACGGTTCATGAGAATTCATGAGATACAGCCTGCTGATACACCGACAGACGGTCGGCTGCAGCATTATTCAGGTACGGAACCTTAAAAACAATATTCGAATAATATTCGCGCGATATTCGGAAGTTGGAGCTGTGTCATTTGGCTTAATTGTACGAGTCACAATTGTAGGGGCCGACTTTGCGTATAGCTATTAAACGACCAATGTATCGTGATCCTCTTCTATGCTGTATCCGCCCAAATTTTGTACCGGAACGAGGGTCTCCTGAAACTGGCCGTGTTGCGTTCCGTTTTGGGGACGTATGTTTCACTGCTCATTATCGTTAACAAAAGGTTGGGAGTGGAACGGTTTCTTCGCAATTTCCTTGACAGTAACTATTCTATCTTCTTAGCTCTTCCTTAGTTGTTGGACTATTACTCACGCATTCAGGTTGTCACGTTCACGGAGTTAGCTTTGTTGGCAGGAGTATAAATTCTTATAATGATTGATCATGCTGCTTGTGAATTTTATTTACAGAACAGACGCGTCAGATTACTTGGTATGTGTGTGTGTGTTTTGATTACTCTCTCGCCCTTGAATGCCTCTCTCTTGTACCTGCCGCTAAATCTTACATAAAACGCCGAATTAGGCAAAAGCGCAGCCTTTAGCAATACCGAAATCGCTCCGATTATGTTGGTTTCTTTCAGAGACTATATATCCAATTGACTGCGCCTGCGGGGGAATGCGGCTCGCCAAACGTTTATTGTATTCAACAAACGTTCGCATGCGCAACCTATGTTCGATGACGGGCCGCCAGACAGTTTCGCAGCGGCTGACCAATGACAGCTCTCTGACCTCGTCCCCCGCCGCCTGTAAATTGGTGAGTTGTGTTTCAAAGGAAAATGTATCTATGCGCTCTCCACTGGATATGTGCTCCCTGGTTTCTTTACTTCCTTGTTTGTCATGTTTCAGCGTGGCTTCGCTATGGCATAAACGTAATTTGATATGCTCCAGAGAAAAAAATCCGAAAGTTGTCATAAAATCTGTCTGTCACAATGTCTTTTTTCACAATTCCGCACCGGTTCTGAAATTGTTAACTTGTTATTTTGTTATCACACTTTTTAAACTGTGATCGTACTAAGAATATTCAGATTATTTGGCAGAGACACAGCTTAGCCTATTCAATACTTAATCTGCATGATAGCGGCCTAGCCTCTCGCCCCTAACTTTACTATTGACAACTACTATCGCAAGGCCCTGTAAATTCTGTCTTCGATTTGAAGTTGTTTAGTAGTTCTTGTCTGCAGCTTTTAGGAACCCACGAACTATCTGCACTCAAAGGGAAACTTGATTGTTCGGTTCCTAGACACAAATTGCGTGGGACAGACTAGTCATTTTAATTACTTATACGACAAAATCATAGAGTTCATTTTGTTGTGCATTACACCAAACGGACAAAGAACACCTTTCTTGATCTGTTAGGCGCCCGCCCCGGCCAGATAGAGAAGTCGTAGGACGTATATAAAAAAAACATACAACCAAATTGAGACCCCCCTCCTTTTTTGAAGTCGGTTAAAACAGGGCGCGGAGCCGCGGACACGTTTTTTAACCGACTTCAAAAAAGTAGGCGGTTCTCAATTCGGTTGTACGTTTTTTTTTATCATTATGTTTAATGTGTGTTACATCAAAACTGGAACTATATATAAACCGATTTCAAAAAATCGTTTTTTGTTTGAAAAGATTACTCATAATGACATTTTTGTAAATAAGGAATTGGTCCAGTAGTTTGGTTACAACATGAAAAAAAAGTAACTAAATAACGTATTGTTTCCTTTCTGTGACTGTGAGCTGACCTATGGGACCAATATTCGTCCATATTGTGTAATTTGTGTGGACTTAATAGCCAGAATACGTAGGATCGTTGTAGGCTCATTTTCGTGTTTTAAGATTACATTCGCAACGCGAGCAGAGAGGATTGAGTAATAGGTCTCGAAGTCGTTTTTTTTTTAGTTTTTAACTTTGTAAATTATTGTTTTTTTTTTCTGTTTAATGTCCTGAGTCCTGACCTGACACGTCTGCGCCCCGTCCGCGTCCCACGTCTTCTCTGTCTAGCCGGCGCCTTAGGCTGGTTTCACAGCTGTCCGAGCAGCCAAGAACAGCTATGAAACCAGCCTTAGTGTAAACAGACAAATTACATACATAACGTAACATAATATATTAAATATAGGCATATACAACTCCTGCGGGTCGATTCTCGCGCAATATCTACACCTATATCGAGTGATTTTGGTATAGGAATCTGTCAATAATGGTCTCGATATCCGTATATCCCAAACGGACCTAGACATCATATATCGAATGCGCGAAAATTTTACCCCATCTCTAAGATGAATGTAGATGACCTGATAGTGATTTTATACAGAGTGTGTCATGTACATGTAGTGAGAGAGTGTTATGTAACGAGGACATCCCTGATGAAGACGAACACGCTGTATAATAATAATATCGAGCAATGTCAGATTTATGAGATTGTTTTCGCTTTCGTATTTATTATTCCTCGACAGGATCGGATGAAACAGGATATAAATTATATGTACCATTTTGTATGTCCCGTAAAAAGACTGGGTGTTGTAGCAAAAACAGGATATTTTTATAACCGACCAAAAAAGAAGGGTGTGTGTGTGTGACAAGTTTGATGCGTCTTTCTGTCTTGTCTGTCTGTATGTGTATTTTTTTAAACTGTACGTTGTGTACATATTCCCAATGAAACCTGTTTTTATGCGAGTCTACATTTCTTAAAATTATTTTGCCATGCGGATCTCTGGTTACAACCTGTTATGCAAAAGCAGGAAAATAAGTATACGTAAGGAATGTGATGGATGAAGGGATCGTTTTCGTAAAGTACGAAATAAATGGAAAGGTACATACATACCTTGTAATGCTTTCATGATTTCATGGAACTTCAAACAACTGTGGAGTTTATTTTGACGACCTCTGTGGCGCAGCGGTAGTGGCTCTGCCTGAATGGTGCGAGAGGTGCCGGGTTCGTTTCCCGGCTGGGGATAAAGAAATACAAAAAAACAGTTCTTGGATGTTACACGTTTGTGATGTCGCTGTTTCTGGTTCCTACGACACAGGGTACCCTAGTTTGGGGCCAGAAGCAATGTGTGTGCCTGTATGAAAATTTTTATGTTTATCTACAATAATAAGTAGTAATAGAGTATTGAATAACTGTCAAAACGCGGGCGCAACTGGTCTATGATCGTCCCGCCATCTCCGCCTCGCCCTGCCCCTACGCCCCGCCGCGGCGCGCCGCCGGTGTCCGTCTTGTGGCACCCAGTCAGTGACGGTGTTCGCCCACCTGTCTGGGTGCATGCGACAGACATGGCCGGCCCAGTATTTCCCGGAGTTCCCGGGTTTTTCATTAACAGTATTTTTTCAAGGAAACAGAGTATTGAAGAACAACTGTGCTTCAGCCACCCCATATGGAAAAAGCGTGGCGCTATGTTGTTAATAAAAAGAAATCAAGGAAGTACATACTCGTATTAAAAAATAAATACTTCACGTCTTCATCTCGCCGACTGTACCAACGCAATAAAGAAAGGATTTCTTATAGAAAACAGAAGATGGATCACTTCACAGTGATTCAATATTATTGTGTATGAAAATGAAACCAGTTGGCACTTCAGCACGAAGCGGCGTGATGTTGAATATGTGAAATATATTCTGTTAGTAATTCTATGAATCATCTTGTGAACGCGAGAGAGAATTATGTATGTATACCTCCCTAGTCTGTGTCTAGAATTTGCTGTTTAGCGTTTGCGTTTGCGATCTTTGCCGAATTATTACTATCAGGTGGAGTAGATCCCTGACCGAGTGGTGGCCGAAAGACGGAAAGAGAAACGTGGTTCGGCTGGCCACCAAATGGGTCGACGACATTACGCATATGGCGGGGAAGACCTGGATTCTATTGGCACAGGACCGGAAAAGTTGGCAGAAAAAGGAGGAGGCTTATACCCAGCAGTGGGGGGAAACAAGCTGCCGATGATGATGATGATGATGATGTCCTTATCTGCAAAAACTTTTTCCAGCTAGTTTTAAAAGTCAAAGTTCAAAATTAATGTAAAAAGTTAAGTTTTACCTGATTGGTTAGTCGGCAATGGTAGATACCTCAACCAACCCGTATGGAAAAGACATTTATCATTTTCTGATAATTGAAGTTGCTCTCTTGCGAGGTAAAAAAATAAAAAGCCACTAAATTACGTGTAATAAATTCGTTTTGGCCACTTCCATGAGTCAATAAGCTAATTGTCGCTATATGTCTGTCAGTCGTTGTTTGCTATCATTTATTGCAGTTCTGATGCAAACGATGCTTACTTAATGTTTGGTTTACGTAGTAATTTATTTTGCGAGCCATTCGGTGCTTGTGTTTGTACAGGGTGTAACAGGAAGATCTGCTCGGAGGAGGAGTTATTAGCGAAAAAGTGATTTTCTTTTTTGTTTTTTGTTTCTTTTCTGTCTTATTGCACAGATTGATAAAATTATTGTATTGTGTTCACTGTCTTTGTAATGAATGTTTCTTTCTTTCTTCTTCTTCTTCTAAAAACATAAAAAACAATCAAAATCATATCTAAATCCTATATCCTTTTTTGATGCGGGAGGCCAACTCGGATAGATAAATAGAAAGTATCTGATCGAATCGGTAAAATAAAATCCTAATAAGTTAATAACCAAACACATACACATTTAGAGCTTTTCTAAGCTGAAATGACGCGCCCCACTCCTTGGTTTTGTATGACAAGACAAGTAAATACAAAACCAAGGAGTGGGGCGCGTCATTTCAGCTTAGACGAGCTCTACCACATACTGTACTACACTATACGTTTAACTTACATCCTGTATAAGGTACTAAACTTCCTCTTTTGCTTTCGGTTCAACACTGCCAAATAGCTTTTTATATCTACCACTATTTCATCTTTATTATAAGCGCACTGCACTGGGCTGGTAGAGAATGAACTATGAATTTATAAAGTATGCTTGCACGGCGAAATTATAAAATGCAAAAGGATGGGTTAAAGATGGGCTTTATGCATAGGTGCCCTTTTTTTCACTATTAAACATAGCACTCGCAAAACTGCTTCGATAAGACACTTTATGTTGTCTTCGTCATAGATAGATAACCGATAAAGTACGGGTTGGACAGACGGATAGGCAGTGCGGCGGATGCTTACTAATATAGTAGTAGTCCCGATTGTCACTCTTCGGCTAGGGAACCCTAAAAACACTCAAAGTTAAAATTAAACTTTTAACCCCTTCGTCGACACATCTTATCTATCTATTGTTCTCCATTGTTCGGTTGTTCGACCGGTGTGCTTCTGAGAGTGAACCAAACGTTTATTAACGATCTCCTTAACTTAGAACAGGTAAGTTAGTCCTCTATAGTCCCATGAAGCTTCGCCGGGTCTTTACCGACATTAGTTTTTGAACTCATCAAAAAAGCAATTTAGAAGAGGAATACATTTATTAAAAGCTCATGTATTTTTAGACCGGAGTTTAGTTTTTGCTATAGCTACTTGAAATTCAGATTCGACTTCAATCGAAACAACCTTTTTTGAATTTTTACATCAAAGTAATTTAGAAGCGATGGATTTTACAGAATCTATTTCTTTATTTAAATAAACTGATATGTGGGTATGAAAGTAAACTTTGCATTTACATGCTTTTACTTGCCTTTTACGCTCGCTTTGCCTTGCTATGTGATTTTACACACAGTATGTGTGTGTGTAATTCTGTAGGTATATACGCAAAAAACATTTACACTCACATTCTTTTATTCTACCTACTTATAAATTTTTTAGACGCCATCTCCTTTCGAAGGTCGGCTATCATCATGATAATTGTGACCATAGCTTTTAAAAAGTCTTTAAATGTTCGTCCCTTTACATTTGATCTTAAACCCTTGTCAAACACTTGATATAAATTATCCGCGGATGCGAGGAATTTGACCCCATCACAAAACGACAACACCTACGAAGTAATCTACTTTAAAAAAATTGGTAGATTAATCAACGATTTAGCGAGGTTTTGAATCTAGTGGATCATTGCGTCCCGGTTTTCTGCAGCTTAGTATTTTTCTCTTGAAATGTCTTCACACAATCATTGGAAATCAAAATTGCCAAGGTCAACAACTGAAACAAAACAAAGGTCAAGTAAATATACAATGCCATAGAAAAAGCCCTTTGTATGAACAATAGTCCCTATCCTTATCATTAACCGTATGACGGCGCGGCCCGCCCTGAGACATCGTTAATCACAACTAATGATGTAGATAAAAATATTCCCCCGATAGCGCAGAGAAATATATGTAAGTGAGTAATAATACGAATTTATTATCTTTTACTTTACTAGAAAGAAAGGGAGGAAAGGTTAACTAATTAATGTTGCACTTGCAAAAGGATTTATGTTACATGTAGAACTTAATACCTACCTATTATTTCCTTGTAATAACGCCCATATTTGAAGAGTTATTCCAGCTACCCAAATCCCAAGACGTAACTTTCCTAAATTTTTCTTGACTTTCAAATCGCGTACGTTTTAGTAACGTTTCAATGGGAAGACATTAACACCCGTTTTCACCAACCATAGGACACGTATAAATCAGATGCCTAAATATTTAGGAGTTGCCTAGAGCAAAAACACGTTTCACTAACCCTTAATAACGATGTTAGGCATCACCTAAAGTTACGACAACGATTTGGTAGGGCGTAGTGCTTAGGTGCCCCTAAACTGACACACTCTGTCTGATCACATGTCTCTCTGTCTCATGTGATAGAGAGACATGTGATAGATTGACGAACAAAACCATGGACAACTGTCAAAAAACTAGGCAACTCTTAGGATAGGACAAATAGATTGGTGAAACGGAACTTTATGCTAAGCATTGTCTTAAATTAGGAGTTACTTAGTAAGGCGTTTCCTTGTTCGTCGTTAGTGAAAACGGGCATAAGTGATTTTACTTTTTTAGTGAAACTTGAATGTACCTACCGATCAAGACGGATCAAGAAGTATATCCTGTCACCACTCAACCAGATCTGACTATATTTTTGCTATATGTTTTGAATTTTATTACCATCGCTACAGGGTGGGTAATGATCCGAGTTAAAATCCCCCTGGTGGTTAATTACCTAGTAAGTCAGGAAAACTACTGAATAATTACCCAGTTTTCCTTGGGGTATAACCCGGAGCATCACCAATCTGTAACCATAGCCTAAGGTTTGCGATGCCTCAAAATGTCCCAACACATCCCCTCCCAGAATTATGCACACAAATCATATTAGGTATAGTAAGTTTGCCTCCTGAGAATAAAAGCCTCTGAAGGAATTTTTACAAACGGAATCTTTACATCTTATTTCGAGCTTTCATTAAAAGTTCCAGCTTCCTGCTTCCTTTATTCAATCTGCTCTCGTTATGAACTTTTTTAAATAAACCTAATAAAGGTGAGACCATTGATTGATTTTATACAAGTAAAAGTATAAAAGTACGAATGTAGGTGTTGTGCATAAATGATCCGGTACACTTTGATATCTGTATTGGTATTATCAGACTACCCTCTATTTTATTAGTAATGCCATAAATATATAATTCTTCAACTATAGTTATTTTATATGCTTTAGTTAACTTCCGACACATATATTGTATGTGTACAAAAAGATATCATGATTTTGAAGAGAAAAAAAATCGAAGCACTGATCTACTAACATCTGCAAAAAGAAAGTTATGAAATTGAAAATATAAAAAGGTAAAGTCGCCACTTTCATGCAAAAAGTGGCGGAACATTTTTGCTCCCGCAGAATTTTATGGTGCCTATACGTTATGTTATAATAATAAAATGAACATTTCGCGGCTTACCCTAGTTGGGACTCTTCTCCCTCGTGAAAGGATATTTCACTTGGCGTCTTGTGTTGTATGGTGTAAGCGGTTTTTCGGAGCAATTGAGACGAAAGGGGAGGCGACAAATAAATGAGGATTTATTTAAAAAGTTTCTAGGCCTTCAAGTAAGCACTAATCTTGGAATATTTTTGAAATCTAACGTTCACACGAGTTTGATGCTATATAATATTACTCTAGAAATTAGGTACCTTCCACCACCCTTTATAGGTAGTTTATCAGACAGACAGAATGCATGGCGACGCGAGAATCTCCCCGCACAATTTTGTAAATTGTGCGTTCAGGAGCACGACTAAACGGAATAAGAACACGACAAACGGACAATCTAGTTGATTAGTTAAATTGGTCATTTAAAAACAAAGCTATGTATTCACAAAGTTTTTGGTAATCAATATAATCAAACTCGCTATCGCCCATGTCAAAGACATCTTCCCATAGGTAAACAGTTTCGTTACCCACCTGCGGGTAACTTTAGTACCTATAGTCCCTCACGTATACGTTTTGTCAGATCGCGAAAACGTTTTTCGACTTAACCCTACTAGTTACTGGCGAAATACTATTTCACTACGAGACGCCTCATTGACAAGAATTTCAACATTGGAATACCAATGCGATACTAGTAGGCATAATTATGGTGTTCATGTTTTGTAAAGTAAATTGTATGTAAAGAATTTCTGGTTCCGTACCCAAAGGGTGCCAAACGGAAGCCTATTACTAAGCCTCCGCTGTCTATGATCAAATGAATAACACAAAACAATAAAATATAATATTAAAGGTGTCCTCATGCAATAAGCGTATTTTCGTTATACTTTTTCTTATACGATGGTGCGGAATCCTTCGTATGACAGTCCGACTCGCACTTGACTGAATATTTAGGTCCACCTAGCAATAGGTCTTGTAAATAGATAAATAGCCCGAAAATACCTCAAAGGTCTATTTTAATACGTAACGTAGTCCTTACAACTTGTCTCGCGCTTTCGTCGTATTTTCATTTGTTCCACTCCGAATATGCCGTAGGTATTTCAAGATCTGCTTCGCTCGACACGTATAATTAGAATATTGCTATTTTTGAGGCAAGGCACAACATCCCTTGAGAGTTTTCAGTTAATTACATAGAACTAACGATCCAAAATTTCAAGTAAAGAAACACATTACTCTGAAAATGTTGTGTTCCTCAACAAGATATTTTACATAATATGAAATTGGCGTTTTGCCGTACTGGCCACTTTGATCTCAAATATCTCCTCTATGGTTAGGAATTCCAAATTCTTTATACAGCTATTTACTCATGTATTTGTGTTTCGAAAATTATAATTCATTTGTTTTTTCCTCAATTGTTTTTTTTCTTTGCCTCACTCAGTTAACAAAATGGAAAACTTGAAATATCGTGTTATTTACGAGTACGAGTTCCACCGTGGCACCAGTGCTGCAGAAACGGTTGGAAGGATTAATGATGTGTATGGCGACGGTGCCGCAAAAGAAAACACAGTGCGTTTTTGGTTCCAACGTTTCCGTTCTGGAAATTTCGACCTGCAGAACAAGCCCCGTGGACGGCCGGAGACCAAAGTTTATAATGAAGAATTGAAGGCTATTGTGGAAGCGGATCCATCGCAAACCACGTCCGAGTTAGCTGCAGGCTGCGGTGTTAATGATAAAACTGTTTTAATCCACTTGAAGCGAATTGGGAAGGTGAAAAAGCTTGAGAGGTGGGTACCTCATGAATTGAGTGAAGCAAATCAACAAACGCGCGTTGACTGCTGCGTTGCATTACTCAACCGGCACAATAATGAATACCTGTGATGAAAAGTGGATCCTGTACGATAATCGGAAGCGCTCATCGCAATGGCTGAACCCTGCCGAACCAGCCAAACCATGCTCCAGCGAAAATTGACTCCAAAAAAGTTACTTGTGAGCGTTTGGTGGACTAGTGCTGGTGTCGTTCACTACAGCTTTCTTAAATCTAGCCAGACGATTTCGGCAGATGTCTATTGTCAGCAACTGCAAACCATGATGGAAAAGCTAGCTGCTAAACAACCGAGGCTGGTCAATCGCTCTAGGCCACTGCTGCTTCATGATAATTACGCTAGACCAGACACTACACAACAGACGGCTACCAAATTAGAGGAGCTTCAATCGGAATGTCTAAGACATCCACCGTACTCTCCGGACTTTGCTCCAACAGATTACCATTTTTTTCGAAATTTGGATAACTTCTTGGAAGGGAAAAAATTCAACTCCGATGGGGCAGTCCAAACCGCTTTCAAAGATTTTATTGATTCCCGTCCGAATGGTTTTTTTAGTAAAGGGATCGATGAACTACCTATGAGAAGGCAAAAGTGCATAAATAGCAAAGGTACATACTTTGAATAAATAAAATAATATATTATAGTTTAAAAAATGTTCCTCCCATACAAATCGCCAATTTCATATATGCAAGGACCTAATATTTGAAGAATTGGATAAAACCAGTGGAGCTTCATTAATTTAATTCGTACTCAGAAGAAAGATATAAAGCCCTTTTACAATTTTTAACCTACATGCTTCTTAGTTAAACTATGATATAGCTTCTTAGTTAAACTATGATATTGCTTCTTGGTTAAACTATAATATAATATAACTATAATTCTTAGTTTAACTATGATATAGATTCTTGGTTAAACTATGATATAGCTTCTTGGTTAAACTATGATGTAGCTTCTTGGTTAACCTATGATATAGCTTCTTGGATTTATCAAAATCATGCAATGTCTTCCAAGATCATCAGGATTCGTTGTTGAGGAATAGTGTACAATTTATTAACATTTCCTGCCAAATAATAAAGTAAAACCTGAGTAGAGTATAACATAACTTCGTGTTTGTAATCTGTGGAGGCAAATGATCTCTATTAATATCAATATACGTGAAAAATAGCATTTCACGTCAATGACAGTTTTCTAAATTCCCAGTAAATACCCAGCTGTATGACGTCTCTACATGTCGTAAGACTCAAAGGAATCAGAAAATTATGGATTTGTCAGGTAATGCTTATGTAAGTAAGGTATTATGGCAGAACCCATTTTACACAATCTTCTCATATTTGACACGTGAACGAATTAAGACAAGTATTCCGTTTATAAAACAATAAAGACACTTAGAGCGGGTTTTACCAACGAGGAGTAACTTTTTACTCGAGAGTTCTTCTACTTTTTCATAGAATGGCCTCATTTTGAACTGTCATTGTCATACAAATTATCCCCGGGATAGTTATTTTAGCATAACTTTTTGTTAGTAAAATCCACCCTTAATAAGACAAGCAAGAAATAGTAAAAATAGCATTTTTCTCACATTATAACAATAACACTCATCTTATGCAAATCCGACGGCGACTGAGTTCTAATATCCGGCAA
Organism: Argyresthia albistria; assembly: GCA_963457715.1. NCBI lineage: Eukaryota > Metazoa > Arthropoda > Insecta > Lepidoptera > Argyresthiidae > Argyresthia > Argyresthia albistria. The sequence continues at coordinate 10,582,642 of OY735258.1, forward strand.
GTAACGAATATCCGGTTGCATAAATAAACTTTAGGAAGCTTCGGAAGCTCCCTGACATAAATCCGTCCCTTCTTAGAAAGAAAGCTTCGGGTTTATTGTCACAAGGGTCCGGTATTTGAGGACGTTGAAATTAATTGAAATGATTGTTAGATTTTCGAACTTCCCTTCGGAGTTGAGATGAGATCAGGTATTTTTGGGGCGTTTTTTTTATATTCAGATACGAACGATAAAATAAATCGCTTTGTATATTTATTGAAATTTGGTATCCGTACTGCGATAATTTATGTAATTAATTGGTGACAATAAAAATAGATTGTCGTTACGGTCTGTCCTGGTTCTATACCAATATCATGACCAAGAACATTCCTAAAGGTTAAAATACATAGCTAATATAAACATAATCATAACTTAACACAGCGTCACAATTTCTCCCATACGGGGTGCCAGAGGCATAATGATACTAACAAGAAAGATGCGTGAATCTGTCTTTGACTTGAGTTTATCTGTAATAGAGAACAAACTAATACAATAGAATGCCTTTATTTTTACTCTGTCTATATTTCATATACAACAGCATAGGACATCCACCATCTCATTCCAACCTCAAGTCATATACAACAGCATAGGACATCCACCACCTCATTCCATATACAGCAGCATAGGACATCCACCACCTCATTCCATATACAACAGCATAGGACATCCACCACCTCATTCCATATACAGCAGCATAGGACATCCACCACCTCATTCCATATACAACAGCATAGGACATCCACCACCTCATTCCAACATATCATATTATTCGCGTCATATTGAGGATATCTGGGAAACGAGCTTTGCTTGGCGGTTGGTGGTGCAAACGCAATAAAATATTATATTTCATATTCACCAAAGAAGAGAAGAGGCCTATACCCAGCAGTGGGTAGGTGTGGGCTGATTGATGATGATGATGATGATGATGATTCATCAGACTGCAATAACATCAATCACTATGCTGCTCTGTTTTAACAGCTGCAAACGATCAGCAAACAAGGAGGATGGATAGCAGATTATGAATTTAGATTCGACCATAATTGAACGAATTTTTTTTGTGTGAATTCTCCGAGAACACCCGCCGCCAAAAAGTGTCACGTGATATGAAGTCGCAATGAGAAACTAAATTATTGATTGTCATTGGAATTTATTATTTACGCCTTATTTTCATTGTACTAAAGTGAAAATGCCAATCCTATTAAGAAAAGCATGAAAACTCGGAAATACGTGATTTTTCAGTTATTAAACCCAGTTCGATCGACTTTTTACCCCCAAAAACCCCAATCTTGCTAATTTCATCAAAAACTACAGCACCTTTTTCTAGAACTCAAAACTTAAATCGTTACCCCGTTACATACATACATACAAATATTCCTCATATCATATGATGGTTGCCGTCAGCCGAAACTGGGCCTCGGATTCACCAATTAGGGATAAACGCGGGGAGCATGCCTACGCGTTCTGTTCATGTAACCCGCAGCTACTTCTAACAACAGCACAGTCTGTTTTGTTCATTTCAAAACATAGTACCCACAAGCATATTGCCCCGACGCCACTATCCTACCCGTTCGCCGCATCCGACGCCATAAGTAACTTGGAATCCATTTCCTCAGGTATACTCGCGTTCATATCTCCCAATCCTGCCCCAATATCGGCCGCAGAACATAGAGCTCCCAACACGAGCGAGCGATTCCCGTTTCGTCCGGTGTCGCGTTTTGTAACGTTTTCAGGGTTCCGTACCCGAAGGGTGCCAAACGGGACCCTATTACTAAGCCTCCGCTGTCCATCTGTCCGTCTGTCTGTCCGTCCGTCAGCGGGCTGTATGTATCGCACGATCGGTAATTTATTTATTTATTTATTTACTTTATTTATTTAAGTAAACCTTACAAGTTTTGGTCTTATAATATGCAAGTGACATTATAAGTTATTACGCCAATTACAAGGTACTTAAATATACAGCAGTTATAAGAATAATGATTTACTTATGTCTAATGTTCTTAAGTTATAGTGAGTAGGAATTTATTTAAAATGTAAATACTATTTTTAATATGTATTTGTCCATATTTCATGATGTAGGGGGGTGGAGAGGGGGGGGGGAAGGAATAAAGTCAGGGTAGAATATTTTTAAATAGCGATATACGATATACAATAGAAAGTCATTCATGTAAGTTAATGAGAGACAGAATTCTACTTTTAAACCCTTCACTCTCAGAAGCCCACCGCTCGAACGACCAACAATGGCGAACTATTGTTAGATATATAAGATTTGTCGGCGAACCAGTTAAATGTGTTACGTGATAGGCCAAAAAAATCGATGGAAGGATGAATAATAGCTAGAAAGTTTAAATTTTCACAGAATCTGTTGCCGGTGCATCAAAAAATACTGAAACACATGAAAATAAAAAGGGTGTTTACAATTTAATTTTAAAGTCAATTTCAATATAATAGCGCCTGAATTTTTTTGGATAGCATAATTACGAGAAGTAGAAATTAAACTGTCAGGCACTTGTTTCTCGTATGGTGCGGAACCCTGCGTCTGCGAGTCCGACTCGCACTTGAGCGAGTATTATTAATAGCTGTAGTCTGCTGCCGGTCGTTCGGAAAGTTATGTTTTTGTGGATACAATACCTTTGGGACTGGATGGCGTGTCATATAAGTACTACGAGTACCTACAACGTTATTTCGCTTACAAAATGCTGTGTCTCCCTTTACACACTATACATACATAAATAGAGCAATTCCCGGTTTGGTGGAATTTCAGTTTGCATGCTGGGGAACAATGCATAATCTGTTCCGAAATAGCTAAAAAACTTTTATATAGGTATTCGATAAAGATCTTGATTCTCCCGATTGCGTGTACTAAAGCGTTGGCCTCGCCAAGTACAGATGGGTGATTTCCCGGGTAATAATCTACAGATGAGTAATAATAATAATAACTCAGTTAACTGGTTAAGTGGTTAATAACACAGATTTACTCGGTAATAATTCTGAAATACTATGTAATGAATGAATGGGTTTTAGTCTAGGTTCTAGAGCCACCTGTGGGTTTTAACCCGGTATTCATCTGTATCGCCAAATAGGAACAGCTCGAATCTAGCAGTGAACTATGCATGAACTCAGAAATACTAGTTAACAACCAAGAAATACTGGTTTAAACCCATAAATCCTGGGTTTTATCTTAGGTTATACCCACCTTTGGTATAACCCGGGACTTCAAACATCTTTATCGCCAAATGGGAACAACCCGGATCTAGTAGTGAAATATGCATGACCGTAATTTCACTTGCAAGCCCGCACCGCTGCACTTGATTAATGTTTCATTATTGTTTGAGTTAATGGCGCAACCTCTCTGGTTGGTTTGCATGCGGACTGCTGGTGAAATCCTTTTGGATTCTGGTTTGCTGCAAGCATTTAAAGGCAGTCGTATAGGAGACAGACAAGTGGTAGTAACAGTAGTAGTAGGTACTTATTGGTGGTCAAGGTTATAAGCTAGGTTTTGTACTCTTCCTTAGTTGTTTCTTAATTGTTTTTGAGCCTAGCTTCACCATAAGCAATAAAACATAGAAACGGTTCTCACTAATTGGAGAACCTCCTACTTTTTAAGTCGGTTAAAAGTTTTATTTCAGTACCTTACCATTTTTCCTTTCAATTGTTACTAAAAACATGTACAGAGTAAATTGCTAGCATTATTTCGTAATGTTTTTCTAGATATAAGTAGTGCCAACTGCCAAGTCAGGCAGCGCCAACGCTAGCAAATCTCTTTCAGAAGCACTGAATACTAGTCATAGTAAATTCTAAGAGTTGCCGTAATGTGATTGACCAAATTGTACCTTCTAGACATCGTCAATTATTATTCTAGAATACTCTAGATCTAGAACAATCCAATTCCAACCGCTTAAGGGGATTGGTACAGTCAAATGCCCCTTTGCAGAGTTATTCCAGCTAAAAAAGATATCCCGCTTACACGCAGTATTTGCAATGATTGACGTTAGTCGTAACAGTGTTAAATATCATCATATCCGAAGCATCCGTATTATTCGAATTCGAAATAGGATTTTCGAATCGTTAATACAACGTTATATCAGTAGTAGGCCAGGTTCTCCGAATTCATTATGCAGTATGTTAGCTCGGTGGTAGAGTGTATAATTTGCCAGGTCATTGTGATAGGTCGATATAAACCTGCAAGTTATTGTCGAGTTGCGTGCAGCTCAGTGGATATGAAAAGTGTATTGTCCTGTACATACGATTATGTATGTGGAAAATCACTTTGTAACCATTTTAAGGAATGGTTCATTAGGTTGTTAGAGTATCATTAGGGGCCATACTAAAACTTGATTTGTGCTTGAAGAAAATGGCTACAATGTATCAAACTCTATTCGGATTTGTATTATTTATTACATTGAAAAGTTCGTTAAATTCGCTTGAAGATATGATGAATTTGCTCAGATTTATAGATGATTTTTATGTGTATCATTTTTGCCGAAGGCATTTTGATCCAGCCGTGTTGAAATTAAAACACAGTAAGAAAAAACATAGGTACATATTGTTTCAGTGTTCATGCCCCATTTGAATAGTTTTTCCACAACATGCCGCGAACGTGCATTGCTGTTCAATGTTTTATCATTCTATTTTGCATTTCGTCCACAGAGGGTTATCAGATGTAGCTTAAAAATCTACATTTCTGCTTTGATATTTGGATTGAATGTTTTGCTTTCCGTGGAAAATCGTAATCTTGATTATATTTGCTTCAGCGGCATGCTCAAAAGCTACTAGCTCTAAAGATTCTTTTTTGAGTAAATTACTTGATTTGTTTCAGGTAACGTAATTATAAGGATATTAGATGGTTCTGAATGTGGCATATTAGTGTATGGAAAGGGCATTGTGTATCGAAAGTGTTGATATCCAATAAACCGCAGTTAAACGGACTTCTAATAGTACAGTCAATTAGAACATGAGCCAGGAGCCAGCAAAACCTCGTCTTAAATCCATACGAAGCTTCCTGGCCATAACAAATTCTCTTGCTGAGATGCCTGCCTTCGCAAGGCTTAGGCTTTGGGAGCAATCCCCACAAATCCACATAATCCTTGATTGGGGTAAACCTGATGAGCAACTCCCTGCGGACTAAAACCTGGGCTGTGGAAAACATTGAACCGGCTGAGATCTGCCTGAGGACGCAAGCACAACCTGCCGTTGCGGTGCCCCCCAAACTTCCAGCCACCTGCTGTCGTGCCCGCTGTGCCCGACTTCCTGCACACACGCCGACCTTATGCAGGCTAATGACAAAGCCATCGCGGTGGCTGACTACTGGAAGGATCTTCTATGATTCTTCCTACGTCAACTTAAGTTTCCACACGAAGATGAGATGATTATAACATGAGAAACGGGTCGTGCTTGCATAAGGTCAGGTCGTTCTGATTTTTCTATATGTTTTTAGGGCTTGAACCAGCATTAAAATGCAAGATTTTCAATTTCCCATGTGATGTGCGAGCGGCGGCGGTGTACCCATCTGACTGACTAACTTATAGTACAATAAAAACTAATTTATAGCTACAATTTAAAACCATGGCGGGCTCTATACAGCTATTGGTTGCTACAGTACAGTTCGTCAAAAGTAGGCTCGTCACCCTATTAGTCGCTATTTCTTGGTTTTTTGGGTGCAACGCCGCTCGCACAGCACTTGGGAAATTGCAAATCTGGCGTTTTAATGCTGGTTTAAGCCCTAGCAACATATAAAAAAATCAGAACGACCTGATCATGCAAGCACGGATGCTTGTACTAAATAAGGGGCTGTTTCATTCGCTAGGTCGCGTTGTCAAAATATATAATTAGATAGTCGGCTCTCTACCTAATATAATAACGACAAAATAAATAGAAATGTGAACTTTTTTGAACCAGGTCAACAGTTTTAACTAATTCACTATAGTCAATAAGGGGCTGTTCACTAAAAGAATTAAAAGGCAAAGTATGGTTTGAAAAGAAATGCTAAGCTTGCCTTTGTTTTGTTTTCTTATTGTTTATTTTGTTACTGATATGTTCAATAAATAGATACAAATATATACAAAATGCTACGTGTGTATGACACGGCGAATTCACAGACGTGGAAAATTGAAAAGAATATAGAATTATGTCAGGTAGCGAAAATAGGTGTAAGCCAAATAGAAACATTATTCAAACACGGAGAAGTTTATTCCCTTGAGGTTCCTTATACATTCATCATGCTGTTTTTAAACGTACATTACATAATGTGGGTCTGAGGTGCCCTTTACCGATGTGACGTACGTAATGTGTGTGAAAGTATCACCTGTCATTGGAAAGGAATCCATAAAGGGTTCCGTACCCGAACGGTGCCAGACGGGACCCTATTACTAAGGCTCCGCTGTCTGTCTGTCCGTCAACGGACTCTATCTAACGAACAGTAATAGGTAGAATGTTAAAATCACAGAACATAATTATCTTTTGCCGCTGCAGCAACAAATAATGAACGACACGAATTAATAAAAAATAAACGGTCAAGTGCGAGTAGGACTCGCGCACCAAGGGTTCTGATCACACCTGGAGAGCGAAACATGTAAAAAACTAAAGTATCATGTCATCCATGTAAACCATTTTATTTTTTGTAGATAGACAGAAATTTGCAGTTTTCATATTTTTCCCTTACTTGTCTTTAAGAACTTGCTTTGTGCCAAATTTCATGCTACGGGAAGTACCTTATAGGTTTTGGGTCCATTGCGATTACTATATATGAAAATCCAACAATTTTACATCATAAACGGTTGTATCGTTCGATTGCGTTGACCTAGAAGGTTGATTTTTTCACAGCTTTATGCGACCACAGACCTTAACAATTGATCAGCTTTATACGTCACGCGTTCTTGATATGGTGGTGGGTGACACACGGACAGACAGACGGACGGACAGACAACAAAGTGATCCTATAAGGGTTCCATTTTTTCCTTTTAAGGATCGGAACCCTAAAGAAAGTGTATCCCCGTATCGGTACATGTTAATAAAAATATGTGTTATTTTTTAACACAGAAAAATTCATAGTGAAAAAGCAAAGTTAGTTTTACCAACAGATTGGAGCACAGCTTTTTGTAAAAAATACTTTCGTATGGTGCAATTTATTACAATACTTCGATCATATCATAATACTTCGGTAATATATGATCGAAGTTTCAATAGGACAAAGATCATTGCATGTATCGGTGGTGACAAATTAGCCAATCTAGAAGCTTCTACAAAATCCATATGCATGCATGCATGGATGCATTTACGGATTTTTCTAAGTCTTGTCAGTGATATAAAAACATTAAAAGAAACGTGTTTCACCAAATTAGACAAAACGACATTAAAATATCTACGAACTCATAAGTAATCGGGTAAAAGCGTTGCTCATTTACTAAATTAAGGCACTCTTTCAGACCGCTCTCTTAAAAGGGAACGTTTTTCTTTGGAGGAGTTTTTGCGGAAATTTCGCGTCTTAGAAGTTTGAATGACAAAGGAATTCTTCGGGCGGATGTTTCATATCATAATACAGGGTGACTTGTTACCGGACAAGTTCCTGTCATCGGGGCTAAATAGGACATACTGATTTAATGGTCTAACCAATTTCACCCTAAAATGTTAAATGTTGTTGTGTAAATTATATTTCTTCTGGAAATTATGTATATTGATAAAATTTCTTTGTAGATGCAATATGGCAAGATATTTATAATCTTCATCTTCGTGTTTGGATTATTGAGGAAGGTATCACAAATTGCTAAAAAGCAAAAGGTTAGCGATTAGATACGTTAATAAGTAGATAAGGTTAATAACCTTAGAAGATATTGGTCGATTTTTATAAAACCATAGAGCTTCACCATACAAATAATGTACTAAAAATAAAGACATAAAGCCCTTTTTTAACCGACTTCCCAAAGGAGGAGGTTTACAATTCGACGGATGTTGTTGTTTTTATTTTATTTTTATTTTATTTTATTTTTTTATGAATGTGTCCCGATAGCGCCTAGACAGATGGACCGATTTGGAAAATATTTTTTTTGTTTGGGAGATGGGATGGGACAAAATTAATTCCCCAAGGGGGGGGATAAGGGGTTACAGTTTGTATTAAACTCAAATCTAATCAAATAGGGTTTGTGGAAGTCGGTTTTTCCTAAAGTTTACTTTTTGTTTCAATTATATAATATTCTAAACTGATTTTTATCAAAAGCTACAAATAATTCTAAGGTCATCGGTCAACTTATTATCTGACTAATACTGTAACCGTACGTTTGCGGCTCTGACCCGCAGTTTGATACCAAATATCTGTTTTATTATCCTTATTTCTGTTTTCTTCAAACTGTATTGGGATCGGCCACCACGTAACAAAATATTCATAGAAGCCGATAGGGCGAACGAATATCAATCGATCTTTACGGAAGTCCCAGGACCCCTAAAAAGGGTCCCCAATTTAGTCACCTTTCTATAAAGATCTCATTGATTTCAATGGACCGTCGTATTTATGGACGCAAACGCGTTTTTATCGCATGAACCCTCTCATATTTCCCCTCAATTGATACGAGGTTCCTTTTTGCTCTCTTGACTTCTTACGAATATTAACATTCAATTTATATGAAGACGCTTCTTTCAAAAATTCGACCTCCGAACCGTAATAAATATTATATATTTTCCTTTATTTTATTAGGTACGTTAGGTACCCGCGATTTGGATGCAAATTGAGTATAAACTTTTATCTCTGTAGCTCTGGCAATGATGTAGAAAATGAATGAGGCAAAATTAACTATAAATTACTTTTTGAACAATATGAAAACTATACTATCTTTTAATCATTAAACAAACATCCATTCGCCCGCTAAATATCACTTATGCAGATGCAAATACAGCCTTTGAACTAATATTTCACCTAGTTAACACTTTGAAAAAAACTTTCAAGCCCTTTGTTTAGGTTTTTATGACATATTTGTTTATATTCTGACAGGTTTGTCAATTTTAGTTCATGTTCCCATCAATAGATGGAACTATCCAAGTCGTAACTCGCGATGTTGAGTTTTTCTAGGTTTTAATATGGTTCAGGATTTTCTGGAATAAAATTGTCCCTTGAAGCAGGAATAAAATAAGTGTACATTATTAAGTAGATATAGCTAAGTAAAGTAAACCAATCAAACCTTCCGACCGAATCGAACCCCCTTTCTTTTTTGAAGTCGGTAAAAAAGGATTTCGTCAGACAAATCTAGTTGACCTCCTATGAGTATTCTCTAGCTTGCTATGCACACAATACAGCATCAAATGGAACAAACCGATCATTTGCTATGCTGCCGTGACATGCTCCTATCCTACTCTTGTGAAGTGATCAGATCACCCAGCTTACATTTACCCTTGAAACCTTACCCTCTAGCTCTTATTTCATTGATACACACGCCAGTTTGCAGTGGCAGTGTATCTTTGTACATCATGTAGAGGTCTTCCAGTTTCAATCCAAGTGGATTGAGGTACAGTCGCCGTCAGGCATCTACTCTCATGTATTTGGATCGTCACCCTTATTTCGTAAGAAAGAAAGACAGACACACAGACAGTTTTGTTGGGTGAAGAGGAACCCTGGTATACAGACCAGGAACCTGCGTAAACAGTGTATAAATCCAATTAACAGTCTAAATACGTTAAACTATTTCTCAAATTCAAATCATTTTTGTATTACGTTTGTACGAGAAATTCACACGGTCACCAGTCTCTTAAGCAATCAAAGAAATTCTGTTTTCCAATAACTTAAACACAGCAGCTGGCTTTAATTACTTATACTACCACGCTGGGTAGCGTAAGGACAAAAGAGTCCTTGGAACAATATTGACATTAAAATTATAAAAAAAAAATGACATTAAAATTATTTTGACAGTGGGTACCAAGACGTCAATGAATGTCTAATTTTTGACGTTGGTACCCACTGTCAAACTAATTTTAATGTATTTTTTTTTGTTTTACAAAAAAAATAAAAAAATGGGTCGAGTCAACCGGCTACTTTTATAAAGTAATCATGTATTGTTTGTTACTTATTTTGTTCGTCTTCCTTTATGTTTAAATTGACTTATTATTTATCACATGTTCGTGACGTGTACCTATGATCTAATCAAGTGATAAATTCCTCTTAACGATATGAAGTTATGTGATAGACATGAGCAGGCAATTATGCTTGATGTACATACGTGGCAGGTGTCAGTAACATTTCTAGTGCAGTAAATTCCATTTTCTGCGAAACGACAACCGACTGTGGCATACCATTACTTATTCAGTGAAAACATGATGGTATACAAACATAATGGAACTGGATCTTAAGCCATAAACTTCATTGGTGCTGCACCATGCGATAATGGCCTCGAACTAAAGAAGCTTCCGTAGCATCTCAGTTTACGCCGGTGTCATATTTTGTTCTGGGTGGTCTATCTGTATTAGTATATTATTATAATATCTGTGCTATATTCGTAACAATATCGCTACTGTCGCAGACGTGTTACCAACATAAATTCTCAAATGTAAGCGTCGTATTAGGATTCCCCTTAAACATTCATATCCTATATCGTCTCATGTTAGAAGATTGAATTTAAATTATTCGGACCATGTTCACGACGAATCACCACTAAGGAACTTTAAAGGCTTCGGCAGAGGTCGGTAGAGGGGTTATAGCGGAGCGGGGCGCGTGTCAAATATAAGAACTTCTATGAAGCTGCACATCTTAAGTCTTCACAAAATAAAAGCCAGTTTTGACAGTTCACGCCCATGAAGTTTTAACCCCTAACGCGTAGGTAATAGAAGCGGTTTTTAGGTGTAACTTGTACGCTTTGCTTGTACGCAACAGTTAGCTTTTATTACCTACGCATCAGGGGTTAAAACTTCATGGGCGTGAACTGTCAAAACGGGCCTTTTATTTTTTGAAGACTGTAGTCTAGTTCACACACACCAAGTGGGGCGGGGCGGTGTGAAAGCGGGCCCACGGTGTTGTGTCAGTGTGACAGCGTACATTTGACAACATTGACAAACGCCCCGCACCGCCCCGCCCCCGCCCCGCTTATAACCCGCCGGCGGTGTGTCGACTCCTTAACTGTGTCAATATTAATTGAAATGTAAATTGTATGGTTGTAATTTGTAACGAATTGAATTGCAACAGGGTTGAATTGGACTGTTTGATAAATTTATTGCCACATATTATCTGAGGCCCGTCGTGGCTTTTCGGTAATGTCCATTAAAGCACAAGAGCAACTATTCGCTCTCAATCGCCCCGTCTTTGGCTGTCAAACGAACAATTTCGACTGTCAAATGTACTAGGTTTGACAGCCGAATTCGTTCGTTTGACAGTCAAAGACAGGACGATTGAGAGTGAATCGTTTCTCTTTCTAGACCCGCAGATGAATGAAGTTAGTGTCTATTCCTTTGTACATTGGTACATTTACTTCCCGAACGAGCGACACCCGCCCTTCATCCAAACATGAGCAAGATTGATACATACTGCACCACGCTGGCTCAGTGGTTGATGGTAGTAATGGCCAACCTGACTATCAGATCTTATCAAGCTGCCCTATTAGGGATTCTGGCACAGCTTTACGACTACTGCCAACAGTATAGGTGCCGCCATCCACGAGGACGCGTGACGTAGTCATTTGCATCTTTCTCTTTCACTCTGCTGAAAGACAAATATGCAAATAGCTACGTCACGCGTCTTCGTGAATGGCGGCGCCTATAGTAACCGGGATATACAGCTAAAATACTTGTCTACCGAAACTCAGAATATACTTCAAAATCGGTCAAGTGCGGGTCGGAATCGCGTACGAAGGTTACCGTACTGTCGTATAACAAAACTTAAGCAATCAACACAATAAAACAAAAACAAAAAAATAAACAAAAAGGGCCCTCACGAGGATTTGAGCTCACAACCTACGGATTAAGAGCCTACATCATATCCGCTGAGCTACCTCAATAATGTAGGTTGACGCGAAAAGTACCATCATAATAATATTGAAATGCGTGGGTGTATCAAACCAAGTCTCTTGTATGGGGACCCCTTTAATTTGTAATATCTATCGTATAGTTGTTGTTGCGGAAACAGATATACACATTCTGTGAAAATTTAAACTTTCTAGCTATTACGGTTCGTGCTGTAGGACCCGCTGACGGCCAGACGGCCAGACGGATAGCGTGGGCTTAGTAGTAGGGTCCCGTTTGGCACCCTTCGGGTACTGTACCCTGAGAAACGACTTCAAGCCTCCATAAAAGACTCTATATTTCAGATAAACCCTGTATACTACACTAATAAATACATTTGTTCGAGACATTTGATGATTATGGAACTGAATTAATTTAATTAGAAGCTGCTACATGTTAATGCCTCTGAGCAATAATGTTTGAACTGCAATTACAAGTTCACAGCTTTGATGTGCTCGTGGCCTTACTTGTTATTAAATAGAAATTAATTTGTTACAAATAGAAAATATTAGAGAAATGAGATCCGTAATAAATATCAATAGTAATTTTATTATACTCGTATGTAGTAAATTGTTTAGCGGTTCTTGAATTGACGTCCTAAATGTTGTTAAGCATTGTGTAATGTTTAGTATTTTTCATAAAAATAATCGCCTAGCCTCAATATTTAAAAAAATACTGTTAAGCTGATAAAATCATAATAAAGTCGAAGTAACTACAGAATTATTATCTGGCAAGAGTTCGTTGAACTCGAAGTCAGACAAATTGGCTTCGGTAGGTCCAGACAGAAGTAATGATCTGAATGGTCTAGCTTCATTCAAGAGCTAATTCAATTTCACGCAATACTAGTGCCATGTGAGTGAGATCTTCATGAGATCTAATTTACAACTATTCAAGTTCAATAAAACCACTTTTGACAGTCATTCGTTTATGGTGTAAGTATTTTTACGGTATAATTTTCATGTATTCAGTAGACACATGTTTTTCTTTTCTATTGTCTACTTTGTCATAGATTGATCGATTTGATAAATTGTGAATGTTGTGCGCATCTCTAATTGATGCAAACACATGAACTCTGTGAATATTGTTTATTTTAATGTGAGTGTTTGCATTGTTGATGTGCCTTGTTATAAATAAATAAATAAATAAATAAATGTATTTTTGTCATGTTTAAATTCGTGGAAACCACGCATTATGGTATTGTTGACGGAAGGTGGCAAAGAGATTTAGAAGAGATAATCTTTAGCACGTATTACTAACTCAATTCCGCCGCCCCGGGATCTTAATCGAACTATCTCAACCAAACTCGGTTTGCTGGAAGAGTTCTTACATTAGTGATGAGATGGTTTTTATACACTATTTTATGTATTCCTTTTTAGGGTTCCGTACCCGAAGGGTGCCAAACGGGACCCTATTACTGAGATTTCGCTGTCTGTCCGTCCGTCCGTCCGTCCGTCTCCGTCAGTCCGTCCGTCCGTCTGTCTGTCAGCAGGTTGTATCTCATGAACCGTGGTAGCTAGACAGTTAAAATTTTCACAGATTATGTATTTCTGTTGCCGCTATAACAACAAATACTAAAAATCAAAAGAAATTTAATATTAAGGGGGGCTCCCATACAACAAACGTGATTTTTTTGCTCATTTTTGCTCGATATTGATAATGGTAGCAGGTAGACGCTTAAAATGTTCACAATATATTGAGTATATTATTTACTTAAAAAATAAATAATTAAATTAATATTTAGGGGGCTCCCATACAATTCCTTTTTTTTTTGCGGTTTTTTATAGATAATGGTACGGAACCCTTCGTGCGCGAGTCCGACTCGCACTTGGCCGATTATTTTTATTCTTTATTTTCAATACTATTCTAGTGTTGGCCAGAATAAACTATGTTTATGTTGATTTATACAGGAAATTGTACTCTAATTGGTATTCTAACCCGTCCGATGACAATACATGCCAACCGTAGCTGCAACCAACATCCGGTAGTAACTCCCGTGACCGGAACCACGATAGCTTCTCCGGAATCCCGTATGACGTAGATTCAGAGCCTAGGTTTAGACCCAGTTTGGTACCTAGCTGGTTTGGATAGATGGAAAGGGTTGGTATCTCTTCCCTCTTATTAATAAACACGGTCTAAAACAGACTCCAAGGATTCAATCAGATCGAATTTCAATATTAATAACCGGCCAAGTGCGATTCGGACTCACGCACGAAGGGTTCCGTGCCATTATCTATAAAAAACCGCAAAAAAATGTATGGGAGCCCCCCCTAAATATTAATTTAATTTTAATTTAATTATTTATTTTTTAAGTAAATAATATACTCAATATATTGTGAACATTTTAAGCGTCTACCTGCTACCATTATCAATATCGAGCAAAAATGAGCAAAAAAAATCACGTTTGTTGTATGGGAGCCCCCCTTAATATTAAAATTCTTTTGATTTTTAGTATTTTTTGTTATAGCGGCAACAGAAATACATCATCTGTGAAAATTTCAACTGTCTAGCTACCACGGTTCATGAGATACAGCCTGGTGACAGACGGACGGACGGACAGACGGACAGCGAAGTCTCAGTAATAGGGTCCCGTTTGGCACCCTTCGGGTACGGAACCCTAATAAACGTGGTATAAGGAATGAGTAGGACTTATCCAACTACTCTTGGAGTAAAAGTGTCTTACTGAGTTCAACCTGAGAGTAACTAGTTCAGTAATCTCAGAGTAAGGAAGTACATTTACAACAGAGTATATAGAATGTTTTTATAAATAAGACGGTCGTGTATATAGCTAACTAAATGAAATTATTTAATTTTTTTCAAAGCGACTATTTCTTCCTCCTAGCTCGTACAAAATTTGTCTTCTGTCTGTTAAGTCAACATTTTGGCCTGTGTGGGTCAGCTGATTTTGTATGGAGAAGTGAAAATAATAAAGTTGCTTTGATCACATCGGTTTTATAGTAAAAGTTGCTCAAAATGGACATCATTTTGAGCAACTAACAAAGTAGTTTCTCATTTTGTATTAATTTATTTACACCTTGTATAGGTTATGTTATTATTTTGCACATAAATGCTTGTCTTCTACGAAATTCTCCATAGGTACTCGGAGAACTAAATTCAATTCTAAATTGTCACATCCAGTACTCACGCAAAATGTCTCCATGTGATAGGAATAGGAATGTCAAGTCGAGCAAGACTCAAACCATATGTAGTTGAGGTTTAAAAGGTAATATCTAGGCACACACCTGAATATCAAATGTGGCTTCGACTCAAGCTCGCAAAGAAAATATCCTATACATTTTATATTCCACCTTTTATATTCTCTTGGGTAATTGTACCTTTAGGAGGACATTCCAAGGATTTACTTAAATGTAACAAAAAAACTTTAAAAGAAAGTTGTTGACTTAAAATTACGTTATTAGTTTTAGAAGGAAAATGCACTAGACTAAAAAGGCAACTAAAGCCTCTAAACGTCTGACGTCATTTTAGTTGATATCAACAACTAACATGACGTCCTTATGACGTTTACAGGGCTTAGTGGCCTTTAGGAGGACATTCCAAGCATTTACTCAAATGTAAAAAAAAAACTTTAAAAGATAGTCGTTGACTTAAAATTAATTATCTAGTAAGTAAGTATATTAGTTTTGGAAGAAAAATGCACTAAACTAAAAAGGCAACTAAAGCCTCTAAACGTCATAGTGACGTCATTTTAGTTGATATCAGCAACTGAGATGACGTCATCATGATGTTTAGAGGGCTTAGTGGCCTTTTTAGCTTTTTCCTTCCAAATCGCCCCCATTATCTGTGATCAAATGTAAAAAAAACTCTAAAAGAAAGTCGTCGACTTACAATTAAATGGGCCTAATAGACTACGCTGTCGGCAGGGCCCTGTCTGACTCACTGTCTCTTTCTAGTCGTTCCATCAGAGTGAGACGTCTATTCAAATCGTGCCCTGCCGACAGCGTAATGTAATAAGCGCGTAGTATCCAGCACCCATAGCATGCCCGCCGCAGCGGGGAGTGAGGGACCAAGCACGCACTTTACAAGTCTTCCTCTCCTCACCTTCCGCGACAAAAGTTCCCCCCCACTCAAGCAGCAGCAGTGCAGGCCGCAAATAAGGCCCAGTTTGATTTACTGTTTACAATGGCCTTACATGGAACACAAGTTGACAGCAACAGCTGCTACTGTCCGTATCACATAAGTTCACATAACACACTGAATAGTTTATATTTACGGCTAACGTTTATCTGTCTGTTTATCTAAGGAATTTGCCATCGCAGTGGTACATTAAGGCCCAGTTGCAATTGTTCTCGATAAACCCTATGGAACTGATAAATTATAAATTTTGTTTGTAAAATGTCACATTTATCTGTTCAATAGGGCTTATCGAGAACAATTGATAACCAGCCAAGCGCGAGTCGGACTCGCGCACGAAGGGGTCCGTACCATTATCTATAAAAAACCGCAAAAAAAAATTGTATGGGAGCCCCCCCTAAATATTAATTTAATTTTAATTTAATTATTTATTTTTTAAGTAAATAATATACTCAATATATTGTGAACATTTTAAGCGTCTACCTGCTACCATTATCAATATCGAGCAAAACTGAGCAAAAAAAAAACACGTTTGTTGTATGGGAGTCCCCCTTAATATTAAATTTCTTTTGATTTTTAGTATTTCTTGTTATAGCAGCAACAGAAATACATCATCTGTGAAAATTTCAACTGTCTAGCTACCACGGTTCATGAGATACAGCCTGGCGACAGACAGACGGACGGACGGGACGGACAGCGAAGTCTCAGTAATAGGGTCCCGTTTGGCACCCTTCGGGTACGGAACCCTAAAAAAGGGCCTAAATGTCAAAAAGTGAACTGGCTGTGTATCTCGGCATTAAAAATCGCCCCTGAAATAATTGTATAATGGTAGGTAGGTACCTGTCCGACTGGCACAACCGAGTTCTTGACAGGCTGTGTGTGAGTATGTGTGTGTGTGTGTGCATTAAATGCGTCGTATTTAAGTTGTGTTTAAACTGTATTTAGCAGCTGTCAAATGGTGATTTAAGCCGGGCTTTACTCTTTGTACGAGTAAAGCGGGCTTAAGAAGATATCGTGTTTACCTAAAGCTATTTATTTTTCCGTCTATTATTGAGAGGTTTGTATTTATTTAGGTCCCGCATTGCTTGAAGGCAGGATATACGAAATATGTATGTTCTTTATGGGGATAACTCCGTAGACATGGGATCATGGAATCGAGTTTCTTGTAAAGGGGTACTAAGTTTTTGAACGTTTTATGTTTTTCGCTTCAGGTTTCGAATTCATCATCATTATTTTCATCTTATCAGATGTTTATTACAGCTGCTGTGTGTTCTGGGAGTCACATTTTCTCTTGAGACTGAACAGACCGATATGGGATCTGCACTGCTTGCCACAGCGATCACAAGCAAATTTGGCGTTAGGTGGTGGAGCCGGTTGTTTTCGCGCTAGCCGTTTTCTCTTGAGACTTTTCAACCACTGTTTGTCGTGCCTGGTTCTGCCCTGGTGTAATAGATGTCTCCATCCCGGTTTCAGTTTCAGTGTTAATGGGTTCTGTTTTTTTTTAAGATTATATACATATAAAGTAAGCCACATGCAAGCTCTACGGGCGATGATTACATACGACAAGTTGAAACGATCGCCATGACCGAAATCTGACCGACCACATCATAGCACACCACGTTTATCGCGCATTTTTTTCCCGTTAATTTCATTTGTGTATTGACAAGTGTCAGTGTGTCGCGAATTTTGTAATTTCGGTATGCTACGGGTGA
This sequence comes from Argyresthia albistria, assembly GCA_963457715.1. Taxonomy (NCBI): domain Eukaryota; kingdom Metazoa; phylum Arthropoda; class Insecta; order Lepidoptera; family Argyresthiidae; genus Argyresthia; species Argyresthia albistria. The sequence continues at coordinate 10,600,446 of OY735258.1, forward strand.
ATTTATAGAATAAAGTAAGTTAATACGATCAACCATCCTAACGTATAGATAGATAGATAGTAGACTACCTATTTAACAGATAAATCATAAGCTTTGTATGTAAAATGACATGGATCTCATTACATAGCTTATATAGACCGCTTGAGACCCTGAAAATCCCAACCAGCCTTGAAAAACTCACCACCACCATTACCAGCCAAACAAACTGAATCTCATCTATTCGTTTGAATTTGACTAACCAAGCGAATATCTGGTCCACCGATCGCGACTCAAGATTTACAACTAACGAGTCCCGTCCTACTGATTTATGTCGGGAAATCCATTTGTGAGCCGTTTTGAATGTGGCCGCGGTTCATTTGAACATTTTTTTTAAGCTAGGGCCATTTCAGTTCATCACTGGAAGGAGGACAAGCTTTGCGATATTCCTGGGGGATGATTCTCGCGTATTCTTTAAACCGATACCTACCTATATCGAGTGATTTTGTATGGGAATCACTCGATAATAGATATCGACGTAGGTATATGGAATGTGCGAGAATCCTCTTGGTGATTTTAGGCAAATTGTCTGATGTAATTGTGATCTAGATCGGACTGTCAACAGACTTTTTTCCAACGATGTTTTGTCAATTGAGTGACGTTTACAGGGGTGCGCTAGTTCAACGCAACGAACGACTGGATCAAGCGTTAGTTCCTCCTGTCACCGCGTGCCAAAAGATCCTTGGAAACAGAGTTTGGAAAGCTAAACACTGAAAGAAGTGTCCAACTTCTTTCGCTGACTATTTCGATAGGTGCGTCTAATGTTCGTGTGGCTAATCCTCATTTCTCGCGATGTTTTCAACAACATCTCCGTTGAATGTACTTAACCCTTAATGACCTATTTCATTGGTAGATCAGCACCAGGATTCAAACCTTCATCTCTTGTGTGAAAAGCAAGCGTGTACCCACTAAACCCGGAACAAGTACGCTATAAATTCTGGTATAAAAGGACGAGCCCAGCGAAAATATTTAACCCATCAACGTGAAAACAGTGATCATTAATTTCCAAAACGCCCTCTTTCCGCCATTCTGTGCGCTTTTCACACAATATCTTTATTAGCGCGATGATTAATCGGAATCCCACTCACATTCTAATTGGGTCGGTTCTTGGGGTTTGCTACAAATTACTTTTTCAGTAGATACAAAAGATCCATTATCCACTCAAATTAGCTCCCTCTGAGGAAGTCATTAATAATAATCAATGTCTGAAAGGTTGGTGCCCGCGGAAAAATATCAAGTCGATTCCGCTATTATTTTATAATCGGTCTGGCGATTAGGGAGCGGCGATATTTTAAATTTGATTTTCAATTTATTCCGCTTTGTAAAATTGGATATTGATTAGATGTAAACGTGGTGGCAACTCTGCGGAGGACTGCCTGGGAAACGGCATGACGTTCAATGTAATATTTTTAACTTATTTTATTGTCATACTATACTATTTTAACATCCTTTTTAACCGACTTCCCAAAGGAGGAGGTTTACAATTCGTCCGGATGTTTGTTTTTTTTTATGTATATGCCTCGATAGCGCCTAAACGGATGGACCGATTTGGAAAATTATTTTTTTGTTTAAAAGGGTTTACCTTCCCATTGGTCCCATTGACACCAGGTCAGGATCTGATGATGGGATCCTGGAGAAATCCAGGGAACTCTTCAAATATTATAGGCAGACCTATAGTGATTTTTGTGTTTTTCATAATAACTCGTGCAAATGCACATGGTAAGCATAATAATGTGATGCGGAACTGCTGATGAAGACCACATATGGCCACCAGATCTGCTCAATACTAGGTACAAATACAATGCGTGGCTGACGGGCAGGCAACGCATAGCCTAAACCGGTGGACTTAGAGCCATGAAACTTTGTACAGGGGTTCCTTAGTAGCGTGGGGTAGCACTGATATGAGATTTGACAAAATTAATTCCCCAAGGGGGGGGGGGGGGATAAGGGGTTACAGTTTGTATTAAACTCAATCTAATCAAATAGGGTTTGTGGAAGTCGGTTTTTTCTAAAGTTTACTTTTTGTTTCAATTATATTTGGCCGAATTCTAACAAAATAGCGTGTGTAACAAGTGACTTATTGAAGTGAATGAAAGTGAAGACCAAGTGAAGTTGTTAGATAAGTAGAGCTCGTCTAAGCTGAAATGACGCGCCCCACTCCTTGGTTTTGTATTTACTTGTCATACAAAACCAAGGAGTGGGGCGCGTCATTTCAGCTTAGACGAGCTCTACTCCAAGCCATGTTCTGCAATACTGTTGGTAGCTGTTCTATGACCATGACATAACATAGCGTCACGCCTTTTTCTATGCCCACTTGTAGAATGCGTTTCATCAAATAGTTCCTTTGTCGAAGTATTTATTGTCAAAGGTTAAGAACGAAAATGCCTTGATCTAAAGGAACTATTCGATGAAACGCAGTCTAGCCAGTTTTTCATTACTCCATTTTGCGTGACAGGGGCCGCCGCAGCAATGAAGTATTGAAGGTTTCCTCGCGATGTTTTCCAATCCATTTCCATAACCGTTAGAACTTCCGATAAATTACTTATCTCCTGTACATGGTCAGCACCGGGATTCAAACCTGCATCTCCTGTGTGAGAAACAAGCGGAACCCACTATAGACAATGGAGCTCTTATGTCCTATGAACTATGATCTAATCTAATCCTGTCTGGGGAGAGACTTCCCGGTCAAAGGCAAGTTCGGTTAATAGTTGCTAATAAACTACATTTCAACAAAGTTGAGTGAGTTTGTCAGTCTCAAGTTGGCTGGCTGTAGGAGTTGCTTTATGTTCCCCTCAAACTGTTTTAATATAGATTTGTAGTATTACTATCTATTTTGGGGAGGCAGTTTCTTACGTCCGAAAGAAATACTTGGTAGGTACCTACAGCCCTTCACGCCAGAAACAAATCTCGAAAGAGAACCTGTTCAAATACAGTGAAATCTACAAAACAAGTGACACTGGCGAAATTAACCTAAGTCGTTAGACAGCGATTAGTTAAGAAATTGGTCTCTATCTCTGACTTCTAAGAACATCTATCGCAATCTCTGTCAAATTGATGTTTTGAGGGATCATCGACAAAACGTTTGGCCAATAGGCGATTTTCTGACAGCTAAAAATAGTTCTGAAAGCTGCCGACAGATGGCTTCGTAATTCGTATAGACATGAATTCATATGACACAGTCTGTTGTCGTCACAGAGTAAGTAATTTTTGACCGATCTTGAACGCAGCCCATAGACTGTCTGCCGTGTGTCTCTATCTACCATTGAGCAACACGGCTCGGCGAGACGCGTTCTTGTCTGTCATTCCAACCGTTAACCGTTTCGCGAATAAGTCTTAGTGCCTTTTCACACATACCGGTTCCCGGATAGCCGGCGCCGGCTATCCGGCGATGAAGTGTATGGCCGCGTACGTACGCTTTCATACGTACCGGGGCGTAATCTGCCGGGCTATCGTATGAAATGACAACCGGTTAGCCGGCGCCGGCTACCCGGCAACCGGTGTGTGTGAAAAGGCAGTTATGGCTGCATTACACGTTGGCCAAGGCGCTCGGCCAGCGGACATGACAAATTAAGTTGACGCTGTTCACACGCTCGTGTGGCAATCGGTCTGCGTTGGCCGTCAGACGATGCCACAGACGTCAACATGGACGTCACTCACTCTATGCCAAATTATGATTTTTGTGTTTTGCATGCCAAATAAAAGTTACATTTTGATAAAGATGACCCTACATATCTCCTCGTTTCTTCAAATACATTAATCGAGAGAAAAACGGCTAAAACTAAAAACTAATATCTATGTATTATAGGTACCTACTAGAATAGTTTTATTGTACGCGCAATTCTTCCCCTTACCTATCATCTCCGTCTCCTACCCAACATTTTTTGCTGGAAGAAATCTCTTATTAGAGATAAGCTCGCCTTTGTACATTTTTTTTTCTATGTTAAGCTATTTTTACTGTCATGTGAGTACAATAAAGAAATTACGAAATTACGAAATGGTTCATTTCATCCGAATTTTTAGGGCGACGTCTGAACACATTACGGAGTAGAGCTACGGAATAGTCATACATTTACCTATGTAAAATGGCACATGCAATCTATTATATAGAGCTTATCGACATCATAACAAAATATTTTAACTGATTTAACTTATCAACAATTTCCAACCGTATGTTTTATACCCTAATCGTCGTATTAGTAAACACAGACTAAAACAGTAGTTACTTTACTCCAAGCACTAGGAAGGTATACCTAAGCCAGTAAACGTGGTGTAAGGAAAAAGTAGCACTTATCCGACTCTACTGTCGGAGTAAAAGTAGTTTACTCCGAGTTCAACTTGAGAGTAACTAGTCCCAGAGTAAGGACGTATTATCTACAGAGATGAGTATTTTAATTATTAAGACGGTGTATGTATTGCGTGTCGATGTACCAATGTTTTCTTCAGTGATTAAACGTTATGTCTATGCATGTCTATGTCTATGTATATGTCGAATGAAACGTTATCTACTCAAAGGTTTAATGGGGTCCAAGATATCTCTGTTAATGAAGGGATTCCGTTTCTTATTGCAAACTTCTCGTTGTCGCATCCATCTTGCTTTAGGGTCTCATCGTGAAATACCAAGCGGACAAGAAGAGGCAGCCATTTGTGCAGCAAACACTATTTCATTGAAATTGATAGCCATAATTCGTCTGCTGCTAAAAAGATAGATACGTTTTTAGGTAGGTGGATTGTTTATGCATAACATTAATAATTTGTGTCATTACAGCGAATGCCACGTCGGCACAAATATACAAAATTCAATTATAATTCAATTATTTCTGAATAAATTACAATAACAATAATACAGGTAACAAATTCATTCCATAATAAAAGTGCGATACAAGAAGGACATAATTTCATAAAATAGAGGAACAACACAGTCATACAATCACCTCACAGAACCTGCCACATTCTCTCGCTAAATCCCTCCATGCATTCTATAGTATCATTATTACATGCTGATTCATTGTGTACATAATACCATCTCTATTTCTTTTGTTGACTTTTCTCATCATAAAAATATAATGACCTGGGGCCCGATGCTGCTCTGAGAAACGCACTTATATTGGATCGCTATCGCTTCTAAAACACCCAAAATGGCGTCATTTGGTATGCTCCTAAAGAATCGCAAATAGATCGTAAATAGATTGCAAGCAAGAGTACATACGCTACGCATAACACGTCATTAAACCAAAAACATGATCAAAGTTCAGACATAAAGCGAACTCATTAGAAAGAAATAGAGTATCCAATTACAAACTTAGTGGTTACATAACATTTAGTGCCGATGCTCAAGAGCCGGCCGCCCAGTTAGTTAACAGTCGCTCAAATTAGTTTTTGGGTAAACCAGGTTAGAATTGAATAATAGCGCAGTAATTGCTATCCTAAAACAATAGGTTTGCAGCGCTATTTACGATCGACGTGGTTTGACGGTGTTGTTTTAAAACAAACCCATAATAACAGAAATCTTCGAGTAAACAGAACTTTGAAGGATTATTTGTGTTTTGCATTACCGCTTTGCCAGTTCCGGAACTACGCTTCGCGAGGCGTAGATCTGCTGTAAGTTTAAGACTTATAATGGTATTTTGTGTTGAATCGAAACAACAATATTTGCTTGCAATTTAAACATGAATGAATTTTATGTCGTAAGCCTTAGCTGTGGTGTCTTCGTACATTAGCCCTTTGTTTGCAGTTCGGTAAGCTACGAAATTGTAGCAAGATATTAGTGCTGCTGGTGGACGTTAAAGACCGTTAGAAGTTGTTAGGATTACTCTTGAGAAGACGTTTTTGTAAGCTCTTGATTGCTCAGGGGCTAGGAAAATTATTATCATTAATTGCTACCGAAACGTGGTACAAATGAAAATAGACTCAATCACTTAGTTTAAGTCCTTTTGACAATAACTTACGCTAACGTAGATAATGTCAAGAAACAAACATTGTACCTCGGTTACTAGAATCGTATAATCAAGGCTGAAAAAAACGTTTGCCGTCGCCGGAACTTGAAAACGGAAGTTCCGTCTCGAAATTCAACAAAACATCTTTGTAATTATTTAGAAGAAAATCCGTAACATTTGGCTCTTCGACCCCGCCCGGCCTCCAAATGTGACTAGTGCTTGCAAGCGTTGAGCCAAATTATCGACTAAACTTGACCTTAATTTGACAAAACAAAACATGCTCACTACATAAATGGAAGACCGGGAGTCAGCAACAATATAGTCGGAGTTTAAAACAAAATCTAACACTGCTCGCAGTTTCACTAGGAGAGAAAATTTCCACCAACATGCAGCAATCTGGGCCCTATGGTATATACAAATCCTAAAGTAATTGTTAACACGTCAACAAAGTGATTATCGCAATAATTACAAATATGTTTTCATTACTTTGTACATGTTAGGTCGGGTTAAAAGTTTCTTCGTATTTTGTATGAAGACCGTAACGGCTCGAACAAACAGGTGCATCTTTGACTTAAAAAAATCCGGATTAAAAACGCTTAAACCAACTTTGTACTAAAGTCTTCACAAATTTAAGGGCCCGTTTTCAGCCCGTGACAGTTCACGTCCATGAAGTTTTAACCCCTAATGCGTAGGTAATTAAAGCCAACTGGTGCGTACAAGCAAAGCGCACAAGTTGCACAGGAAAACCACTTCTAATAAAAATAATTTCTTATTTTCTTCTAAAATTAATTTTCACTTCTCTATACAAATCAGCTGACCGCCCGGACCAAAACGTGTGGAGCAATGAAAAATAAAGTTGATCAAATCGGTTTCATAGTGAAAGTTGCTCATAATGATGTCCCTAACAACCCCCTAAAATATGACTACACCTTTCTGTTACACCCTGTAAAACTTTCTTGGGCGTCCCCGACCGACCGAAGACGGTTCCATTCACTACCACTTTTATTATTTGGCGCTTAACGTTGTATTTTTATACTAATTCATTCATTAAGTTAAGTAAAAGGGCCCTGTACCGCATTCCATCGACCCTTTCGACACCGTACCCTATCGACAAATCGCAAACTCCCAACACTAGGGTGCTGGCACATGCTTGTGTTACTCGAGAATGATATAGCATTAATATGCGCCGTCTGCCCGCCCCGCCACGACACGAAGCTCGGCAAATAAGGCCCAGTTTGATTTACTGTTTACAATGGCCACACATGGAACACAAGTTGACAACAACAGCTGCTACTGTCCTGACACCGCTGAATGAATAGTTTAAACACATTTACCGCCGATTTTTTCAAAGACGTTTATACGTCTATTTATCCGAGGAATTTGACATTTCACAGATACATGAGAAGTCAAACAATGTAATCTGTGTTTATCTTGGGATTAAAAAATCGCCCCTCAATCAAATATAAGATACCGATAATGTCTTAATTCATTACTCCATAGCTACTACGGCGATGGGCTAACCCCTGTTACGCAAAATGGAGTATTGTTATACACTTCTGCCATGTATTTTTGCCTTTCTGCTCCACCTTGTATATTCTTACCCGCATCGGTACATTCCACTCTGGTGCACTTTGACCTCATTACCGGCAACGCACAACCGCCCCACATTAATATGCAATGCCGCCACACTCCGTTCGCCTGCGCAAACTACCGAAATTGTTTGATTTACTGCTGGCTATTGTATCTATTTGTCATTGTTCTATGGAAACTGACTTTGGTTTGAATATCAAATAATCGACTAGTTGAGATATAGGTATCTAAATTTTCTTTATACATTAAGTTCGCCATTCACGTATCCGGATCCACATTGTTGTCCCATGAAATAGAAGGTCGGTTCCCTCGAATATACCTTGAGGGTTACCTCAACGTCTTATACAGATTCAACTAACATTTCTAATCTTTCAAAGTATCAACATCACTTTCATCTCAGTACTCTATATTTTTTATATTTTTTAACTAATACGAATACTTTTTTAGGACGATCATTGTACTTTTGCGGATCAGATTAGATATTCAAGCTGAATCACCGAAAAGGTTGTGGTAACACCCCTGAACATAAGATTAAATATACACATTATACCTCACTGCCTAAACAAGCAGAGGCTGTGTTTGATCAATCGAGATAATTTCAGAACCCAGGCTTTACCTTTCACCATTCTTGATAGTCTATTCGCACGTATCGTATTGTATTTGTTCAAATATCGATATCGAACGCTACAGCAAAGTTTAAATTAAACCGACTTTCATTTCCGTATGCAAATAACTTTAGACTCGCCAATCGATTCAGTTGATGGACTCGAATCGTTCACAATCAATTACGTTATTTCCAAGATTTAAACCCTCGATAAAATCGATAACTCAAGTGGATGTCTAACATACGCTGTACTTCCTACTCGTACGATCTTTATTTTCCGATAGCACTCGATTAATCGACTATCGATATTGGCTTCAACACTAGCAGAGTTCCCATTTTGTCCCGTCTGCCAGATATCAAGGGACGCGTCAAAAAACTTTGTAGGTGCGCAGTTAATCTTTCGCGCTGGGTAAAAACCGGACTGGAGCTTGAGGAGATGTTTCCATCTGTGGTCACATTGATTGATGAAGTTCAGCCCTAGAGACAGCCGCAGACATCTTTGATCGCGAGGCAGATCAATCACGATGAGGCATTATTTCTTTCTATCTTACCACCCGTTGAGTAAAGGTGGTCCTTGCCTTTTCTATCTTTTGTTGGACATTAACGCCATGGTAACGAATGACAGATATCATATCATAGTAGATATCATAGATATTGCTCAGAACAATAACTAAAGCAAGATATTGACATAATTTTGAAGTTTTGGCTGAGCAGTTATTGCTGTTTTTGTGCAATAAAGTATAAGTATGAATGTATTTGAGTATCTTGCTTATCTGACGATTAATGTACACAAGAGTATTGAAGTCAGTGATGCGCAATATAACAATACAAGCAATATTTGATTACATTGCAGGTCTTCTAAGATTCTTCTCAGCAATCCACTCCCTTGACCACGCAGTTTCCTGACTGAGATGGCCTATGTGCCATCTTCTCGCTAATTTACCGTTTAACTACGACTACTCATCCGACTTCCTCGCCAAGACTTATCAATAAAACTGACATATTCCTCAACATGAAACTTTCAAATTACAGCTTTCCAATTGATCCTTTGGCACGCGCGGTGAACTAACACGTGATGACAGGTTCGTTGCGTTAAGCTGCGTTGAACTAGCGCCCTCCTGTAAACGTCACTGAAATGCCAATAGATCGTAGCAAGACTGTTATGATATGAGACTATTTTCAGGATAATATCCACCCGTCGCTCAACTCAAGCCCGGACCGGAACTCCGGCTTTCAGACCGACTCTTTTTATCACAAATACTGAAATCCTAGCAGCTGCGGTCCAGAGATACAAATTGCTGTTTCTGGCGCGAGTTCAAAATGCTAATCGCATACGATCTATAAAATCGGATCAGCTTTTGATATGACGCAAGTAAATAACGTATGAGTGTGGGGTGAAAATATTATGGTCGCGATAATTGGCCACATAAAATGAAGTTTATAGAGCAACATTCAATGTATTTCCACCTGATAAAAATAAATAGTCAAGAGTTTTCCATTTTTTGTATATTTTTTGTAGGTACATTTTATGTCGTGATTTCAGTTAAAAAAATTATAGAAGTTATGACGAAGCACCAACAACAATGTAAATTGAATTTATGAGCTCCATAATTAATTGTTAAGAGCCAGATACCAAGCCATATTTCATATCGTAAATAAATTAATCAACACTCATAAACTACTTGACCTAAAGAATAAAGTATGGAGCTTTCAAAGTTAACGTGAGAATTGAGGTGAAATTTCTGTCGGGCCTTTCTCACTTTGCCTTTTGTTTCAGCCAACCCTCCAAAGACAAACCAACAATACCTTACATTACTTACCGATAAAAGACCTTGAACCATTAGTTTCAGATAAAACTCGGCATTTATAAATCTAGCAGCCCGTGCCGCTGATCGGTGCATTCCTAACTGGTCCCGCGAGCCTCATCCCACATCGTCCAGGTGCTAGTCGTTTGTACCTCCTCGAGAACATTAATTAACGGAGCGGGAGTGTGGAGAAATTATTGCTTTATCACAGTGAGAACGAGTTTGTACGGAGGGGTTATTGCGGGGTGCTACTTTGTGGTTTGACGGTGAGGATGTTTTCGCCCCAATTTGTAATTACGTTTACGGTGTAACAGGTAATTACGTTTGTGGAGTTGGTTTTGAGATGTAGGTTGTGACTTTGTGACTGAAGATTTTTTATATAAAATAAAGTAAGTAGGAGTAAATAAGATATAATAATTATATTAAATAGAATATTGCTTATGCCCAACAGGGTTCATAATGATCTACTTACCACTATTTCTTAAGACCTTATTGTTTTTAGGGTTCCGTACCCGAAGGGTGCCAAACGGGACCCTATTACTGAGACTTCGCTGTCCGTCTGTCCGTCCGTCCGTCCGTCCGTCCGTCCGTCCGTCCGTCCGTCCGTCCGTCCGTCCGTCCGTCCGTCCGTCTGTCACCGGGTCCGCCTGCACGAACCGTAATAGCTAGAAAGCTGAAATTTTCACAGAATGTGTATATCTGTTGCCGCACCAACCACAAATACTGAAATACGAGAGATATTACAAATTGAAAGTGGTCTCGGTACAAGATACGTCTTCACAACACGCTTGAAAAGTTTATACCAAGGCCATTTTGTTTTTGTAGGTAAGCCTTCTTTTAATGAAACTAAATTTAAATGATATGGCAATGTCGTCCCCGGACTTCTACAAAGACTTTAAATATTAATTGATGAATTACAACGTCTCTATTTATTATGTAGAACTTTTAGAAAATAATTATAAAATTAATAGTTTTTAATTACTTTTGTTTTCATACAAATCTCAGAGCACAGAAATTATTTTTTTCCTTTTGGCCACTTCAAGTTTGGCTGCCAGTGATGTTTTAATTAAATACTCTTTGGTGCGTTGAAATGATGTTTTGCAGTCTGCATGACATTGACATAATGAGTGAGTGAACCTCATTGTACGGAAATTGTAGATGGGTGTCTCACGTTTTCCAGTAGGTTGTAGACAGTGCTGCTTACGGCGGCGTTTAGTAGGTACTAAAGGCCCTAAAAGCGCGGCAAGCTTTGAATCAATTCAAATGTTATTTTTCAACTAGCTACAAAGTTATTCTGACATAAGATGATAATTTGAACAAAACTTTTTGGGTATTTCATGAAAAATACAGTTACAGATCACACATATACAGGGTGGAACAAACGAATGGGCCCTGGAGGGAAAGTACCTTAAAATCTCAAGATATCCGTCCGTCCGTCTGTCTGTCACCAGGCCGTATCTCATGAACCGTGGTAGCTAGACAGTTGATATTTTCACAGATGACGTATTTCTGTTCCCGCTATAACAACAAATACTAAAAAAAAAAAAAAAAAATATAAAGGGGGCTCCCATACAATTAACGTGTTTTTTGCGGTTTTTTTAACCGACTTCCCAAAGGAGGAGGTTTACAATTCGTCCGGATGTTTGTTTTTTTTTTTTTTTTTTATGTGTGTGCCTCGATAGCGCCTAAACGGATGGACCGATTTGGAAAATTAGACCGATTAGACCTATAGTGATTTTTGTGTTTTTCATAATAACTCGTGCAAATGCACATGGTAAGCATAATATTGTGATGCGGAACTGCTGAAGAAGACCACATATGGCCACCAGATCTGCTCAATACTAGGTACAAATACAATGCGTGGCTGACGGGCAGGCAACGCATAGCCTAAACCGATGGACCTAGAGCCATGAAACTTTGTACAGGGGTTCCTTAGTAGCGTGGGGTAGCACTGATATGGGATTTGACAAAATTAATTCCCCTGGGGGGGGGGATAAGGGGTTACAGTTTGTATTAAACTCAATCTAATCAAATAGGGTTTGTGGAAGTCGGTTTTTTCTAAAGTTTACTTTTTGTTCCAATTATATAGATAATGGTACGGAACCCTTCGTGCGCGAGTCTGACTCGCACTTGGCCGGTTTTATTATGGAATGCAATAAACAAATATGAAATATAATACATTGCGTAAGTACTAAATATTTATAGCCGAGAAATTATTTTATCAGTCGCTATGGTTCAGGTCACAGAGGTCATAGCGTCATGCCTTTTCCGATACGCGGTGGCAGAGGCACAATAAATTGTGCCCTAATTTAGCCAGTTATTCAAAAGTTTATCTTGCGTAACAGGGGATCACCTCATCGCCTCATAATTAAAACAAGCAATTACAATACAAGCACGCCACTTAAATATTGAAGAAATTCAGTAATAATATGAAGTTGGGTTAACTTATGTTATCTAACTAATAATACCCAAATAAAGTGTTGTCAAAATGCTTTACGTATACAAATACACCAGTCTCAAAGTCTTAAGTGATCACAATGTGATCATAATATCAGTGTCTGTCTTCTCATGTTCACCTAAATCTACACCGTATTTTCCATCCCTTATAGGGCTGCCTCTCTGGCTCGTCTTCGCTTGACCAAGCACCGGAATGGCACAAACCGCGTGGACATAGCTTGCTGTTCGCAGCTCAAAGATTTCCCAGTTGCGTCGTTTGTCGTACGCCGTAGCCAAATACCTATTCCCGTATCACTTTGGTGGCAGTAAAACTCGCTGTTTGTAAATCTTCAAGTTGTAGGTGAACATTCGAGCCGGTTGAAGTTTGGATACGATACCCTTCTGTTTCGTGGAAATCTTTCAGTAAACGTTCTATTATTTTATGGTAACGAAAAGGTACATAGAAGATATTATGCTCTCTTCGGTAAATTCTTGTATATCAGTCTGTTTTGTAAATAAACATTTTGGGGGACTGTTGCTGACGACTAAGGAATCTAGAGAACCTGACCGAATTGTAACTTTGATTCCGCGTTTCATTGATAAAATTACCTTAGCACGACAATAATAAAAGAAGAAAAAGAAGAAATACTAACATGCTAAAGAATACACAGTTAGTTTGAGTAAAGATCCAGTCAAGAGTTCTCCCTTAAGGTTATGGATCATTCGTCTGATGTAGCAAGAAGTCAGGAATCAACGTGGGAAAAAGTAATGTCATTCTGGTAAAATGTTAGACTACCTACCCGTTCAGGTTTATCCTACTACAGATATCTAATTCATTTTCAAGGGAAGAGCACTGCAGCCTAAAATACAGATTCAACCTAGCTCAGGCTCATATGTTCCAATTATTCATGCGAATATGCGAGCACCTAAAATCTTGTTTTTTTTCTGATTTAATTGCTTAATAAACGTAACGATTATTGAGCTCCCTTAGGTATATACAACGAGTACTTAAGTTTATATTATTTCGAATATTGAAAAAAAAACACGAAACTGAGAATTTACTGATATTCTGTCCCAAAATACCCACCGAGCAATTTTGGATTTTTTTGGGTTCGGTTTACTGAGTGCCTTGGCATTCGAATATATTTCTGAATACAAATCTTTTGCTGGGACATCCCTGTCCCTAAAGGTCCCTCGCCAGCACAATTTGCCAGTCACGTAAAATTTTACATTACAGCATCACATTTCTTGAATATCGAATCCTGGCTTCTTGATACACAAGATCCCTTAGGGAGAACTCATCAGACCCTCTATCTTTTCACAACCAACCACGAGGGGCGGGCGATTCCGCAGCTGTGTCCATCCGCTTCAGAATCAAGCCTTATGCATATTGATGTCTCCTCTCCTGTGTTCATTGTATTTCGCACGGCGTCCATTGTTCGATGCAGATCCAATATTCCGAGAAGATTCAAGACCCAGATACAAGAAGGGACAAATTCCCCGAACATGCCCTTGCAACGTTGCACAGTGTCCCAAAACATTCCTGGTTGTTGAAGCTGCGCAGCGACTGCAACTGCAAACGTCGACTTGTCACGCGACTGTGTGAGTGAGAGTGAGCGTAGTTATGTGTGACACGAGTGAGTAGTTATGACGCGGTAGTTACATAGAGGTTACATTATACAATACAAGCTCGCTCTTTTATTCACTCGCGCGGAAATTGCGATCGGCTTCGAATTGGCACTTTGAGATACGAACTAAGAGCTTTGAATTAGAAGATTCGAACTTTAAGATACGAACTATGACAATATTGAATTTTCAGTTCGCGCAATAGCAGAAGTCAGACAATTTGAACGATCGATCTATGTATGTCCGAATGCACAAGCCGCTACTCAAATGAAGGAGTGTCCCTTCCATCTCATGAAGAAGTGTCCCTTCCATCTCATGAAGGAGTGTCCCTTCCATCTCATGAAGGAGTGTCCCTTCCATCTCACGAAGGAGTGTCCCTTCCATCTCAAATGAAGGAGTGTCCCTTCCATCTCAAATGAAGGAGTGTCCCTTCCATCTCACACTGACGCTTTTATTTAGCAAGCAACAGCATGACTTTGAGCGTCATGCTTCAAACTTCAAACTTTGAGTTGTCGGTTGTACATCCGGGCCTAAACTGCTGTGTGGTCTTTTTACCCCATCATGCCTGCCGTCTTTTCAGAAAACGAGTGATTTTCAACCTTATGGCTTAGGGTTACGGGTTAACCATAGAAATTTAAGGAAAATGGCCTGGGAAGCCGGCGGCGGCGACGGAACTTTGCACACGCCGATTTCAAGCTCTATTTAATCGTCTATTTTTGGTCTAACTCGTAATAAGACACCATCGATTTGTTCTGATAACTAGTAGGTTACGTTCGTCTGATTTAAACATGTGCACCTCAGAATTGCTACCAGTGATCGACGAACAAAAGCCGTATTGGCTCCCACAAAGGCATATTACAAAATACTGTGAGAGAAAGAACGTTATGTGTACGTTTTATTACTCGTAGCACGCTGATTTTTGAGAATAGCCATTTCGTGACGGTTGTTGAGCTCCTCTTTCAGGGAGCACTTATCCAGTCTTGCTATATAGTCTCTGAATACAACAAACGTTTGGCGAGCCGCATTCCCCGTAGGCGCAGTCAATTGGATATATAGTCTCTGCCCTCCTTGGACCGGCTCAGCTCAGCCGGAAAGTTAAATAAAATAAAGTTAAATTAATAGTATGGTCACGCACAAATTTTTGCTTCAAATAATATGTAATTCTTTCAAAAAATCAGTGATAAAAGACGGGACCTGTCCTAACATGGCAATTACTAGCTGAAATATTTCGAATTTGAGGCAAAGGAAATATAGATAACTGGGCTTATAAGTTTTCCTGTAAATTGATAATTTATTATAATATTTATTTTTATTTATTTATGTATTTACAAAAAAGGATCCCCCAGGTCTTGTATGTTTACATGTTTGTGACGTCGCAGTTTCTGGTTCCCAGGACACAGGGTTTCCTAGTGTGGGGCCAGAAGCAATGTATGTGTATGTAAATGTTTATGTTAATTATGCAATAATACGAATTTATAAATAGGCAGAAAGATAGATCATACTATAACATCCAGCTCTGGGAGTAAAATTAGAGCAAAAGTCTGTTTCAGTCTTCTATCGTATTCCAAATATTCCAATTGAAGAACGATAGCAACCGCGGTGGGAGAACGATATTTCGTACATGTAGTATGGTCACCCGAGGACAAATCAATCGCAAAATAGGTTACCGAGTTGGATAGAAAAGAATTTGGACCAAGTGTTTAAGAAATAGGTAAACACCCACCCACACATATGCTTAGTCGTTTCCTCCTCCTGATCCACTCTTCGATTCAACCTAAATAAAGATATTATTTTGATAGTTTTAATTCTTTCATGAAGCTTTGACATAAAACCAAGTCAAAGAGAAGGACCTGACAAGCAAACGACGTGTACAGATAGTCTTCCAAAAATATTTTGACTGATGTGATGTTTACAGGGGGCGCCACTTCTACGAAACCGCGAAAGGATCATTGGAAAGCTGTAACTGTCTTGCTTTTAGGCCTATTAGACTACGCTGTCGGCAGGGCCCTGTCTGACTCACTGTCTCTTTCTAGTCGTTCTATCATGAGTGAGACGTCTATACAAATCGTGCCCTGCCGACAGCGTACTGTAATGTAAGTAAATGCACTTTAGCTTATATTGATGAGATCGGATAGGAAAGAATGAAGGTATTTCATCCACGGCGTAATACTAAATGAACGACGGTTTCCGAAGTGTAAAACAATATAACCTAAGCAAGAATGTATGTATGTCCTCGGATAGGCAACGGAGATCGCACACTCGGTCGCTACTTATAACTCCGCAACACAACACTGCCGCCTACGAACATGGGTTCCGACTTCGCGCCATAAAACTCTGGAACGAACTCCCCAACGCTATTAGAAACAGTCCGTCACTCAACATATTTAAAAGTCGGTTGAAAGAACACTATCTTTCTCTACCGTATTAAATTTAAGTACTTTTATTTAGGTATATTTGCTTAACTTATTTATATAAGTCTGGTATTTATGTACGTATTGTTAAGTAGTTTATTGTTTTATCTTATTTAATGTTGTGCACATGGGTCTACCTGTTGTTAAATTATTTCCTGTCCATCCTAGGTTTGCTGGAAGAAATCTCTTAATAGAGATAAGCTCGCCTTTGTCATGTGTTGTCCACTTTCAATCGTAAAATGTGTTATTTTGTGCAATAAAGTATAAAGTAAAGTAAGTAAAGTATATTTTGGTCCAGGCGTCTGCACTACATGGTTGTCTGAATCGTTTGATATTTCATCCGCGGCGCAATACTAAATATATATTTTGGTCCAGGCGTCTGCACTACATGGTTGTCTGAATCGTTTGATATTTCATCCGCGGCGCAATACTAAACGGGCGATCGCTATTGTTCTTAACGAAGGAATATCGTGTGATCGCTGAATCGTTTATCCAGCAGCAGTATTTCGTTTCGAACTTCCAAGCACAATTATTAATACGAGTACAATTGCAGTATCACCTGACTCTGTGATAAAAATATATACTCGAATTACTAATCTCGTAAAAAAGGTAAGCAACTGCCATTGAAGGTGGGGCAATATTATTCGTAGTTGCCAATTAATGTCCCCACCGAGGGGCATGGGCCTTTAGAAAGAAAGAAACATTAACAAAGACAGTTAACACACTACAAAAAGCAGAAGAGAAACAAAAAACATAAAAGAGAAAATCACTTACAATATCATTCACATTCATTCATTCATGAATGACTGTCGTTGTGTGTCACTGTCATTATAAATGGCTGACTCAGCCGACTCAGCGGTACGCTGAAGGCTGGGCCTTCAGCGCTGATTTTCAGTCACTTTACGGCCCCGTGTATAGTTAATAGGCTACATTTAATTCCGACCCTTGGAATCGATAAATGAGAGACCAAAAAGTGTTCCTATCTGTGGGAGTTTCTTTTCCCTTCTTCTCTTACAGTGGTCCAACATAGAGAAGAGGAAAAAAAATGACGTATTCCAAGTATATTTCTAAAAGAGTTTGAGTTTGAGTTTGATCGCCACACTGCCAACAGTGGGTTGCGGACACACGATTTGCAATTCAGAGCGCTTCTCAATTCAGCGACAAATAGCTACCGTTTGACGGTCGGTATTTGCAATCGGGGTCCGTCCTGTTTGTGACAACGATTAGGGGCTATACTTGACTGTACGGGGGCTTGATTCCGCTACCGAAATGACGGGAGTGACAAAGGTACAAATGAACGTATAGTATAACTTTTTACTGCTTGTTTCATTTTCCTGGCGGAGGATTCAAGAGTCTTGTCAGACGTCTTCTCCACCTTAGACCATTGTGGGAGTAGAAGGAATAACAGAAAACAAAAAAACACCCACAGATTAACAAAGAGCACTTATCCAGTGGATAGCGCATAGATATATTTTCCTTTGAAACACAACTCACCAATTTACGGGCGGCGGGGGACGAGGTAAGAGAGCTGTGATTGGTCAGCCGCTGCGAAAATGTCTGGCGGCCCGTCATCGTACATAGGTTGCGTACGTTGAATACAACTAACGTTTGGCGAGACGCATTCCCCCGCAGGCGCAGTCAATTGGATATATAGTCTGTGCAGATTAATAACACCCTTTATTAGGTCGTGTTGTTACTAAATACAATAATGTGGTACCATCGAGCTGGTGATGGAGCTCGAAGGTGGCTGAGGGAACCCTAAGATTCTTAACTGTACACCCATCAAGTTTGGGCTCATTCATAATATACTTTTTTTTAAGAGCCTGTAATGTCCATACATAGATAAAACCTATTCATATCCTTTATCGAAATTCTCATTATCATCACCCTAAAGGTCGATTCTCTCTTCACTCACACATATCAGTGATCCCACCGATCCGGCACCGGTCCGGCACAGGTCCGTGTCAGTGAAAAATATTATTTCATACTTTCTCTATGAGAGTAGTCACACTTGTCAGTGTCCGTGACGGCACAGATCCGTGTCAGTCAAAAATATACTCTGATAGAGAATGTATGAAAGAATATTTTTCACTTATACGGACCTTTGCCGGTCCGGTGCCGGATCGGTGGTATCACTGATAGTGATAAGTGTGAATCGACCTTAACGGTGGTAAACGGAACCCTGGATTCTTGTAAACCCATCGACTTTGGGCTCATTTAATTCGTCTTAAGAACTCTTGATTTCGAAAGGCTGTTTTTAATTTTTAAAACTGTATAATTAAATTTTTGATTATTTTTAAATATAGAATTTTGAATGGCATTTACAATATTTTAGGTACTTGAAAAAATAAACATAGGAATCGTTCTCCGGCACATGCCACCAGAAGTGGTGACACATAAAGCGCTTGGTGCGACAGAACAAAAAAGGAGCGAATAGAGGTCAACTCGATTTGGACCTTTTTTGTGAGACGCCAGAAACACAGGATAGAAAAGATTCGAAATGGGTCATAAATAGGCATTTAGGAACTTTACTTATACTTTATTGCACAAAATAACACATTTTACAATTGAAAGTGGACAGACAACACATGACAAAGGCGAGCTTATCTCTATTAAGAGATTTCTTCCAGCAAACCTAGGATGGACAGGAAATAATTTAACAACAGGTAGACCCATGTGCACAACATTAAATAAGATAAAACAATAAACTACTTAACAATACGTACGGTCGCCTGCGTCTAAAAGTATACGGGCGGCCATATTAACGAGTGAATCCCGCATATAATGCTTGTATACTTTTAGGCGCAGGCGACCGTACATAAATACCAGACTTATAGATATAAATACTAAACTTTGTTCAGGATAGCTTCGATCTGGCGTTAGATCACCAATTTTTTGTGCACACTTTACTGTACTTTCTAGAAGTAGCTACCTAAGTTTACCTACTCGTTTATCTAAGTTTAGTTAGGTAAGGAAAGAGTGAGTTAAGGTCCAAAAACAGTATTTTTCTATTAACCCTCTCGCTCCGATGACGTCTATTGTTCTCCATTATAAGTTTGTTCGTCCTATGTCCTTATGAGAGAATGCCGATTAAACATGGTGTGACATAAATAAAGAAATATTGTAAGGGGTTGTTTTTCATAATTCTGGACGTAGACATGCATGTCGGGCCTGTTCGTAAATCTAACATACTTTTTCTTTTTCGCATAAATTCCAAAAACACCATCTACTCAGGCAGAGCTATTTCTAATCTAACCCGCAGCTTCAGCGTAAATAGTTTAAAACCATTTCTTGGCAACGAAACAAAGCAGGCGTAAAATATCGAACGAAATCTCCATCTAGACGGGCGCCGGTAACAAATTGTCACCTGTCCGATAGAGTTTCTAGTATGCTTTAAAAAAATTACCTGTCACCGCCAATACGAAGGAACCCGAGAAATAAAAGGTACAGTAACACTTAACCAAAGAGAAAGGAAAAGCATCTCCATTAGCGCCCTTATCAGGCCTGAAATAAGAAAATTGTGAGGACAAAATGGGGTGGCACTACACACTAATAATAGTGGAAATAAATGCAATTACTCACGCTTGAGTAAGGGCACCTCTCAAAAGCTCAAAACAGATGGCGCTGGTGTTTTTGGAGTACATATGTCAAAAAATAAGCTTCTGGTCTAGTGGGTCTCACGCTTGCTTCGCAGGAGATGCCGGTTCGAATCCCGGTGCTGATCATGTACCAATGAGATATATATCATGCACCTTATGTACGTTAAGGACGTTCTAGCGGTGATGGAAAACATCGTGATGAAACTATCATAGCCCCCTGTCACGAAAAGTGGAGTATTAAATTACTGGATAAAAGGGCACAGTGTACTGATTAGGTAATAGTTGACAGTGTTGCCTCTGTCACCCTGTATGGGAAAGAGCGTGACGCTATGCTATGATTATGTGTGCAATCTGTCAAAGCTGTCCAATTCAATTGGTCTATCCTGAGGGTCTATCAGATACGTCTTACGTATACATATTTTTAACCCTTGGGCTGGCAAATACCCGCAGCGGGCAGATTTCAAAATAAGTTGACTGGCAAACGCCCGCAGCGGGCGGACTAAGATTGTAGCGTAAAAAAACATGATTTTCTTTAGAAATTTATTATTCTTAATGTATTTTTTGTACATATTGTATAAATAAAACACCAAGTTAGTAAAAAAAGTAAGTGTTAAAAAAAGGTCCTGGCTCTTATTCTAGCCCCATCGTAATAGTCAAATCGACTCTGAGTTTAGGGGAGTAAGAAAACTGTCATTGTTACAAACTTTCAATCGATATGATATGTATGAGTTATCTAACGGGGGATGTTTCAAGCCTCAGATAATTTTATTTGTTGTTTTTGTGAAATGTCAAATCTCAAAAAACAGACAAATTAATGTTAAACCTTAAAGACATTGACTTGATTGATTGACATCCTGAACCAATTGGAAGGAAATCGCACTAAACAAAAAAGGCAACTAAAGCCTCTAAACGTCATTATGACGTCATTTTAGTTGTTATCAACAACTAAGATGACCCACTGATGATGACATGATGATTAACCCACTCTCACAAGTAATAATATAATTTCAGCAAAATTGTTTAATAAAAAATAATTGTTAAATAACACAAATAATAAGTAAAAATAAAAGTAACTAAGTATTTAATTTATACAAATAAATGAATAATTATAATCTAAGTATAAATGTAATCGATGGAACCCTATAATTGGCTTTATCTCTTAAGAGACCGGCGACCGCGTGAATTTCCCATACAAACGCAATACAAAAATGATTTGAATTTGAGAACTAGTTCAAAGCATTTAGACTGTTAATCGGATTAATACAGTGTTTACGCAGGTTCCTGGTCGTATACCAAGGTTCTTATTCAAATTACTTAAAAATATTTTTAAATTGGTTGAAGAGGAACCCTGGTATACAGACCAGGAACCTGCGTAAACAGTGTATAAATCCGATTAACAGTCTAAACACGTTAAACTATTTCTCAAATTCAAATCATTTTTGTATTACGTTTGTATGGGAAATTCATGCGGTCACCGGTCTCTTAAGTTTTTGTAGTAACATTTTTGTAATGATAAATGCTGTTGACTTCCTGAATGAATAAATAAATAAATAAATAGCCCCCAATAGCTTGTCGCTAATCACACAGACCAAACGCGAGGCCGTAAAAGATTCTCGCTGTTAGGTAGCTAAATCGCATTTCCTTTATCCGTTCAATCGACGACAAAACTGCAGCCGAGCTATATTGCCTCTCGGCTGTTTCGTCCGAAAATGGTGACGCAAGGCTTGGATACTTTTTGCTATCAAAAACTATGGCCGGCCGTTTCCCGGCTACGTTTCGCAGTTGTGATCCAAACCAGGATTCCTAATCTAATAATAGTTATCTTTCCGTAACTATGCACACTTTTCACTAGCACTAAGTCTTATGGTTTTATCACAAGTATCTGTAGTTTTTAAAGATATGAAACATATCTGAAAAACATAATAAAAACTAATGAATGTACTACCTAGGATTAATTGAAGTGTCGGCAGACTAAAGTGCATAAGTCAAAAAAGTGAACTTGACTGGAGAAGAAAAAAACTGATTAAAAAACTATGGGTGTGTTGTTTGTATATTATAGGCATGTGTAATTACAGTATTATTTTGCCTAAACTATACGAAAATTAGATGCATAAAATATACAAACAACACACACATAGTTTTTTATTCTGTTTTTTCCTTCTCCAGTAAAGTTCACTTTTTTGTACTTTACGACCCTTCTCAATTTACACTAGGTATTTACAGCTGTAATCTACTTATTTAGAAAAGTAAACAAGGGTTGGCTCGCATAGGCCATGTGTCCTTATGCGAGCCAACCGTTGTTTACTTTTTACGATGAGATTAGAGATAACAATTTAGCGATGTATTGTTAGATACAAAGAGTGTTTTGTATAACCTAAAAATGACAGATTTTATGTGGCGAAACTGTTATTGTTATAGCTGAGACTACTTATACGGGCCTAAGTATGTCTGAGAATTGAAAAGCTGTGGTTTTCATCTCAGTTTTCTAAATAATGTTAGCCTACATTTTGTGGGAAAATAGAAAACCCATGCAGCCTTCTTCTAGCATCAGTGTCAGCTGTTTTCTAGTGGCGGCGGCTTAGAAAAATGACCTGTCAAGACCTATTGTCGCATAGAAGGCGTTGGAGCTGGCGCGATCTGAACAAAACTTATTTGCATGTTGCTGCTAACACGTTTTTCACGTCACAGTTTTTATGATAAATCGTGAAAAAATAATGTGTATTTTCTACTTTTATTTATGTCACTCCATTCGTCTTGTGAATACAGAACATTACTTGCTTATATTAAAATTAAACATACTCTGCGATTCAACGGAATATATTTCTTAGCTTCTATTGTAACATCGAATGCTCAGAACAATAACTAAAGCAAAACACAACACGACCAAGGATAAAAACAACAAACTCTCGAGATATCGCGCGCCAAAAACAATGACAGGACCCCATTTGACATCTAGTGATGTTCGATGTCGCTCCGAAATAGTGATGTAGCGCACGTTCGACTCGATTTAACTAAACAAGAAAGCAGTTTACTTGTAAGAATATGAATTCTTAACAGTCGGCCATCCTGGAACCGTGTCTGTCCCAGACACGCGATAGTAATGAATACTTACTAATCTTACAAATCCTACATGTTCTGCACATACAATTTATTATAATTTATTTATTTGGATAAAAAACAATGACAGGCGACATAACACAAAATATGGACTACAACATAACACAAAACCTGATATCTTAAATATTTCTCACTAGGACACAACACAAGACCAGCTTTTTTGCATATTTACTTTTGTTTACACAATTCAAGATCGAAGAAGGAATGATATAGAATTATGGATAGCTTATAGATGAGACAAAGTACAGATGATACACAAGGCACACTATTTTTACAGATCTCAGGCCTCAATCCCGCTGTCTCTATTTGAGCCCTGTATAATTTTACCGAGTTGCACCTTATAAGAACTGAGACTGCAGTTAACAAGTTTATATCTGAGAATTGTTTTGTTTTAAGTGTCACACATCCTGTGAAGGGGCAGTCAGGAACCAGTTACTGTGGTTGACAGCGGGATATGAAATAACCTTCTCGAACGTGTCCTAGTCAGTACAGCATACTGTATTGTTTCTACAATATAAAGTAATGAACATTTTCATCTTGGTATCGTCGTAAGTATCATAAGGTTGCCGGCGCTATTCTCGGAATCAGCTCGAATAAACCGCTTGATTCTTGTTCTTGCGGGCTACTGCTTGGCCCGCTACCGACACCGCTACAAGCACCGATCTTGCGTGTCACAGCCGGGTCGCCATCGGCACTGCTCAACTTGGATAGGTATCCGCTGCTTGTCTCGGAGGATCACGCTGCTGGGTCCAGAGAGACCACTTCTGCTAGGGTCGGACGGATCGCTGCTGCTGCAGTCCACGGAACCACTGCTGTTTAGCTCTGCTATCGACACTTTACTGCTGCTTCGCTCTGATGGCACACAGCGTTGCTTAACTCGGGCATCTCACTGTTGCTTGGCTCGGACATATCGCCGCAGCCTGACTCGGACAGGCTATCTGTTCTTCACGCGGTCGATTCACCTCTCCTCAGCATTTGGTTTGGTTGGCTGGCTTAGGTATGTGTTCTTCAACATCTATGCAAAATTTAAAACCTCTCGGCCATCCGCATCTTTAGAATGACCTCATTCTTCATCAATTATTACATTACGTTTCTGTCAATTTATGTTAAGTTTACTTTTATGTTCGTCATAGTCTTTATCATCATGGGTTGAATTGCCTTTATTATCTCTGGCCGCCCCCAATTCCGTCCGTGTATTCTGTAGTATCTATATTCATGATCATGAGTCAAATTATTATGGATAACTCAATACTAATCTCTGTAATCGTTCATGGAATGAACGAGCGTCATGACGACCCCAAACCGGTATGTTCTATAATGGTGATGGGTTAATTCAGCAGCACTCAGGTCATACTTTCAATTTATTAGGTAGCATTCCATCGTAGTAGCACTCAATCTACTAAATATCTGCTATGTTCAATCGGTAGCTGGTCGTCGCTTTCAATTGTCATAACAATTCTCCAGCATAGAAATATCTTGTTCATATTTTAATAATCGCTCATGGTTAAGCCCATGTATGGGCTACATTTATTAATGGTTCAATAATTATAATAGCAATGCTCAATCGGATTAGTACCAATCTTATTCAAATCGTGTTGCCCAATCCTGGGTTAACCTTAATATCGGTGCTAACAGTTCAGCATGTAGTATCAAATCATCTTTCTCACTCCTGGGTTAATTCCCATAATTTTAATATCCAATTCAGTTTTTTTTTTGTTGAGTTCCCATCGTAGTGCTCTATCAGTTCAATATTCATTTTGAATCGTGGCTGGGTACGTTCTTGGGTTAATTAGCATTAGATTCAATTCTCGTTTGAGTGTCTAATCACTAATCAGTTCAATATTTCATCAATAATGTTTCAATAGATGGTAACGCAATCCAATATCTGATTTGAATAATATTATTTGCTCATAGGTTGAATTCCTATGATAGCATCGGATTCAAGTGTTAATTGTTGAATTGCATATTATTAATTATTATTTTTCAAAGATTTACGCATCTAATTCCTGGGTATAATTTTCATATTAGTACCATTCTAATCTCTCAATCGTGTAATCTCATTGCTGTGTAAAATGTTTGGTTCAGAAGAGTTAAATGCTCTTAGGAACTGTCAATCAGTGTAACATCAATATCGCGTACAATTTTATGTAAGGGTTATTGCCCTTGTTGTGTAAAATATTCGGTTCAGAAGAGTTAAGTGCTCTCAGGAACTGTCAATCAGTGTAACATCAATATCGCGTACAATTTTATGTAAGGGTTATTGCCCTTGTTGTGTAAAATATTCGGTTCAGAAGAGTTAAGTGCTCTCAGGAACTGTCAATCAGTGTAACATCAATATCGCGTACAATTTTATGTAAGGGTTATTGCCCTTGTTGTGTAAAATATTCGGTTCAGAAGAGTTAAGTGCTCTCAGGAACTGTCAATCAGTGTAACATCAATATCGCGTACAATTTTATGTAAGGGTTATTGCCCTTGTTGTGTAAAATATTCGGTTCAGAAGAGTTAAGTGCTCTCAGGAACTGTCAATCAGTGTAACATCAATATCGCGTACAATTTTATGTAAGGGTTATTGCCCTTGTTGTGTAAAATATTCGGTTCAGAAGAGTTAAGTGCTCTCAGGAACTGTCAATCAGTGTAACATCAATGTCGCGTACAATTTTGTTTTTACGTAAGGGTTATTGCCCTTGTTGTGTAAAATATTCGGTTCAGAAGAGTTAAGTGCTCTTAGGAACTGTCAATCAGTGTATTTTACGTTAGGGTTACTGCCCTTGTTGTGTAAAATATCCGGTTCAGAAGAGTTAAGTGCTCTTGTCAATTAGTGTAACTCAATGTCGTGTACAATTTTATGTAAGGGTTATTGCCCTTGTTGTGTAAAATACTCGGTTCAGAAGAGTTAAGTGCTCTTAGGAACTGTCACCTCAATGTCGTGTACAATTTTTTTACGTAAGGGTTACTGCCCTTGTTGTGTAAAATATCCGGTTCAGAAGAGTTAAGTGCTCTTAGGAACTGTCAATTTGTGTAACTCAATGTCGTGTACAATTTTTATGTAAGGGTTATTGCCCTTACCATCGCGTTGTGTAATATCATGGTTTTGTAAAATCTTTGGTTCAGAAGAGTTAAGTGCTCTTAGGAACTTTCAATCAGTGTAATATCATCGTGATGTTTAATATAATTGTGGTGTAGAACATTCGCTACATAAGAGTTTAGTGCTCTTGGTAACTGTCTATTAAAACATTGGTTGCATAAGAGTTAAATCCTCTTGGCACTCACATTCAGTGTACTTTAACCTTAGAATAATAACAGTGTTATTATTCTAAGACTTTAACATATAGTTTGGTAAAATGTTCATTGTTTTAGAGGGGAACCCTCAGCTAATCTCGATAAGTGTGCTGTTATTGTTGTATCATATCATAGTGAATCCAAACATATTTGTCATCATAAATCTTGAAACCAGGTACCAGCACCATGGTTTCCTATTTTTATACATTTTTCATAACAAGTCTCTGAGACTAATTGATACCGAATGTTCGCTTTGTTACATTCCCAAGTTTTCATAAATGATTCTGGTTCTGGTGATATATTATTAGGAAGTTATTCGCAATTCAAGAACCATTAAAGCGACGAATCAGGGCGACTCTGCCTTTTGTAACTCTAAAGTAACGCAAAATAAGAGTGTTTCATTTTCATTTCATTAAAATTCAATAACTGGGTTTCCATATTAATCTGTTTTTTATTACAACTACCGCTTCATTCGCTTATTAATTTTATTTTTGTTCAACATTAAAATCTCCTGAAGTCATCACAACATCCATTTATCACATACGGCACATACCTAGTTTTTTAAAACTTCACACCATATTATGTGAATTAATGTAGCTACTATACCTGATATCTGTTTAATCAGTATCATAAAACATAAACTTTTGTTGCTCTGTTAGTCCTTTAAAAGTTAACTTCCAAATTCCTCGGTCCGGGTGCCTATTCTTAATGACTTGCTTAGAATCTTTGTATTTTTATCAGTTTCCGCTAAAATTCACATTATTTTGAGACTTGAAATTTATTTAAAACTTGATTATTTATATGATTACTACATATAATTTCGGATCAAACAAATGTGTCTTCAATGACCTTCAGTGACGATTTTTCACTCCCAAAGTTGTTAGTGTCACTCAAGTTTTGCCCTTCAAGGACCTCTAGGAACCTTTACTTCAAAAAATAATGTTGGATGGATTTGTAAATGTAAAAGCTTGTTTAGTCCCATATGCAGAATAGATACATTTCAAATAGAATGTAGGAATTAAAATGTGGTTAATAGCTGTATTTCACTCCATGTCAAACAATATTAAACTTTAATATTAGCTAAAGCGAACCAGAAAAGTGGCTTAAACCAAACATCTGAGCTTAAACCACTGTGTTCTTTACTGATTCTTTGGATCATTATTGTCTAAAATGTTATCTTTCATCTCAAAAGTAAAAGCCCAGCTCAAAGTTTTGTACTTTGTGGAAAAATATTAAGTACTCATCTTCGCAGACTGTATATTAATGCTCATCTTTATAGTAGAATATTACTCAAGGTTAAATACTTCTGAACCTGCAACTAGATATGGGTATGGTCTATCCATTCTAACCTTTCAAAAGTTTACAAGTTAAATCACTAGAAAACTCATTCATTATAATTATACCCAGTCACATTAAGTAGGGGCTTCCACCCCCTTATAGACACTCTGACCACACATTCATTTAGAGTTTAGAATACATATAAAATTAATCAAGCACAGGTCATCCATATACTGAAATCCTGGTTGGTGAGTCAACTCACATTTCTGTCCCATGATAGCCCAGGAAAGCAATAATTGCAACTAAACTTTTATCAAAAACTTGTATACAAAACATAGGTAGGTATGTACTTACTTACCAAATTCAGATTTTCTTGGACAAGTTACCATGCGGTGGTTGCGTGTTTGTCTGGTGTTATGTTCATCATGTATACCTACATGATTTCCGTTTGTTTTCATGATCATTTCATTACTTCAAGGTTTCCTTGCTCTCCCATGTCTATTCATACCTACGTCAGGCGGCGAGACTTGGACTCCAAGTCTCTTGGAGACCAGTATCCGGGCGATTTTCTTGGGTAAATTTGTCACTTCTGACTTATTAAAATTAAACATACTCTGCGATTCAACGGAATATATTTCTTAGCTTCTATTGTAACATCGAATGCTCAGAACAATAACTAAAGCAAAACACAACACGACCAAGGATAAAAACAACAAACTCTCGAGATATCGCGCGCCAAAAACAATGACAGGACCCCATTTGACATCTAGTGATGTTCGATGTCGCTCCGAAATAGTGATGTAGCGCACGTTCGACTCGATTTAACTAAACAAGAAAGCAGTTTACTTGTAAGAATATGAATTTTTAACACTTAGCAGGGAACGGTTGATGTATGACGTATTGTGAGCCCGACATTCCACAACTGAATTAACCCCTCAAGCGCGTCAGTTATTTACATATTCAAACTTAATTATCTCAGAACTACTACTTATTTACAACATTTTGTCAAAGAGTATTTTTGTTGGTTATAAAATATTCGATCGATGGACGTTTTACTTTACTTACTTTATACTTTATTGCACAGAAAACATAATACAGACACTTAATATTAGAAAAAAACATGTACAAAGGCGAGCTTATCTCTAATAAGAGATCTCTTCCAGCAAACCTAGGATGGAGAGGATAATTTAATAAAAGGTAGACCTACATAAGTGCACAACGATAAATATTACAATCTACAAACTTTCGGTTAAAACTAGGTTACTCAAAATAATTGCGTGTATGTGCATCGTACTGTCGGGTACTGTCGCATTAGGCTCTACTCCACATGACAACCTCTGTGGCGCAGCGGTTGCGCATCTGCCTACCATGCGAGAGGTCCCAGGTTCGAATCCCGGCTAGGAACAAAAAAATACCCCCAGGTCTTGGATGTTTACATGTGTATGACGCCGCTGTTTCTGGTTCCCACGACATAGGATATCCCAGTGTGGGGCCAGAAGCAATGTATATGCCTACATGTAAATTTTAATAACATAGTAATTTTGACTTCGACTCTAACGTAATCCTTCTCGCTTGCCCCAGATGCAGCCACGGCGACTACCTCAAGGTGTACTGGGAGGTGCAGGGTCCAGGGCCGCCCGGCGCTGTCAGTGAGCGGTCGGCGTGGGCGCGGGAGCTGTGCGGGGGGAGAGCGGACGTCCCCGCCGCCCTCTACTCCCCTGGTCCGGCCCTGGTGCTCGAGTTCCACACTGGGAGCAAGCAGACTAACTCTACTGGCTTTGTTGGGACCTTCAGCTTTATTGATAAACGTGAGTACGCTTATTACTCCATAGCTGCGATGGGCTAGCCCCCTGTGACGCAATGGAGTATTGAATCACTTGCTGCAAGTGCGCACAGTTGTGCCTCTGCCACCCCGTATGGGAGAAGGCGTGACGCTGTGTTATGTTATGTGTGGTGAGTCCTCTTTAACCGTGCTGTCAGGCATTCTACACCAGCAGCTTATGGGTTCGCTATAATGCGAGTTCAACTTAATAACATCTTCAGGATGTTGTTGGGGCTGCCTAGGTTCTGCAGTGCGTCAACAATGTTTTCTGAGGCGCGTACGTACGTATGCGGAAGCGCATTGTTTTGATTATCGGCAGATCCTGGGGCAGTGCCAATGAGATCCTGAAGGTGATCTCGGGAAGGTTTGACTGCCCAATGTACAAACATTGGGTGGTCAAGCTTATCTCGAGCAACTAATAGTTTTATGTTAATGTTTTTACTTTACCCTGTTTACTAACCCTATGTTTGTGTTACTAACAAATAATTGGATCATTGTTATCTACAATAATATAAAATAAACATTTTTTTTACATCCTTCATAGCACGCCTTTTTTCCAATAAGGATGGCAGAGGCACGAATATGACCACTTTTAGCCAGTTATTCAATACTCGATTTGCATGAACTCCATCGGCCGAGCCATGGAGAATGGTGGTACATTTTTGTATGACTAACATATAACTAAGTACCTACTTGCTTTGTGATTTTTATGTGAAAGTAGCAACTCCAAGCCTCGTACCGTGGGTTGCGACCCTTTGCCGCCAACGTCAAAATAATATGAATCAGATCACATGAATACCTACTACACTGTTATGATCCGTTTTCATCATAATAATACGTTGAATTCTGTGAATATTTCACAGGCCATATTCAAAGCTAAATCGGTCGAATTAATGACGGAATTGACCATTTTGCTCAAAGTCAATTAAAGCTTGGATAAACTAGCACTCAATCAATAGCTCATAATGATAGCTCATCAATGCATTGTCATAGTGATCCCACTATCGGTCTAACAGTATTTCGCACTCCAAATCACCGTCATAATGTCCGATTTATAATTCGATTCTCAAACATTCCAAATTATAATTATGGTCACGATTTCATAGTAATCAAATACAACCAGGGAGCACTTAACCACCGGAGAGCCCATAGATACATTTCCCTTTGAAACACAACTGACCAATTTACGGGCGGCGGCGGGGGACGGGTAAGAGAGAGCTGTGTGATTGGTCAGCCGCTGCGAAACTGTCTGGCGGCCCGTCATCGTACATAGGTTGCGTATGCGAACGTTTGTTGAATACAACAAACGTTTGGCGAGCCGCATTCCCCCGCAGGTGCAGTCAATTGGATATATAGTCTCTGAATACAACGAATTATTCGCACGCTATTCGGATGATGATTAGATCCAAAATCTACTAAAAGGTAAAGCGTGGACGAACAATAATCACTTTGTACCATTTTGATACGCTGAAAACAACCCAGCCAGAAGCCTAGTTGAATATACTAATAGGTAGATATTTT
This sequence comes from Argyresthia albistria, assembly GCA_963457715.1. Lineage (NCBI taxonomy): Eukaryota > Metazoa > Arthropoda > Insecta > Lepidoptera > Argyresthiidae > Argyresthia > Argyresthia albistria. Next base: position 10,631,503 of record OY735258.1, read on the forward strand.
GGCTTAAAGATATACCGCAACAAGGTATCTATTGAATATCAATTAATGATTTACTAGAAGACATATTTTAGTTATTGATATACTCGCATTTCTACAACGATCAATTTACTCTTGAATGACATTTATGAGCACGAAATGAAGCCTCCGTCTTATTAATTTCGTTGACTTTCAAGTCTTACTAGAGGTATTCGTACCGAAGTAAAAAAAAAACTTTGGCGTTTGAAAATATTAATTGAGTTTCATCAAATAATTCGAACAATCGTCTAATTGTTTTAATAAGACTTGGTCCGATAGAACAAAGCGTGAATTATGTTCTATTGTGTGATATGAATAATCATTTCTATGTTTTGCTATCAAATCCACGAACGAATGAAGCCTGTAATCTTAATGAAGGATCCCGATGAAACAAAATACCTACTTGTCCTTAACTTATCAAGAAACCAAAATACTTAAATGTATTCTGCTCTTGTCTTATTTGAAAAGAAAAAGATGTTGTTATTTATGTATAGTTGCAGTGTTTTTATAACTTATTTATAGAAAACACACATCACATTTCTCATTGAGCTAATGAGTAGGCCGAAAACTAGCTACTCCACTTGTGGTGGTTGGAATTTAGACACGAGGAATTAGGGCGAGCGAGCGGGCCGTCGGACGGACGGACGGACGGACGGACAGCGAAGTCTCAGTAATAGGGTCCCGTTTGACACCCTTCGGGTACGGAACCCTAAAAAACGCTTTTCTCTAAGCATGCTTTATAAAAATAATGTCGCTTTATTATTCCAAAATACGACACTTTGTGTTGCTGAAATTATAATCTAACCTCAAATTAACTTTGTAAGCATGACCCTTATGAGCCTTTAAAAGTGACTCAGCAGTTTTACAGCCGAGAATGGCTGAATAATTAACCAGTTTTGGACACGAAGGAGAATAATTAGGTACTAAACTACACGTAGAGTAGGTAAGAGCTCCAAGGCGTAGTGGTTTCAGGCTTGCTTCACACACAGGACATGCGGGTTCGAATATACAACACATGAGAAAACAGAAATCCTTTACTCCCTATACCGGTAGCAATGAGCTTGCTCTTTGTCATGCGAGTGGGAAATTAAGTATTGAATAACTGGCTAGACGTGGTAGTTGGTAGCGTTTTTAGGGTTCCAAACAGGACCCTATTACTAAGCCTCCGCTGTCCGTCTGTCCATCTGTCCATCTGTCCGTCTCTCCGTCTGTCACCAGGCTGTATCTCATGAACCGTGATAGCTAGACAGTTGAAATTTTCACAGATGATGATTTCTATTGCCGCTATAACAACAAATAAAAAAACAGATTATAATAAATATAAAAGGGGGCTCTCATACAACATGTTTTATTGCCGTTTAAATAGACTTGGCCGGTTTTTTGTAATCTTTGTGTTTCAGGCCGCAAGGTAAAATGGTCTAGTTATAATTTAAAAGTAAGTTAACTACTCTAACAACTTAAAATACTACTGGCAAAAATTTAAGCAATAAATTAACGCATCACGTAATATGACAGAGTATCAAAACTTTCACAATCTACCTGTTTTAATATAAAAAGTTACACATATAAGAATTACAATAAGAATTATATCAGCGTTTCTTGTAGAACTTCTGGAATAACTCGTTTTAAGTAAAAAAAACAACTATTAGCTTATAATTTTTTTCATACAGTTTTTAATGACATTAAGATGTTTTCAAACACTAAATTTTTAGCCAAGGGACTGTTTTATAATAAATATTTTTGTGGATTCAGGAAGTATCTCAAACTGCTGGAATAACTTTTTAAAGATGGGCATTTTGCTGGACAAACGCCTTTTCTTCCGGTTTCTTGCGTCCTCGCTATAGTTATTGCAATGGGACGTCCCAGCCGCTAATATCACATGAAGCTTAGGTCCATTTGTAACAAAAACACCAATTGCGATTAGCGATTAGCGCGCTAATCGCAATTAAGTTTGACATAATTCATACGTTTGGCAGCTGCTAAATAGAATTAGGACGCTAATCGTAATTAAGTTTATGGTGCAAATTGGGCCTCATACTGTATTTTACACACAAAAAGTTTGATTTATCTGTTCAATAGGGTTTTATGAAAACTGTTCGAGACATGGCCGGGTAGAAACTGAAAGACCCAGCACCAATGTTGCACCACGCAATTCACCAGACACAAATGCTCGTATTACTCGTAAATACACTTTTCTACTACCATTTTGCGGTACTTACTAACATATAAGGCTACATCTATTCGGTTTAGTTAACTCAGTAAGTCACCAGCTATTGCGTTTATACCTTCGGTCCGCGCAAAGCTTCTTTGATCCCATTCCCGATACTAAAACCTGAAGCAGCTTTACTGAGATTTACACAATATCGCAGTTACTTACCTCCTGAATATCACTTACATTGTGGTGAGAAAAATGGGTATTACCCATTGAGCTACCATTAATAGCAGTTCAATGGTATTACCAGACAATTTGCGATTCAATAGAAGACGCTCAAGTAGGAATGTTCTTCCATCGTCTTTTTAACACCATCATATGAGGCCCACTTGTAACTAATATTAACAACTGTGCACATATCTAGGAATGGAGATTTTGGCCACTTCTTGTTCTACTATCATTACGAAACATCGTATGTATTTGTAATTCTGATGAACAACAACATGGTGCCGTTGAGCTAGTCTGATGATTATATGTATTGTACACATGGGTCTACTCCTGCTCAGCAATCCACCTGTCTCATCCCTATTTGGTTTGCTGGAAGAAATCTCTTATTAGAGATAAGCTCGCCTTTGTACACGTTTTCTATGTTTTTTACTGTCCTTTGTAACTGTTTGTGTGCAATAAGGAAATTATGAAATTATGGAGCTCGAAGGTGGGAGAGGGTATCCTATGAACCTGTAAACCCCTCGAGTTTGGGCTTATTTGATTCTTCGTGACAAGTACTAAGTATTCATATTTTTAGTAAAGTTCTCATCATTATCACCAGATGACAGAGCTGGACAGTGGTAAACGGAACCCTGGGATTCTTAATTGAAAACCCATCCCGTAGTAAGAATGGTACAACCCATCATGGGTTGTACCATTCTTACTAAGAGTAAATAAAGATCTTTGAAAAGTAAAAGTAAATTGAAAACCCATCGACTTTGGGCTCATTTGATTATTTTCAAAGGGTTTTTTAGTTTTTAAACTATTTTATTCGTGATGCAATTTTACTGATACTTCTTCCTTCCCGCCTTTGTTTTGCGAAACGAGGCTGTATGATCTTTTTGTGATTCTGTTATTCTGGATACCCCAATACATAAACAGTAAAACCATAATACATAAACATTAAAACTATACCTAAGTTAATGCATAGAAAATAATACCTACTATTTAAAAATAAATATACTACCACTTGTTTTCATTTTTAGGGTTCCGTACCCGAAGGGTGCCAAACGGGACCCTATTACTGAGACTTCGCTGTCCGTCTGTCCGTCCGTCCGTCCGTCCGTCCGTCCGTCCGTCCGTCCGTCCGTCCGTCCGTCCGTCTGTCACCAGGCTGTATCTCATGAACCGTGGTAGCTAGACAGTTGAAATTTTCACAGATGATGTATTTCTGTTGCCGCTATAACAACAAATACTAAAAATCAAAAGAAATTTAATATTAAGGGGGGCTCCCATACAACAAACGAGATATTTTTGCTCGATATTGATAATGGTAGCAGGTAGACGCTTAAAATGTTCACAATATATTGATTATATTATTTACTTAAAAAAAAAAATTAAATTAAAATTAAATTAATATTTAGGGGGGGCTCCCATGCAACATGTTTTGTTTTTGCGGTTTTTTATAGATAATGGTACGGAACCCTTCGTGCGCGAGTCCGACTCGCACTTGGCCGGTTATTTTTATACAGTATGAGTACCTACCATACAGAATAATTGTTCACCACACTGTAAAGATTCATCTGTCTAACCTAAGTACTTAAATATACTTTATTTTATGTAAGTCATCTGTGAATATTATTATTTTTGGTTGGGCCTAGTACTCACGGCACAGGGAGACCTAGTGTGGGACTAATACAACTTATGTCTGACATAAATAACCGTTGTGTAAAATAAAGATTTTTCATTTTCATAAACATTTACATACAGACACATACATTGCTTCTGGCCCCACACTAGGGTACTCTGTGTCGTGGGAACCATAAGCAACGACATCACAAACATGTAAACGTCCAAGACCTGAGGTTTTTTTTGGCCCAAGCCAGGATTCGATCCCGGTACCTCTCCCTTTGGTAGGCAGATGCGCAACCGCTGAGCCACAAAGGTCGCAGATAAAGTTCTCCATGAACAGTGCTGTAATCTGTAATCTTATAATAATGAATGCACATTACAATACTTTCATTTCCATTGTACCGTTCCGGCATTTACATAAAACGAGTATCTCGCGACGAAATGCAAAAAATGAGATTCACTGAATAATAAATGTTACTTTTATCTGAGGTAAGTCCTGCTACGGGTTTATCATGCACATAGATTTATACTCTAGGTTCGTTACAATACGATAGTACGATTGAATCTACAACGACATAGTTAATGTTTATAATGCCATACCGAAATGTATCAGAGAAATAGAATCCTTCAATTTATTTAAATCAAAGCTCAAAGAACATTTGCTTATCAAAGCCTACTATAGCGTACAGGACTTCCTCAACGGTGACTGAAAGATTGTTTAATGATTAGGTAGTGCATGTATATTATAGCTCTATTGCAATATTGATTTTTCGAATCGACATGTATTTTTAATTTAATTTAAACATAATTTAATTTAAATTAATATTTGTACGCCTTTAAGGTAGAGTGTGGCAAGAACATCATGTATTTAAGAACGCTGTAACCCACATTCAGACAAATAAAATATCTTTATCTTTATCTTATAAATGTATCTATATTATTATAGATCTAGTGACTATCGGTAGGAATACATAACTAATTACTGAGTTTAGGGACTGGCTTAAAATCACCGATCAAAGATCACGGTCTGCGATCATTCGCTGTGCTGGTCACCCTTTGAACAATTACAGATCATTACTTTTATGTGTCAGATATGTACTGTAAATTAGGTATTTGTTGCATAAACGATTTTTCAATTTCAATTTCAGTACGTTAGGTTAAAGTGGGCACATTGTGCATCTTCCACCTCGTATGGGAAAAGGCGTGACGCTGTGTTATGTTTATGTTAGTTACTATGGTTCTTAGTTAGAGTGGTTTACAAAACAAAGCGTCACGCTTTTTATTATACGGGTTGGTAGCGGCACAGTTGCTGTAAGTTATCCTCCCACCTTCCATTGTGCTTTACAAAGGACATAGCAGTTCAGTTCAGTTCAAAATTTTTATTGACCATAAAATCATACATATTACTTAGTCGACGTCAATATAGTATTAATGTTTTTGTATACTACCGCCCGTTCGGAAGTTGTGGGCTTAGGGATGGAGCAAAGAAGGGCAAGAAACTCCCCCGTACCTCTTTTAAAATATTCTACTTAAGTCTAAGGAAATACACCGAGGAGAGACGTACTGACTCAGTCCATCGCCCCTCTTTGGATTTCTGTGCGCTGAGATGGTAAAGACCATGCAGTTTTGTCATCTAAATATTCTTTTACACTGTAATAAGACTTAGCGATTAACATATTCTAATCACAGTTTACTGAGTGGTGACTGCAAAATATTGCGAAAATTGGCGAGATAATGATATGGCCCCCAATTCTCGCGCTATCAAACCATCTCCATAGTCGAGATATGGGTTTTCATACCGCTTATCTCCGTCGAAAACGATCTCGATTCATATTTGTTTAAATCAAAACGGGTCGAGATATATCGTAAGGCGGGGTCGTGAGAATAGCTTTTTTTGTTTTCGATATAAACTATATCGGTATCTGGAATCGATACTTCGAGCTCATAGAGCCAAATAAAATAGACAAATCACTACTTTCACCGAATATAGCACTTGCGGCAGATGACATACGGGCAGGGAGCACATATCCAGTGGAGAGCGCATAGATACATTTTACCTGCGACCTTTGAAACACAACTCACCAATTTACGGGCGGCGGGGGACGAGGTAAGAGAGCTGTGATTGGTCAGCCGCTGCGAAACTGTCTGGCGGCGGCCCGTCTTCGTACATAGGTTGCGTATGCGAACGTTTGTTGAATAAAACAAACGTTTGGCGAGCCGCATTCCCCCGCAGGCGCAGTTAATTGGATAGATATAGTCACTGCATACGGGGATGAATTCTAACTGGGTCTCAAATCTCAGAAACTCGAATAGCAAGAAAAAAGGCTAAAACTGGTTCCGCGTGCATTCTCGATGATGGTACTTCCTCTTCTGTAGTGGTTCCAGATCAAATGTACAGTCGCAATATTCCAGAACCTTCCTGGCAGTCCGCCTGGGGCACCACTTAGCATATAAAGAGCTTGCTTTGCCCCGTTACAAAAGAGCCGTTCTTTTCTACAGGGTGTAACAGAAAGGGGTGTACAGGCCGAAAGAGGGTTGTTAGGGACATCATTCTGAACAACTTTCACTATGAGACCGACTTAATCAGAGCAACTTTTTTTACACTCCACCAAACAGATCAGCTGAGCGCTAGGCCCGAAATGAACTGAGTTAATAATAATCGGTTAAGTGCGGGTCGGTATCGCACACGAAGGGTACCGTACCATCGTACAACAAATCAAAAGCACTCAAAACAATAAAAAAATAAACAAAAAGAAAATTTAAAAAGTTTATGCCTTCACGAGATTTGAACCGACGACCTCCCGATTGAGAGTCTACATCATACCGCACCGGCTAACCACAACCATGTGGGTTGACGCGAAATATGCTGTCATATTTAAATGTGTCTATGACATGGTTGCTATGACAATAAATAAACAGTTTCATTCAAGATCTCCATTTTGAAATGCGTAAGTGTATCTAAACACGTCTCTTGTATCGGGGCCCCCTTTAATTTGCAATATCTCTCGTATTTCAGTATTTGTGGTTGGTGCGGCAACAGATATACACATTCTGTGAAAATTTCAGCTTTCTAGCTATTACGGTTCATGCAGACGGACCCGGTGACAGACAGGACGGACGGACGGACGGACGGACGGACGGACAGACGGACAGCGAAGGCTCAGTAATAGGGTCCCGTTTGGCACCCTTCGGGTACGGTACCCTAAAAATAAAGTTGCTTTGATCAAGTCGGTTCCATAGCGAAAGTTGTTCAGAATGATGTCCCTAAAAACCCTCTTTCAGCTTGCACACCCCTTTCTGTTACACCCTGTATAAACTTGGACAAATACCTAATAGATATAGCTTAGTTTTTAATGCGAAAGTTCACTTTGATATGACTAGGAAGTGAGATATGTATGCGAGGATCGAAGCAGTAGCAAGTGGAGGTCTTCAGTATATGTCTACCCCTCTTGGTTTGTAGGAAAAGATGTGAGCATATGTATTTATGCTATGCATGGAAAATGGAAACTTTCATGGTGTTGGCGCCTGAGTTTGATGAGTACTGTCCCGTTATGAGATAGTAGTATGTATAGGTATAAATAAATAAAACCCCGACACATTATAATATGCCTTCAAAATGTAAAACTGTATGCCTACCTTTTACAGAAGACAGCATCAAAATCCGTCTAACTGTTTGACTACTATTCCTAGCTAAGCGGATAACTTTCAAACGGCTGTACTGATTTTAACAAAACACATCTAAGAAACATCGCAGGAAAGTAAAATTTACAGAAAACCGCATCAAACTCCGTCCAGCCCTCTGACCCCTAGACTGCCAGAAAAACCGACACACACTTCAAAAACAGCTTTTTTGGTCGTCGGCGTCTGTTAAAAATTACAAATAAATATGTCACACAAATATAGAACTTATCGTAATATTTTGAAAGTACCTGTTGACCTGAGTGGGTCAGCTGATTTGTATGGATAAGTGAAAAATTATGTTGTTCTGATCAAATCTTACTTGCTTAAAATGATGTCCTTATCAATCCCTTAAAATATAGCTAGGAGTGTCAATTTATTTTCTGTTCTGCGGAACTTTTCTAGAAACAGGCCAATGATGTTTGAATCTTTTCAATTATCGCTGACTTCAATAACTATCACTTCTTCTTTGACCCTCTATCATTTATGAATCTAATTAAAAGAAATAAACAAATGACAAACTAATTCAGTGGGTTTTATTGATTATTTAGATAAATCACGCAGTTAACAGGCGGAGTTGGGATTTGATCTCATACTTTTAATATTTTTAATAAAAATAACATTTAAACGATGTATCTTCTGTGTCTTCTTAGCTCTTAGGTGCCTCATTCTTCTTGGTTAGGTCAGACAACTGAAATAGAAAAAAGTTAGGTATATCCTTAATGTTTCAATATCTATGGCGTTGACTTAGCTCTTTAGTCCCTGCCTAACCCTTATCCGTGAAAAAGGTGTGAGCGTACGTTTTGAGTTAGATAATATGTAAGTCAAACTTTGACAGTTACAGTACATATTTAATAATAAAAAACACAAGGTGCGTTAAACTCATTAAAACTCTAAAATGGTCCGATAGTTAAAAAACTTATTTGATTTTATTATTTTTATTCCCCTCAGTCTGAGGTTTGAGTAAAAAGAAATGACAGAAAAACGCAGGGAAAACAAAAAAAAACAAAAAAATACATGCTAAGGTAAGCTTTTTTTTCTAGACGGCGTTAGCAGTAAAGTAAAAAAGAAACTGTCATAATAAAGCAGTGAATGACGTCACAATCCGTTTACATAAGGTCAATACCGCTAACCTGTAAGCAGCCGTTAAATAACGGTACCGCTACCCTACGAAACCAGAGTTTTAAAAGAATAAACATTTAAATGGGGCTATTTGGAAGGATAATGCACTAAACTAAAAAGACGTCATATAAGATGTTGATATCAACTAAAATGACGTCATTGTGACGTTTAGAGGCCTTAGTTGTCTCTTCAGTTTAGTGCATTTTCCTTCCAAATTACCCCCTCTATCTAATTCGTCGAAAGGATGCAAACTCTTTGGATTCGTCTGATATTTGACTTACCGCTTTCGCCGCGTCATCCATAAACTTCTTGAGGTCCTGTTCAATCTTGGCGCTGTCAATGCTGTTTAGACTCTCCTTGATGGTAGTGCCTATCTTGTCCAACTGTGCCTTTGCCTGGTCCAGGTAGTTTGTATCTGGCTTGTCAGCCGGCGGGGCATCCCGCTTGACGAACGCGTGCGCCTGTCAATACGGAACAGAGAGGAACCATTAGTGACTTTCACACATACGGTTTAGACAAATACACACACACACATACACACACACACACACAGTGAATATTTGATTGAACTACACGAAATTAAAGGTATCCCAATACAAGAAACGTGTTTTTTGTAATTTTTTGGTGCGATGGTACAGAACCCTTTGTGTGAGATGTTGTGAGAGTCCGATTATTTTATCTTTGTATCTCGGAAGAAATACGAGTAGATACAAATAGATTATAAAAAAATAATAATCTGAATCTGATAAATCTGTACTTACGCTAACCAGGCACACCGCCAGCATCACAATGATTAACTTGTTCATTTTGATCCACGGTTTCCAAACTGCACTTCAACAACCTTAACTCACCGCTTCAACTCCACAGACTGTTATTACTGCAAGATGACTCCGCCTTTATATCAACGAAATGTTGACATTGGACGGGGCACGTTTATCATCGCGTCGTTATCAGCTTCCTAAGACCGGGGTCGGTCGGGAAGAATGTCAATTGATTAATGACTTTCCAATAGTAGCTAAATGACCGTTAATTTTGTGCTATTCTGAAGGCGTCATTACTATGCTACTAACGAACTGCCTTCATTGTCGCAACGACAACGCTGACCTTTAGATATCCAATATCTTGCTTTTGGAGTATCTTTGTAGGCAATTTATGGTGGAAATTTATTGGTTACCAATTGCTTTAAATTCTACTTATAACTGCCTTAGAAAAGGTCGTGTCATTGTCATCGAGCGGTCATTGTGCATACAGAATTGAGCCCCTGAACTGACAGCTTCAAATCCTACAGCTGATTTCCGGTTGCAAAGGTTCCATTTTAAAGATTTTATTTAATTTTAACTGCCCGGGACTTGTCTTTGAGTCTGCATGTGCATCTGTAATCAAATCTTGCAAGTAAACTTTACACACATTCACAACTAAACTAATGAACGTAACGTCTCTGGAATCAGCCTCATTATGTCAGTAAACATGCTAGTTCATCGCTTATGGGGAATTATTAGATCACGAGCTGATAAGCGTTTTTTTATTACAACAATGTACGGATTAAATATGATTACTTAAATATGATAAACTTTGACACATGTCACCATTTTTACCATATAATATTAAAATTTAAAATCACCTGAAATTGTTCGCATACACAATTATCTATGACTTTGTACTGGTACCAACTCACATGGCATGGCTGGCCGCTCGGCCCAATATAATGATATGTATTACTATTATTTTAAATCTGGAGCACATGTTTATCTGTGAAATAAGATTACACTTACACCCTGATATTCCTATTACACCCTGTATTGAAGCCGTTATTTGCGTGCCCTCATAGGCTATCTAAGCGCTATTCCTAATAATAAAGCGACTACCTACTGGGCGATATCATATCAACGACCTTTGAACTGCACTGAGAAAAATGTAAAGCTGAATGTTTCGTAATGAGGGCTGATTTGCTCGTAATTAAGGCGAAAAAACGACCAAGCGTCATATGAACGAAAACGCCTTTCAAAGTTGGAGGCGTTTTACGCCTTATGCGTAAGGCGCGATCAATAAGCAGCAATACCATGATTATGACTCTATAATGTGTGTTTTAGACGTAATTATTGACAGATTAGCCTTAATTATAAAGCTATCCACGTGGTAAGTCAGTACGAATCAACGGTCTGACGATGAAATGTAACTTCCGGTAAGGCGTTTAAAACGGTAAAGAAGATGCTCGGGTAACACACGTTAAACTTTGCTACGGTAATATGCGACGTATATAGGTCTTAATTGATAGTAAGTAAAGCTTTTTACGTCTTTTTTACCGTGGTTAAACGTTTATTTACTGATTTCTAGGTCGTCATCGACTTTTAGTAAGGCGTTTTACGCCTTTCCTTACTGTGATTTTACCTGTCCAATAAGCATTCGAACATTTCCTAAGTCGTAATCGACTTCTAGTAAGGCGTATTACGCCTTTCCTTACCGTGATTTTACCTATCCAATAAGCATTTTAACGTTTCCTAAGTCGTAATCGAATTCTAGTAAGGCGTTTTACGCCTTTCCTTACTGTGATTTTACATATCCCAGAAGCATTTGAACGTTTCCTAAGTCGTAATCGACTTCTAGTAAGGCGTTTTACGCCTTTTCTTATTGTAATTTTACCTATCAAATAAGCATTTAAACGTTTTCTAAGTCGTAATCGACATCTAGTAAGGCGTTTTACGCCTTTTCTTATTGTAATTTTACCTATCAAATAAGCATTTGAACGTTTTCTAAGTCGTAATCGACTTCTAGTTAGGTGTTTTACGCCTTTCGTTACCGTGATTTTACCTATCCAATAAGCATTTTAACGTTTCCTAAGTCGTAATCGAATTCTAGTAAGGCGTTTTACGCCTTTCCTTACTGTGATTTTACATATCCCAGAAGCATTTGAACGTTTCCTAAGTCGTAATCGACTTCTAGTAAGGCGTTTTACGCCTTTTCTTATTGTAATTTTACCTATCCAATAAGCATTTGAACGTTTCCTAAGTTGTAATCGACATCTAGTAAGGCGTTTTACGCCTTTTCTTATTGTAATTTTACCTATCAAATAAGCATTTGAACGTTTTCTAAGTCGTAATCGACTTCTAGTTAGGTGTTTTACGCCTTTCGTTACCGTGATTTTACCTATCCAATAAGCATTTGAACGTTTCCTAAGTTGTAATCGACATCTAGTAAGGCGTATTACGCCTTTCCTTACCGTGATTTTACCTATCCAATAAGCATTTGAACGTTTCCTAAGTCGTTATCGACTTCTAGTAAGGCGTTTTACGCCTTTCCTTACTGCGATTTTACATATCCAATAAGCATTTGAACGATTCGTAGGTCGCAATCGACTTCTAGTAAGGCGTTTTACGCCTTTCCTTACTGTGATTTTACATATCCAATAAGCATTTGAACGTTTCCTAAGTCGCAATCGACTTTTAGTAAGGCGTTTTACGCCTTTCCTTACTGTGATTTTACATATCCAATAAGCATTTGAATGATTCGTAGGTCACAATCGACTTCTAGTAAGGCGTTTTACGCCTTTCCTTACTGTGATTTTACATATCCAATAAGCATTTGAACGTTTCCTAAGTCGCAATCGACTTTTAGTAAGGCGTTTTACACCTTTCCTTACTGTAATTTTACATATCCAATAAGCATTTAAACGTTTTCTAAATCGCAATTGACTTCTAGTAAGGCGTTTCACGCCTTTCCTTACTGTGATTTTACCTATCCAATAAGCAATTGAACGTTTCCTTAGTCGTTATCGACTTCTAGAAAGGCGTATTACGTCTTACTTTACTGTAGTTTAACCTGTCAACTAAGCGTTTTTAACATTTCATAAGTCGAAATTGACTTCTAGTAAGGTGTCTTACGCCTTTCCATACTGTGGTTCAACCTGTCCACTAAGCGTTTTGAACCTATCCTAAGTCGTAATTGACCACTAGTAAGGCGTTTTACGTCTTTACTTACTGTGGTTTAACCTGTCCACTAAGCGTTTTCAACGTTTACTAAGTCGTATTTACCTTCTAGTAAGTTACTTTAAAATGTACCATACGATTAGGTAAACCGTATCGTAAGGTAATTTATGCTTTCTTTACGAGCAGAAGCGTTATAAGAAGACCGGAAAAAAGGCCTTCTAACGGCTGGTAATGCTTTCCCCTAAATGCATGATTGAATTGCTTTATAGTAATTTAGTTCATATTAAGGGCATTGAGCTGTTTAAGGTGAAAGTGCACCTAAATGCGCCGCAGTTACTTTCTTCACACATTTGTCGGCCGAAACGCATTTTTAATGCGATTTAGCCTTCAAATGTATGAAGAATATTACTGCAGCGCATTAAGGTGCGCGTTCACTCTAAGGTAGCGCGGCCCAACATCCTTCACATGAACTTTATGATAATAGATCAGTCAACCATGCCTTCAGTGAAAAGCGTAGCCTGCTGCCCTCAGAAAGCTGTTCTCCCAGTCTTTGTAAGCTTCTGCAATCAATAAGACAACAATTTATAAAGCACTTCAATAAAACTGTTAACAGGATATGACGAAACATACTAGATAAGGTAGTACCTCTCCAACCTAACAGTATATCTAACTATAATATATACCTAACTTATACCTAACTTCAGCTTCTTTATCATATAGAAATGATTGTGGCCTATCAATAAAACCATTAAATATTATCAATAAAATCCTGTATTAAAAATCTATTTAGATACATTATAATATAATGATTATATAGTTCGAGATCCGATAATTCAATTAAATAACAGATGAGGGTAGATATTTCTTATAACGTAACTCGGCCTAATAGAAAACGAGATAAAAAAAGTTTACACTAACGGCCTTTCTAATAAAAATGGCAGCGGAGAATTCGACTAAAAGAAATTTGTAACAAACAATTTGACTAAAACCAATTCTACTCTTCTCTACAGTTTCTCTTTTGCTTCCTCTAAAAGATTGGCTTGACGATTATTGACTATGTTACAACTTGACGATTAGTCCTTGTAACGAATTCCAGCCAGATATCTCAAAAAACGTGTATACATCAATCATAGGAATTTTATAAAAAGTTTAACAAAACGAAGCTTTTAGAGGAATTGTTTTACTCGAATTCTCCGCAAAGCAAGCAAAAGTTATTCACTGTATAACGTATCCAGTGTTTTGTCTCGCTTTTGACATTCGATATTTACTCGACGTGTGAAGAGAACAAAACACTGTTTTAGTTAATCTGTGAATAACTTTTTTATAATTAATTAATTAATTGCCACACGCATAGGTACATCACCATATTCACAATTGAACATAATGAAAATAAATGGACCACCACAAGATAAGTAGCAGAGGAGGTTGAGGCAAGAACTCACCATAATTGGATACCTAACTGGACTTGAAATTACTAGTCACAAACATTTATAGGTATTGACCACACTGCGCGCGTACAGACACAATTATGCACGCCATTGCAGCTATACGCAGGCAGTGCCGACAATGTCAGAATATTTACAGAATTTACAACCACTTATTCTTTTTTGCTAGAAATAAGTCCACCTACAAGGGTGTTTTAAACAGAACTTAGGATATATGTACAATGTTGAAAAACCTATCACCAGATCACTTTTATGCACTTACGCAAGGGCGGGAACCGGTACGACTTTAAGAGCCGATCGGGTTAGAAAGTGACGTGCCCACACTTGAATCATTCATATATAAAAGGCGTTTACTCAATGTGTTATATAACTTCTTCAAACAAACGAACTCCTCAAGACAAACAAACATAGTTATAACTATAGATGTGCCGAGCCGGCAATATTGCCATTTTTACCGGCAAAACTGCCATTTTTTGTATGAGGCAATATTGCCGCCATACAAAAATGGCAATATTGCCGGCTCAGGACACCTATAGTTATAACTAATAAACGAACCAGCTGGAGTGTGTTCAATAATTTTAAGTCGCCTCTTACGACATGCGGATTAAAATTTAAAGTTCGTTTGTGCAACTGACTGTAAATGTTTTATGTTGCCCTGTAGCCTGCCTCCTGCCTAGCCCTACGACATACATCTTGGGATCGGTGTCTTAAAAAAGTACCACTAGGTGGGATTGTGTATAATATCTATACGCATGAATCCACCATAATTGGATACCTAACTAGACTTAAAATTACTAGTCACAAACATTTATAGGTATTGAGCACACTGCGCGCGTACAGACACAATTATGCACGCCATTGCAGCTATACGCAGGCAGTGCCGACAATTTCAGAATATTTACAGAATTTACAACCACTTATTCTTTTTTGCTAGAAATAAGTCCACCTACAAGGGTGTTTTAAACAGAACTTAGGATGTATGTACAATGTTGAAAAACCTATCACCAGATCACTTTTATGCACTTACGCAAGGGCGGGAACCGGTACGACTTTAAGAGCCGATCGGGTTAGAAAGTGACGTGCCCACACTTGAATCATTCATATATAAAAGGCGTTTACTCAATGTGTTATATAACTTCTTCAAACAAACGAACTCCTCAAGACAAACAAACATAGTTATAACTATAGATGTGCCGAGCCGGCAATATTGCCATTTTTACCGGCAAAACTGCCATTTTTTGTATGAGGCAATATTGCCGCCATACAAAAATGGCAATATTGCCGGCTCAGGACACCTATAGTTATAACTAATAAACGAACCAGCTGGAGTGTGTTCAATAATTTTAAGTCGCCTCTTACGACATGCGGATTAAAATTTAAAGTTCGTTTGTGCAACTGACTGTAAATGTTTTATGTTGCCCTGTAGCCTGCCTCCTGCCTAGCCCTACGACATACATCTTGGGATCGGTGTCTTAAAAAAGTACCACTAGGTGGGATTGTGTCTAATATCTATACGCATGAATCCACCATAATTGGATACCTAACTAGACTTAAAATTACTAGTCACAAACATTTATAGGTATTGACCACACTGCGCGCGTACAGACACAATTATGCACGCCATTGCAGCTATACGCAGGCAGTGCCGACAATTTCAGAATATTTACAGAATTTACAACCACTTATTCTTTTTTGCTAGAAATAAGTCCACCTACAAGGGTGTTTTAAACAGAACTTAGGATGTATGTACAATGTTGAAAAACCTATCACCAGATCACTTTTATGCACTTACGCAAGGGCGGGAACCGGTACGACTTTAAGAGCCGATCGGGTTAGAAAGTGACGTGCCCACAGTTGAATCATTCATATATAAAAGGCGTTTACTCAATGTGTTATATAACTTCTTCAAACAAACGAACTCCTCAAGACAAACAAACATAGTTATAACTATAGATGTGCCGAGCCGGCAATATTGCCATTTTTACCGGCAAAACTGCCATTTTTTGTATGAGGCAATATTGCCGCCATACAAAAATGGCAATATTGCCGGCTCAGGACACCTATAGTTATAACTAATAAACGAACCAGCTGGAGTGTGTTCAATAATTTTAAGTCGCCTCTTACGACATGCGGATTAAAATTTAAAGTTCGTTTGTGCAACTGACTGTAAATGTTTTATGTTGCCCTGTAGCCTGCCTCCTGCCTAGCCCTACGACATACATCTTGGGATCGGTGTCTTAAAAGTACCACTAGGTGGGTACCACTACTCTTGTGTCTAATATCTATACGCATGAATCCACGATAATTGGATACCTAACTGTTTTCGAATATGAGTTATGAGATCTTTAACATCAGGAAACAGTTTCTTACATGAGTTACAGGTTAACATCTTTCTTTTAGCCCGAGGTCAACTAGGAATGTTTTGACTGACTGGGAGATACGATCGTATTGCGTTTCGACGTTATACAACCCTTTTTGAATAAAAAGCCAAATATCATGAGATAATATGGAGTACTCTGCAGCAGTAGCTTGGAATATTTTGAAAGCTACGTCAACGGCAGCAATGAGATTTGGTAATTCATAACGCGTATCTTCCACAACAACATAACATTTCTCGATAGACGTGATGGACTCACCGATGTACACAACAATTGGTTGAAATGTCTTCTTCCATACTCTCAATGTTTCTCTATGGTCTGCTAAACGTGACTCTAGGTTGGCACCAGAAGGGACTCGCATAATAAAATTATCTCGTATGACCGCCTTGGATGTGTTTTTCAAGCCTCTTCCCTTTGAAGGCGTTACATTAATCAGTAGGGGCAACAGCAGCAGGGACACATCCAGTTTGGCATTTGGTGAATCTTCTGAAACAATAAACAAAAATATTTATATGCCAGCAAACTACTTTGTTGTTATGACAATTACTTCACAAATATTAAAACCACAGGGATCTGAAACACAACTTCAGGTAGTTCGTCGGGAACCTTTGGATTCAATAACATTATGTTCATATCTTTGTGTTAAATTAATAAATAGTGTAGATATTTTATTGTAAAATCATAAATACTCATATAGAGAAGCAGTTGAACAGAAGTTGTTAATTTCTGATCTGGGAATTGATATGCCTGTGTATGGGAAATGAAGCAAAATAAAAGCTTTTGATGATAAGTAAGTAGGGTATAAATTAAACTAACCATCAATGGAGGCGTTGAGTAGCTCCGTGAGTTCCAATTTTAGAAATTGGTTTTTGGTTAAGGCAAGCAACGAACGTCCTTTGTCAATAATATTATCACAGATGTTTTGAATTGAATTTCGTAATATATCTGCGCCCGTAGCTGGATAAAGTCGATCGAAGTCTGCTAGAAGAAGTTTGTAACCATTGGGCCCTTTGAGTATTTGATACTCATTGAGATAATCTTGGAGAGTGCCCTTTTCGTTGTATAGTTTTTGAAGACGCGCTTTTGCCGTTATCGCCCAAAACTTATCAATTTCATTCCATGGTGTAGCTCCTTCGACGGCAACCGTAATTGCTAGTGTAGCCTCCTCAACAAGATCGCTCTCATCTAAAACAAATGTTTTTTTAGGAAATAATAAATCTCAAGGTAATATAACATAACATTTACATTTTTTACATACAGACACATACTTTGCTGCGTAACAAACATGTAAACATCCAAGACTTGGGTTTATTTTTCTCCCCAGCCCGGATTCGAACCCGGGACCTCTCGCTTGGGAAGCACAGCCTCGACCGCATGCCACAGAGGTCGTTAAAGGTTGAGCACTCTACTATGTTAAGTGTTTATCTAACAAAACTTACTTTCGTCAATAAAAGACAAATCTATAGGACAAGTCGGCCTGGCAACTTCTACATCAGAGAGGTCGCTTGAATCACTGGTAGCGCGTCGCTTCCGAAAGGGCGTTGTTACTTTTCGTCTAATTAGGTTCTTCCTCTTCCTCAGGTATGTATTATATAATATACCTGAGGCATTTCTTTTTGCTTGAAAGGGGCCTCCCTGCAAAAACCAAATAGTAAATTAAGTTGGGAACGCCGTCAGTTTGAGAACTATGTCATAAAATTATAGTTAAATTTAACCTTCGACTTAGTAATATCTAATTTATAATTAAAAAATGATTACCACTAGGTAGTAGTTTTAAAAATGATAGAATAAACTTACAGCAATATAAGCGGCGTAATAAACGACCGGTGATTCTTTTTTAAAAAGTTCAGCAATACCTCTTGCCCAAGCCTAAAATCACTCCATTTGAGTTGGATATTTGGATCTACTTCCAGCACCGAGTCTAATATCAAATGGGCTAATTCTTTCCTCTGGTTGGAATCTAGTAGGCCATTGACAGCTTGTTGGCTTGTAAGTAAAGCCCGTCCTCTGTGTGTGTTATTTAATATAGACCTTACCTGAAAAAGAAAGCAGTCCATTTTACAGGGTGACATTAAATTATCCGACGATATTTTGAGGAATGTATATTGTATGAATATATTGTATAATAGTACCTAGCCATCATTATGAAAAACTTTCCCCAAGAAACATAAAAAAAAATAGTTTTATGTTTCATGTTAGCGCTAGTTATTCCCATTAAGCATGAAAAGGTTTACTGATAAAGAACAAAGCACTAAACTAACCTTATCTCGGTCAGGCTGTGGTGTACATTCTGTTACATCCAAAGTTCCAACTTCATCCTGTTGCAATTCATAAATAACCAGCTCCGATGATTGCGAAGAGTCCTAGATATAAAAATGCAAATATTAAGGTACGACACTAACACATATCATTCTGCATTCACAGTGTAATTGGCTCAATTTCTAATCTACTTGCCACAATTTGTGTAACTGCTCCAGGCCTCTAATCTAAATGATAGCCCATAGGTATCTTAAGGTTTTGGAAACCGAGGTAATATACATAAATAGGGTGACATTTAAATAGCTGACCATATCTTGGGGATTGATCGTACCGTACCCATCATTACGAACAATAACTTCCCCATGAAAAATATGGTCGCAAATAAAAAGGTTTGGCCCTCAGTACATTGACTCCATCAGCTGATTCATGGGTACTATCAATCATCCAAATAGGGTCGGCAAAAATGTCACCCTGTATAGTATGTACATACTATAGTGAAAAATTCCATGCACAGACCGATAACACAAATTTGACAACAGGAGATCCTCTTGGTTCGACAGGCAGTATGAAATATACTTCTGATGTGCATGGTTAAAGTTCATGCAGTGGGTTGTTTACAAGTTCATCGAAAAATGTAAAAAAAAACCAGTCATCTACAGTTCCACATATAAAAATGTACGAGTATTCATTAAAATTGGTTGCATTTTCATCCAAGAAACTTAGCAAGGTTCAGTTAGTGAAAAAAAATCCTTAGCCATATACCTAGTACTGTCTTTTTCTTTAGCCTGCCATCTGACTAATGCATCTTTTAACCCCTGAATTACCGAGTATTATCATGGCATAGGGTTCAAAATCGCAACTGTCCCACCCAATTATAGCCAGTCAGGGAAGAGTTAAACTTGTTTATTCTATTCAAAATATTAAGACAGTTGTACTATCTCACAGTCGCACAAGGAGACGACTCCATACTCTTTGAATAAAATCACCTGATTGTACCTACTTCATTACCTTGGATGATAATGAGACTAAAACAGATAATAATATTAATGTAATAAAACCGCGGATGATTTTGGAAACTTATTAGGCAATGTTAATCTTTTCTTTATCAAAAGACCATTCTTTTGATATATGAACTTGAGAACAACCCATGCAGCAGCTGTCCACATAATAGGGAAGCCTTGTATTGTCAATATTAATATTCTGGTAGGACGTCATCGTACAGACTAGTTACTATATTTATGTTTTTGGTCACTTCCTATTATGTGAACAACTGTTATTATAAAACATGGAAGTAAAAACACGAACCCCAACATTCACTGATTGATTGTCAGCCTTCCACATAGACAGGTTAGCTTGAAACTTTACTCTATCACCAATTAATGGGATTAAGGATGTTACATCATTTTCTTTCAGTAGCCCCAATGCGACTGCATCAATTTTAGCATCTGAATGATGAGAGAACCAATGTAAATACAATGTAGAACACTCTAGTTAGTTTTATTAGTTATTGTTAGTAAGTGCCATACCGCAGCATGCTACTAAAAAGCCCACTAGGTATGTCAAACTCAGTCAGATAACAATACCACCAGCATAAGTTTGACACAGAATCCAATGAAAACACAAAAACAAAGATCTAGGTAGGCAGGTACAGTTCGCGCCAAGTGTTTTTGCCTCTGAGCGAGCGGTATCTCTCTCACTCACCCCTTACCCTATGCTTCTCGGAGAGAGTCACCGCTCGCTCAGAGCTACAGAAACTTGGCAGAGCCTGTATAATCCAGTCAATCACAACAAAACATGATTACTAGCTGACCAAGCCAACTAGCTAGACAAACGAGTGGAATGCGGAAAACTTACCTCGAAATGCATCAATCAGGCTAGAAGAGCCCCATTTTGTTAGCAAATCCACAGTATACTGGTCTGCCATGTTCGAAGCATGAAGATGAACTCTGATGAACTGGCTGCAAGGCTGTTGGTTGAGAGATTTGTTTAGTTTATTGTGTTGTGTATTATTCCGCCCCCTCATCGACACTCTGACCGTAGGTACAGTTCACGTCACATAAAAAGAGCGCTGGATTCCTTCAATACAAAATGTATTGAAGCTAGCGTTATTTTTACGCGATCGATGGGTCATGAGTGTCATGACGGGTGTAGGTATTTAATGAACCTCTCTCATTATGACTAGAAAAGAGAGTCGCCACTCGCTCAGAATCAATCAAAACTATTTCTAATATGTCAAAATAGGTAGGTACCAGTGAACAGGTACTATGAAATCTATAAAAACACGTGGCTTGTCAGCGAAACTAACCTTAAATTTGTTTGACCGCGCCGCGCCTGCCATTGAACTATGAACTATGAAACTATGAAATTGGACTATTGGAAATTAATGTCTTGATATATTTCATGATGATGATGATGTGAAGAGCTGTAGATACATACCAAGGTATTTCCTTCGGACGTGAGCCGCGTGAGCGCTGCCTTCCCAATGTCGTCGTATAGAGTCGTAACGAATGAAGTCTGAAAAATGTATGGAAATTTTGGGACACTTTTTTTCTCCTAATGGGGTGAAAGGAGCTCGTGATTTTGAGTGGAAATGATACAAGATACAAGAAAATAAACAACTGCTTACCTTCGCTTGTTGTTATGTTATGCTCTGACGATTAAACTCAACACTGACACTCACTCAACTAAATAAATAAATAAAGTACCTAATCACCGCCACTCCGACTCCGACCGCCCGCGCCGGGCGGGCGGGGCGGAGGAATTGTGTTCTGTGCGAACCTGTCCGAACCTGCCTGAGCGAGTTGTGTTGCCCGAGTTACGTCAAGTTTACCCTAAACTTACGGTAAAATTACCATGTACGTACACTCCGTTAACCGTTACTTATCAACAGATTTAATATTTTTGTAAGGAAAAAATTACCAACACACAAAAGTTTCATATATCCCCGATTTTGAGAAAATACACAGGGTGTAACAGAAAGGTGTAGTCATATTTTAGGGGGTTGTTATGGACATGATTCTGAGCAACTTTCACTATGAAACCGATTTGATCAGAGCAACTTTAATTTTCACTTCTCTTTACAAATCATCTGACCGCCCGGACCAAAACGTATGGAGCAATGAAAAATAAAGTTGCTCTGATCAGATCGGTTTCATAGTAAAAGTTGCTCAGAATGTTCTCCCTAACAACCCCCTAAAATATGACTACATCCTTCTGTTACACCCTCTTTATAGGATTTTATTCATTTGAATTTCCAAACAATATACCTATACTTACCTTATAAATATTACATACTGATTACTGGGTTGATTAAAAACAACTCATCCAAAAACATGAACAAATTGTTTGACCAGATATATTGAGAGAATTTCGATAATAAACCTAATTTAAAAACGTTTATACTCACTAAATGACTTCACTAGGTAGCTCAAATTTTTAAGATACATTGTAGCTTAGCTTTTATCTTCTTACACAGGCAGATATTTATTGTAACTAACAAAAATAAACTTAATTTTGAGTCCAAGCAAAGTAGGTAAGTGATCACCATTAGGCGTTTTTGCATATGCCTGCAAAGCAGCCGGCACCGGTGAGTGGGTGTGGGGCAGAGCCGGCGCATGGAAAAACGTCTATTGTTTTGATAAATTGACTTACACTTCGTTTCGTACCACGCAGATTCATACACGTGATTCACGTAATGACAAGCCGTTGAAGCAAACAAAGTTGCCGCGATCAAATTGAACATTTACGTCGAATGGAACGGAAAAATGCGTTCAGTTGTTAAGCATTTCATATTACCGTACTTTTTTAGTATAATTAGTTGAGGTTTAAACAATTGCCGTACATTTGTCGTACGGTAATTGACTACAGTACGGGGCATAAGTCTACCGTATGAATGCGGTAGTTACCGTACGGATGGCAACACTGGTTATGCGCGCCAGCGCCGCCGCCGCACGCAACAGGTCGCAACAGGTTTCACTAGTGATGTACCTAGTGATGTGCCCAGTACAACTAGACTCGAGTCTGGATGGTAATTCTCACAGACTTGAATCCGTATACGCCTTTGAAGGCGTCTTGGACTTCAATACTAGGTATTTGAAATTCAATTAGTAATGAAGTCGAAGACGACTCTTGAGTCTAATACATTCAAATCTGTGAGAATTACCCTCCTGACTCGATTCTAGAGCCCGTTCGCACGAGTCATTAGTGCTGAATAACTGTTAAAATTATTTGTTACGTACAGGTTGGCAAGAAAGTCTAGAAATTAAATGATGGCAACATTCAGACTACTGCGTGTTTTCTTTAATGTCATATTTGGATTGTCTATCAAAACACGCAATAGTGCTCTAATATGTCACTTATGTTGCCATTATTTATTTTCTAGACTTTCTTGCCAACCTGTAACGTTGATGGTGTCAACGAACTTATGCCGATTTCACACGAGAGCGGGAAATTTAGTTTTATAGTTGTCTCTTTTTTTGCCGATATTTTCTATAAATACCCATGTATACAAATTAAAACTAATAAGACCAGACTAAACTATTTTTCTTTCTTTGCAGGTAACAGGAAAAATTACGTATCGTTCTATAGTGTTAGAATGGAAATATCAGTGACTATACTAAAGTCGGGTCAAGATAGTAGGTGCACTGACAGCGTCTCTGTCAATGACGTAATAAGGTTGAATTTAGTTTGGCTCAGTGCACCTATTATCTTGACCCGTCTTTAACTTAAGTAAAATGTCGGTTCATTTCATCTGAACTCAAACACTTTTCCACGCAGTCAAATCTTCGTTATCGAGCCTCTGTTTTTTCATTATACATAAACATTAACCCCACACAGCGCCAGCATACTTTTGACGCAACGCGATTTTGAACCTCATGCCACGGTAATAAAATTAAAAATCGCTTTTATGTTTCATTCATTATATGGTGAATTTGAATGCCAATGTCTGGCGCTGACATGACACAAGAAGGCCAAGAAACTCTCCCGTACATCTCATCTCATCTCATTCTGTCACCCCTCAGGTACATCACTATATTATTATATTACGGCGTTATTAAGTAATTTTACCGTTCGATTAGACGTAACTTAAGCATGTTTCACCTTAAGATAAGGCAAATATTGCCATATGTACGGTTATATGTGCCGTATATGTACGTCGTTATATGACTTAGCCTTACCATTTGATTAGCCGTAACATGAGTATGTTTCGCCTTAGGGTAAGGCGAATATGGCCATATATACGGTTATATGTGCCGTCTATGTGTATGTTATTATATGACGTAATCTTACCATTTGATAAGTAGTAACTTGAGTACGTTTCGCCTTATGATTAGGCGAATATTGCCATATGTACGAAAAATTTTGTTACTAAGAGAATAAAAACCGAAAAACGACTCAGCACTCATGGGCCTCGTGGCTGTCTAGGGATGTGCGTTGATTCAACGACCTGTTTAAATTATTTGTCAACGTTGGGGGTGTAAACGAACAGTTATGCCGATTTCACATGAGAGCAGAACAAACAGTAGCGGATACTAGGGAGAGACAGGGCTACGCGTCTCCCTTTCTACGCGAAACAAGGGGTGATAGATTAAAGAATAGCCCGTAGAGCAGTATCTCTACTCTCCCTCCTGCCCTCTACTGTTTTGCCCTCATGTGAAATGGGTCATAAACGGGTTAAGTTTAGATTAACCGGTTGATTTATACAAACTAATAATTTTTACAAACTAATAATTTTAACAACGTATATTTTTTCAACCAGTTGATTTCACACGCGTTATCACACGTATTTCACGTAATCATTCACTATTCATACATTTCCGTGTGGTTTTCGGTGAGCACAAAAAGAGCAACAAAATATACCTTATTTGTAAGAATAAAGACTACTCTGACAATTGTCGATTTATCAAGTCAGGTGACACGAAATATCACATCACGTAACGTGAGCATAGTTCTGTAGTTGTCTCTTTCTTTTGCCGATATTCTCTACTCTACCAATATTCTCTACCGTTACATAATAAAACTAATCAGGCCAGACTAAACTACTTTTAGGACTTGCATATGATAGATTATAAGGAGAATATCTGGGGACTCAGTTGCACGGCTGTGGTGGTACAAACAAATCACAAAAAATATAGGTTTATTTAAGACTTTAGGTCATAATCATAGTATTAGCACTAGGAATAGAGATAAGATTGCTATGCCCGCGTTCAGACTCAGTAAGGTTGCTGATTCATTTATGGGAGTGTGTGTTAGTTTTTATAATAAAATACCTAAGGAAGCAACGGACCTACCAGAAAGGAGGTTCAAAAACTATGTCAAAAACGGTCTATTATAGAAGTCTTATTACAGTATAAAATAATATTTAGATGACAAAACTGCGTGGTCCTTACCATCTCAGCGCACAAAAATCCAAAGAGGGGCGATGGACTGAGTCAGTACGTCTATCTTC
This sequence comes from Argyresthia albistria, assembly GCA_963457715.1. Taxonomy (NCBI): domain Eukaryota; kingdom Metazoa; phylum Arthropoda; class Insecta; order Lepidoptera; family Argyresthiidae; genus Argyresthia; species Argyresthia albistria. Next base: position 10,656,762 of record OY735258.1, read on the forward strand.
GGTGTATTTCCTTAGACTTAAGTAGTAATACATAAAATTGTGTTTTTACTACTACTAAATTGTGTTTTTTACTTTTGTTTTTAGGCCCTAACATACTTTAAAAGAGGTACGGGGGAGTTTCTTGCCCTTCTTTGCTCCATCCCTAAGCCCACAACTTCCGAACGGGCGGTAGTATATAAAAATATTAATACTATGTTGACGTTGACTAAGCAATCTGTATGATTTTATGGTCAATAAAAAGATTTGAACTTGAACTTGAACAACATCTCATCTCATCTTGTCACCCCTCAGGTACATCACTACTTATTATTGAATTACGGTGTTATGATGTAATTTTACCGTTCAATTAGTCGTAACCTAAGCATATTTCGCCTTATGATAAGACGAATATTGCCATATGTACGGTTATAAGTGCCGTATATGTACGTCGTTATATAACCTAATGTTACCATTTGATTAGTCGTAACTTAAGCATATTTCGCCTTATGATAAGACGAATATTGCCATATGTACGGTTATAATTGACGTATATGTACGTCGTTATAAGACGTACTCTTACCATATGATTCATCTTATCGTTAGCATATTACGCCTTATGATAAGACGAATATAACCATATGTACGGTTATAAGTGCCGTATATGTACGTCGTTATATAACCTAATGTTAGCATTTGATTAGTCGTAACTTAAGCATATTTCGCCTTATGATAAGATGAATGTTGCCATATGTACGGTTATAAGTGCCGTATATGTACGTCGTTATATAACCTAATATAACCATTTGATTAGTCGTAACTTAAGCATATTTCGCCTTATGATAAGACGAATATTGCCATATGTACGGTTATAAGTGACGTATATGTACGTCGTTATAAGACGTACTCTTACCATATGATTCATCTTATCGTCAGCATATTACGCCTTATGATAAGACGAATATAACCATATGTACGGTTATAAGTGCCGTATATGTACATTGTTATATAACTTATTGTTAGCATTTGATTAGTCGTAACTTAAGCATATTTCGCCTTATGATAAGATGAATGTTGCCATATGTACGGTTATAAGTGCCGTATATGTACGTCGTTATAAGACGTACTCTTACCATATGATTCATCTTATCGTTAGCATATTACGCCTTATGATAAGACGAATATAACCATATGTACGGTTATAAGTGCCGTATATGTACGTTGTTATATAACCTAATGTTAGCATTTGATTAGTCGTAACTTAAGCATATTTCGCCTTATGATAAGATGAATGTTGCCATATGTACGGTTATAAGTGCCGTATATGTACGTCGTTATATAACCTAATATAACCATTTGATTAGTTGTAACTTAAGCATATTTCGCCTTATGATAAGACGAATATTGCCATATGTACGGTTATAAGTGACGTATATGTACGTCGTTATAAGACGTACTCTTACCATATGATTCATCTTATCGTTAGCATATTACGCCTTATGATAAGACGAATATAACCATATGTACGGTTATAAGTGCCGTATATGTACGTCGTTATATAACCTAATATAACCATTTGATTAGTCGTAACTTAAGCATATTTCGCCTTATGATAAGATGAATGTTGCCATATGTACGGTTATAAGTGCCGTATATGTACGTCGTTATATAACCTAATATAACCATTTAATTAGTCGTAACTTAAGCATATTTCGCCTTATGATAAGACGAATATTGCCATATGTACGGTTATAAGTGACGTATATGTACGTCGTTATAAGACGTACTCTTACCATATGATTCATCTTATCGTTAGCATATTACGCCTTATGATAAGACGAATATAACCATATGTACGGTTATAAGTGCCGTATATGTACGTCGTTATATAACCTAATGTTACTATTTGATTTGTCGTAACTTAAGCATATTTTGCCTCATGATAAGACGAATATGTCCTTAAGTACGGTTATAAGTGCCGTATATGTACGTCGTTATATAACCTAATAGTACCATTTGTTAGTCGTAACTTAAGCCTATTTTGCCTTATGATAAGACGAATAGTGCCATATGTACGGTTATAAGTGCCGTATATGTACGCCTTTATATAACCTAACGTTACCATTTGATTAGTCGTAACATAAGCATATTTTGTCTTATGATATGGCAAAAATGGCCAGATCATACGTTTATATTTGCCGAATTCATACGTCGCTGAAAGACTGTATGTTTACGTTCAATTTGTTGTGACTGGAGTGTATTACGCCTTATTGTAAGGTTCATTCTGCCTTGCTAACGATTATTTATGCCGCTTTCGAAAGTTGCTATACGTCTTATGTTTACGTTTGTTTCGTTTTTATTAAAGTATATTTCGCCTTATTTTAAGTTAAATATCGCCTTATTTACGGTTATATTCATCACAAATTCAACGTCGTAAATTTAAGGCTAATTTAATAGTCCATTACTGCTATATTAACAGTATAAAGTTAAATTCGAAGACTACCTTACGGTAAGTCATTTTTGACAGTTCGTTTTTAACATAAAAGACGTACCACTTTAACGAAAACGCTTAACTAACCAAAAATCACCGTAAGCATTACAAAATCGACTCGCGTCATTACAGAAGCGCCGTCGAAGGCGGAATTTGCCTTAGGCCAGAAATCGATTTTTCTCAGTGTGCGAGACACTTTAATGTATATGCGTGCTATGGATAAAAGTTATGCGTGCATATCGTTTGTCACATCGAACCGGAGTCGTATAATGAGTCACATTACAGTCTTCGCAAAATAAAAGGCCCGGTGACAGCGTCCGTGTTTCTGACGTAATAAGGTTGAATTTAGTTTGGCCCACGGGGCCTTTTATTTTGTGAAGACTAGGGATTACAAAGGATTTTGTGTGTATCAAACATGGAATCGGTTCGGTACAGTATACTTAGGACAACCGCGAATAAACATCTTCTCCTACAGTAATCCTGTGTAGAGAAAGTCATTCAATAAGAATTCATTTGAGATTACTATTTGCATATAGCATCTAAGTAATCATCTAATACAGCTTGTAACAGAATGGGGTGTACAAGCCGAAAGAGGATTGTTAGGGACATCATTCTGAATAACTTTCACTATGGGACCGACTTGGTCAGAGCAACTTTATTTTTATTAACTCAGTACATTTCGGGCCTAGCGCTCAGTTGTTCTGTATGGTGGAGTGTTAAATAAAGTTTCTCTGATCAAGTCGGTCCCATAGTGAAAGTTGTTCAGAATGATGTCCCTAACAACCCTCTTTCGGCTTGTACACCCCTTTCTGTTACACCCTGTATAATCAGCATTTTCTATGCTTTAACTAACTCACTTGTGTGTGTTGTTGTTATAGACAATAAATAAGGCAAGCAATTAACTTGGCTGTCAGTTAATGTAAGTACCTACTGATAAGTACCTACTTTTTTTCATGAACCACAAATATTTATAATTTTCGTACAACACCAACTTAGATTAAGCTAAGATTTAGTTGAGGATTTAATCGTCGTCGTCGTCAAGCGGCGAACGCGTAGTTTTGGCAGCAGTCAGGGCGTCGAACTAAAAAGAAAGGAAAAATCGGTTAAGTGCGGGTCGGTATCGCACACGAAGGGTACCGTACCATCGTACAACAAATCAAAAGCACTCAAAACCATAAAAAAATAAACAAAAAGAAAATTTAAAAAGTTTATGCCTTCACGAGATTTGAACCGACGACCTCCGGATTGAGAGTCTACACTACATCATACCGGCTAACCACAACCATGTGGGTTGACGCGAAATATGCTATCATACTTAAATGTGTAGTATATGTGTCTATGACATGGTTGCTATGACAATAAATAAACAGTTTCAGTCAAGATCTCCATTTTGAAATGCGTAAGTGTATCTAAACACGTCTCTTGTATCGGGGCCCCCTTTAATTTGCAATATCTCTCGTATTTCAGTATTTGTGGTTGGTGCGGCAACAGATATACACATTCTGTGAAAATTTCAGCTTTCTAGCTATTACGGTTCGTGCAGACGGACCCGGTGACAGACAGGACGGACGGACGGACGGACGGACGGACGGACGGACAGACGGACAGCGAAGTCTCAGTAATAGGGTCCCGTTTGGCACCCTTCGGGTACGGTACCCTAAAAATGGATGTTGTATGGTTGTGGTAAGTAATAGATTGGTCACTAAAATGTGATCACCTACTTAAGGCGAGGTACGAATAATTACAAACCAAGGTCAACGAAGATTGCGGAAGTGAGAAGCAAATATAACTCGGGAACAGGAATAAGTGGGATGGCAATTGTGCGCTCGCGCCTAATCTGAATCAACGTAAGCGCCAAAACGGAAAAAAAACATAAAAAATAAGCTATTCCAGGGAATTACATTTCAATCTTCAAATCGCTAATAACAACAATTCCCCGCATATTACAATTAATAGAAAGATCATATTTACTACTACTGCGGTAAAAAAGGAAAAAATATTGGAAAAAAGAGTTGACTTTGGATTTATTTTCTATCGACAAAATTTTACCCAAACACGTTTTCCTTCATGAAAACCCTAGATTATATAGTCAAATTACATATACCAGAAATTGATTACGATTTGCATAGTATTTCCTGAAATACACATGAAAAAAGCACCCCTAATTTATTCATGAGGCGCCTTAATAGATTGGTTCCTTAGAAATATACAGGACACCAAAAATGGAGCACGCTATGCTCGGAATCTCTTTTCTCGGCTACATACCCAGCGTCCATATACGAAGACGTACTAAAGTCGTAGATGAATAGTATTTTAATATGTACTTGTCCATATTTCACGAGGGGGAGGGGGAATAGTGTTAGGGTTGCAAGGTTAAAGTGAAGATGGGCGGGACACTTGGCTAGGAAGGATGGCGACAGATGGAGCAAGGCGGTGACAAAATAGCCAAGGGATGCACGTAGACCGAGTGGCAGACCACCAGACCGCGGATTCTACAAACGAATTGCATGCCAATTGCCATAGCGAGGGCGCAGAAATCCGGTTTTGGCACACCGGATACAAACGGAATTTCGCGTCCTCGCATACAATACGAGGCATTTTGTATTGGCATGCAATACGTTTGTAGAACTGGGGAGTACTGGGGACCTGTCCGATTGTCAGATCACACCGCCAAAACTGCCCGGAAAAAGTGTATCAGGTTGGCCTAGGACCAGGGAGCACTTATCCAGTGGAGAGCGCATAGATACATTTTCCTTTGAAACACAACTCACCATTTACGGGCGGCGGGGGACGAGGTAAGAGAGCTGTGATTGGTCAGCCGCTGCGAAACTGTCTGGCGGCCCTTTATCGTACATAGGTTGGGTACGTTGAATACAACTAACGTTTGGCGAGCCGCATTCCCCCGAATGCGCAGTCAATTGGATATATAGTCTCTGCCTAGGACCGATAAATGGCGTAATGAAGAGGTGGCCTTCAGTCAACAGCGAGTGTTGGCGGCTGGATAGATAGAGATATTCAGTTATTCACCGCTTTAGTCAGCCTGCTGACTTGGTCTCCAATGATGTTCAGCACCGGATCCAGCTGATGAGTCTGCACATCTCCAACCACCTTCGCCAGGTGCTGATCTACGCAGCCTTGGAACTGGTCCATGCGGTGCTTGAGTTGGTTTAGATCCACCAGTGGCGCTGCAGTGGTGGAAGCCTCGCGTTTCACGGTGGCTCCAAACTTGGAAAATGACGGTGAAATAATATACAAGTTGTCATTTTTATTGGCAGAAGTACTGGGTGGATGCGCACCTTTGCAGTAATAGACCATAATATTTAAAATTATATTTTAGTGCGGTGTTTGTGTGTGTTAGAGAGTGTGTGTGTGACTGTGTCAGGAGTGTGTGAGTGAGTGTGGGTGTTATTATTTGAGGATGTATGAGTATTTAATTTAATTTTAGACTATTTTCTAATTATAAAATAATACCTATGGATATGTATACAGGGTGTAACAGAAAGGGGTGTACAAGCTGAAAGAGGGTTGTTAGAGACATCATTCTGAACAACTTTCACTAAGGGACCGACATGATCAGAGCAACTTTATTTTTTATTAACTCAGTACATTTCGGGCCTAGCGCTCAGCTGATCTGTATGGTGGAGTGAAAAATAAAGTTGCTCTGATCAAGTCGGTGCCATAGTGAGAGTTGTTCAGAATGATGTAACAACCCTCTTTCGGATTGTACACCCCTTTCTGTTACACCCTGTATGCTAAGATATATGCTATCTGAAATAAATATTTTGAATTGAATTGAATTGAATAGGCGACCATTATATTTCCTAGGGGAAATTGATCATAATGAAGGGTACTTGCACTCCCCGAAATATGGTCAGCTAATTAAATGTCGCCCTGTATAGGGCTGGTAAAGATTTATTCTCGAGGCCTCATACAGGAAAGTTATGGCCGATTTCACCAACATCCCCTAACTTTAAGTGACACTTTACTTCCTTTCAGGGGCCACCTACCGGTTGTTTCGCTTTGACCTAAAGGGTCATCTAGGATACTCGGAGACCCCATAAATTTAAGAGGCCGGCCTCCGAAACAGTCGCTAGACAGCTAAGAAAAGGAGCTAAGTGACCCTAACTGTTGGTGTAATCGGGCCTAAGTATTGGAATACCTGTAATAGAGTACAAAATGGCCGCAAATTGCACAACGCAGAGCATTAGACAAGAATATGATAAAGAAGAAGAAGATGAATATTTAAGAGTAGGTTAGGGACAACTACTACTACTACTACTTTATTTATCCTTTCCATCCTGGGTTTGATGGAAGAAATCTCTTGATAGAGATAAGCTCGCCTTTGTACATGTTATTACTTATTTCCATTTCTAATTGTCATATTGTATTGATTTGTGTGCAATAAAGTATGAATATACATGTATATATTGATTGAACTATGACATATACTGTCACGTCTTTTGATAGAAGCACTTTCGCGGTCACCCTAAAGAAACCCTAAGTTAACATTAAATTCACTTACCACAATACCCAGAATACAACTGAGCAGCAGAAGTCTAAAATACGCTCCCATTATTGAAGTCTAGAAACGCTAATAATAGGCAAGTCTAATCCACTGAATGATTTAACACACTGAGAACATAATAACCTTTGTGCACCTTTATGTGAAGACGTTAACACTGTTGAAATCACATACCTATGTATAACATGCGATGAATAAATCTTATGGGTTCCGCAGAAAATCTTAAATACTTCCTGTCAGAAAAAAATACATAAAAATTAGGGTAACTTAAGTTCTCATCCCCCTGCAATAGACATTAATTGATGTCTTGGTAGTCACTGTCAAAGTCAAGCCCTTTATAGTGCTTCTGTGAGTCATAGGGAACGCTTTAATTTTCGTATTCACAGTCCGTTACTATCGGAAAGATGAACCTTAAAACTGACCGTAATTAATACACTCGAATGGTTACAAATGGTTCAGTTTGAACGCTGAAGACATATCTCGAGCCGCAACTTCACGGTCACAGACAGCCATAATGATAGCAGACCTCCGATAGGAGATGGCACTCGAAGGAGAAAAATAATGGTAACAAAAATGTAGACAATATTCAGTACTTTTCAAAACCTTTGACTTATGCCTGGTTTCCTGCAGTTCAACCAATCACGTGCCGCTATTATTAAAAATAAAGGCACGTGATTGGCCGAAACTGATTTAACCACCCTGTTAAATTAATCAGCGCCCAGATAACCGGGCCTGAGACGGTCTTAGATTATAATTTTTGTACTGGTAATTGTTTATTTTTTGCTACTAGATTAGAAATTGGAATTTAGATGAGTGAAAACTTTTGACAGACGATTCTTGATCGTCAATTTTGATAATTATCTCAAAATATAAGTTCAAATTAAGTGTTAATCTGTGTTTTCTAGTGTAAAATTTGTTATGGAACCCCACATATCACCTTTTGCACATAATATGTGAGTAACTAATGTAAGTAAATAAGTACTAAAAATACACGAGAAAATCCTTGGGCAAAGATGGGATGAGTCAGATAAGCAAACTAATTTTAATGGTTACTTACTCGTACCTATACAGGTGTAACAGAAAAGTATTATTATGTCATAATTAGGGATAATATTCAAGTAACATTCCAAACAACACACCAAATTACTTTCATTCGAAAGTTGTTAAAATTATCACTTATTTATTTCATTTCATCACAGATACCATAATATGTATTATACTAATACAGACAGACCACCTAGAACAAAATATGACACCGGCGTAAACTGAGATGCTACGGAAGCTTCTTTAGTTCGAGGCCATTATCGCTTGGTGCAGCACCATCGAAAAATAGCAAATACCACAAGATGGCGCTACGATAAATAGGATTTATTCTAAGACTAGCGCCACCTAGAAGTATGTTTACTGAAACCATAGCGTTTAAAGTACAAATCTTAGTCCTACTACTTTCCTACTTTATCTTTTATTGCACAGACAACATAATACAGACACTTAATATTGGAAAAAACATGTACAAAGGCGAGCTTACTCGTGACGCCATCTATTTTTTACGAAAGGTTGCTAATTGTAATTTGTATGGGATGAGCACCCTGTGATTTCATGCAGTTTCTAAATCGTTTGAAGAGCCGACTAGCTATTCTTAAGGATAAGTGAAATAAAGGCTCAGCAACACACCGGGAGACAAAATCTCTACCATCGTGTCGCGCAACGTTGTGCAGTAACCTGAAAAATATGAGCAAAAAAATCACGTTTGTTGTATGGGAGCCCCCCTTAATATTAAATTTCTTTTGATTTTTAGTATTTGTTGTTATAGCGGCAACAGAAATACATCCATCTGTGAAAATTTCAACTGTCAAGCTACCACGGTTCATCAGATACAGCCTGGTGACAGACAGACGGACGGACGGACGGACGGACGGACAGACAGCGAAGTCTCAGTAATAGGGTCCCGTTTGGCACCCTTCGGGTACGGAACCCTAAAAATTACCCACGTCACATTTTAAAATGTTGTGATTTGCATGTTTCGGAACAGTGTGCATCATTTCAGCGTCATTGTGCAGTGACATGTTCTGAGGCTTAAAAAAAACTCTCTGATTGACTTCATAGAGAGACTGGTTCCAAATGGTACATAACGCCAATAATATTTTACGTCTACGTTTTTCCGACACAACCTGTACAGGTATAGGTTACATTGTTAACAGTCATGTTCAGAACAATTCTACTTATTACTAACATGACAATAAAATTTATCTTACAATTAACATTAACAGTCACTTGAGCATTGCCGATATCGTGGAATTACGTCATTTTACCTGTACATATTGCAGGATCAAAGCGAAAATTACAATTCAATGTTTTGCTTCCTTTTAGTTCAATATTTGAACGTTAATACATGGTACTTTTAGCTGGAGGGCCAACTGTTGTGGAACTTTATACATGTCAGTATGAATATCTGTTCTATGAACTATTGAACATTATGATTACAAATTGTATCAGCTAAATAAAATTTCCTCAAGTTCGCTATCACGGAATATTTTCAATAATTATTGATAAACTCTATCAATCTTTGTACCTATTTGTATCAATTTATTTCTTTACTTAAAATATTAGGTTAAAAGTGCTCTGAACCCATAGAGGTTCTGAGCACAAGATATTCGTGGTTGTATTGAGTTGTACAATTCTGTTTCTTCGTTTATTTAAACTGTACCTGCATCCATTTATTTTCCGTCCAAAATCCACGAAGCGCGATTTTCAACCTACCCACATCGAGATAAAGTGTAAAACCTATAAAAAATAGAACAAAAGATCTGGGTCTTTTGTGGACGTTAGACGAGCTAGTAGTTAAGAATTCTGATCTCATTTTTAGGATTGATGCTCTTCATCTAATTCAGATACCTAAGGGGAAACAAATTATGCATAAGATTCTTCTTCAAATTCTCCTGCAGATTCCTCGTTATATTCTCCTTCGGGTCCTCTTTCTGATTCTCCATCAGATTCTTCTTCAGATTCCCCTTCAAAATCTCCTTTTCTCTCAGATTTTCCTTCAGATTCTCCTTCAATTTCATCTTCAATTTCTTTTTCAGATTCTCTATCATATTCTTGTTCTGATTCTCTTCGATATTCTCCTTCAGATACTTCTTCAGAATGTCTGTTACAATCTTCTTTTTCCTTAGATTCTTCAGATTCCCCTTCAGAATATCCTTTTTCCTCAGATTTTCCTTCAGATTCTGCTTCAGATTCCCATTCAGAATCTCCTTTTCCCTCAGATTCCTCTTCCGATTGTCTTTCTCCCTCAGATTCTGCTTCACATTCCTCTTTAGATTCTCCTTCTCCCTCTGATTCACTTTCAGAATCTGCCTCTCCCTCAGATTCTCCTTGAGATTCTTCTTCATATTCACCTTCACATTCCACTGTAGATTCACCTTCAAATTCTTCTCCAGAATCTCCTTCTCCCTCAGAATAATTTTCAGATTCTCCTTTACATTCTCCTTCAGATTCTCCTTTACATTCACCTCCAAATTCTTCTTCAGATTCTCCTTCACATTCTCCCTCAGAATAATTTTCAGATTCTCCTTTACATTCTCCTTCAGATTCTCCTTTACATTCACCTCCAAATTCTTCTTCAGATTCTCCTTCACATTCTCCTTCAGATTCTCCTTCAAATTCTCCTTCAGATTCTCCTTCAGATTCTCCTCCAAATTCTTCTTCAGATTCTCCTTCACATTCTCCTTCAGATTCACCTTTAGGTTTTTCTTCAGATTCTCCTTCAGATTCTCCTGCAGATTCTCCTTCAGATTCTCCTTCAGATTTACCTTCAGATTCTCCTTCAGATTCTCCTTCAGATTCTCCCTTAGATTCTCCTTCAGATTCTCCTTTAGATTCTTCTTTAGATTCTCCTGCAGATTCAGATTCTTCATCGGTTTCATTTTTTTCATCCGATTCTGAATCTTTATCAGTTTCATATTCGTTTTCGGATTCAAAAATATCTGCTGACTCAGAATTCTCATCGGAATTAGACATTTCAGTTGATTCAGAATTATCTTCACCTGATTCTTTTGATTTGGGTTCATCCTTTGACTTGGATTTCTCTTCTGATTTTGACCTTTTCTTAGACTCTGATTTATTTTGCGATTTGCTTGTTCTTTTTTCTGATTCAGACTTTTTTTCTGATTTAGACTTTTGTTCTGATTTAGGCTTCTCTTGTGATTTATTTTGAGATGTTGATTTTTCTTCAGTCTCAGATTCATTTTTTGACTCAGAACTGCTCTTGAAAATGGATATATTTGGGTTGAAGTAAATTTGGAAGATAATTTCAGTGGCATTCGTTTCTTTCTTTTCCTTGTGTTCGACGACCTTTTGAAAAAAAAAATTATATCTTTTCAGATTCTAACGAGTAAAATAAATTAAAAATGCAATGACTTAGTCAATTATCGTGCAATAGAAATAAATAATATTAAAGTAGGCCTAGGTGTAAATCTTCTTGGCCTTTCCATATGGGGTGACATTATAATTTAACATACAATGAGTATGTGTTTGACATTTATTTCAATATTATGACATTAGTTAATTTAATAATTAATAATATAATAATGACAATTGCACTAATTTTACTATAACATACAAGAAATTGACATTATTATTATTATTATTCCATTATTCTGACATTATTTAATATTTCATAATATGATGACATTTATAATTTATTAAATAAAAGATGAATGGAGACATAGTGACATATTACAGAGTACATAAGTTAAGTATAAATATGATGATGATGATATTATATGTATTCTGACCCCCTTGTGACTTGTAATGAATACTATCAATAAACGATGTCTATGTCTATGTCTATGTCTAGGTACAGAACATACCTATTATTTTTTTCCGATTTATGTGTGTCGAGTGGCTATTCTACCGCCGCGGCTCTGGATATAATATAATGAGTGTTTCATTGTGATGTGAACTTAAATGTTAACTTGTTTTGTTTAAATGTGAAATTAATTAAAATTAAATGTTAACTTACGGTTTCATTGGTAAAGGTTATTTCAAACTCGTTGGTAACTTCTTCTGAAGCCATTTCAAATTTGGCCTTGATACATTCAATAATTTCCTCTGTCATATGTTTGATATACTCTTCGACGTGTGTTTGATTGTGTTTTTTTGATGACGTGCTATTGATGGCGCGTCCATGGCTCTGTAAATGACATTTAATTTTGTACTCACCGTACTATAGGTACATAGGTGTATTTGCAACAGGTTGGGATGGCAATCAGGAAAGACATTGTACAAGTGTGTGTATCGCACCCCATTGCCTATCGAATTACTCGATGTTGAGCCAAATTTAAATATTTCAAATGCGGATCACCCACTAATAATGATCTAAATCATATATATCATATCCAGGGATCGGATCGAAGGTGTGAATTTACCTAAAGTTTGTAGTCGGACATAACAAGGAGCAGTTACAACCACTTGAGTTGAACCGGTTTGAATTTAACCTGTTAAATTTCGGGTTTTGTCTAACCAGTATATTTTGTTTTTATTAGTTTTACATGTTCTTTACATTTGAAACACCGAACTATAAACATTTTCAAACTGCTGATTCCCAAAAAAATCATAACTTTTTATTTTACAATTTTTCGTAAAAATGACTGAGTATTGTACTTTACATCATTCAAGCGAGGTAAATAAAACATTCATACAGATCGTAATTGAAAGGTGCAGTCATTTTTTCAACTCAACTCAAGTGGTTGTAACTGCTCCTTGTCATGTCCGACTACAAACTTTAGGTAAATTCTCACCTTCGATCCGATCCCTGATCATATCTTCCTAAATGGCATACCAATCTGTCGTGAACTTTAAATATTACCAAAGTAAGTAACAGGAGGCTATGAAAGTAGACATAACCTGAAATTATGGCAACTCAAAATATGTTTTATAAACTAAACTTACAAGAACTGTATTCAAGGTCAATATTACGAAAATTATAAAAAAAAATATAAGACGCATTTTTACGTCTTTTGACAAACACAAACAACAAAAGTGATAAAACAACTGACTTCATTTCAAAAGATCACAGACTTTTATTGGAATTTAAATAAATAAGATAACACGTCTTCCGAATGTATGGGACATTTCAGATAAAACTTACTTGCAAAACGTGTAAATGTGCAGTATGTTAATTGCCTGTCTGTTTCTAAGCCATTGTTATTATTTTTTGTAATGTTTTTTATTTCATCAAACATTTGATAAAGTTTAAGTTTAAATTGTCAAATATACAAATTAATCGTTTCATAAATGATTACTCCAGAGTCCACGGCCCGTGATATTCAACCTAACTACATCGAGATAAAGTACGAAACCTATGAAAAAAATAGAATAATAGAGTTGGGTCTTTTGGGGTCGCATAAAATTATATACATAAAAAAAAAAAAAAACAAAAAAAAAACAAAAAAAAACAGAATGTTTGTTGATTACATAAATAATTGAACTTTTTAGAGAAAAAGTCAAAGTTATATATATTAAATATACCGCGATAAAATATCCTATCTTTGTAAGGAAATGCTTCGTTATTACGTTATCATCTTCAAAAAATAGAAATAATGTAATGTATTTCTTTATTTAAGATTTGCACTTTTATCGCATTGTATTTATTGATATTCACTGACATTTCCATTACCAAGTACTTCGCGGCCAACCCAAGACCATGGAGTGGAACTAATAAGAATTTACAAGGGACCTAAAATATAATTCTTCATTACATCTAAACAAAGCTTTTTGTTCGTAAAAGCCAATAAAAAGTTGCCCGCGCTCAGGCTTTCTTCAGAGTTGCACAATTGTTTTTAGTTGAAGAAAAGGTTAGTGCCATTTCCCTTTTCCTTATTTCCTCGTTTATATAGCGTGACATTTAATTAACTGACCATATTTTGGGGAATGATAGTACCCATCATTATGAACAACTTTCCCCGAGAAACATGGTGGTGGCAAATGAAAAAAAAATTTCGTCCCCCAGTGCATTGCCCCGATCAGCTGATTTCAAGTTACTATGGAAAACCCAAAAATTATTTTCGTTTGCGACCAAATGTTCCATGGGGAAAGTTCTTCATAATGATGGGTACTATCTTCTAATTAAATGTCACCCTGTATTTAGTACAAATCATACCAATGTATAATTTCAGTTTTGGCTCCAGGCTCCATATCATCATAGCAGTTTGTACTCAAAAAAGGTCGATTTCAAAAGTTGGGGGAAGGGATGATATGTCTTGGTCTTCCTCATCCCATGTTTGAAAATCGGCTAAATTCTCGGATCCCAACGAATGAGAATACGAGTAGGTAAAAGTGTAGAATCAAAATTGTAGAGAATTTTATCAGTTTTCATAGCGTAAGTACAATATTTCCTCTGACGCATAATTTTCGCAAATCTTAGAAAAACACAAAAATCGACCTTCCCCCCTAAGTCAAGCCATTGTCATTCTCCTGGCCGAAAAGGGAAAAATATTGACATTAAAATTAGTTTGACAGTGGGTACCAACGTCAAAAATTAGACATTCATTGACGTCTTGGTACCCACTGTCAAAATAATTTTAATGTAATTTTTTTTTTTATAATTTTAATGTCAATATTGTTCCAAGGACTCTTTTGTCCTTACGCGACCGGGGGTGTTAAAAGCAACTGCTTTCGATTTTTCCTTCTACAATCATTCAATAACTAGCTGGACCATTGAGCATAAAATCACCCAAAATAAACATAGGGAAGTATATTTTAACATTACTAACCTGGGGCTTAATTCTGTAATCATAATGACCGCTCATTGACAATGGCGCGACGACGACGCTGAACTTGAGATAGGTATCTGTTTTCTGGCTTTCGGAGTATATTCTTTATCAATTAAAGGAGAGAAATTAAGGTACCCAATACGCTATTTTACAGCTAGTCAAAATAAATACTTTTTAGGAACTGTCAAAACATAAAATTTGTTCGTGATTTCTATGAACTACTTGGTACCAAATTACGTTATCATTAAAAACTGTACACAAAATTGGCTTTATAAATACAACGGCTAAAAATACACAAATCTGATGTTGTCAAGCCATTTTGTACATAATTTTTCAACTTCAAACATGTTCTTAGATTTATTTGACTACCTAGTAAAATAACGTATTGGTAATTAATCAATTTGCTCCCGGTATCCAGGCCCTGTTATTCTGATTTTGCTCAGTATCGATACGCTGTGGGAGATGGAACAACTGGTCGTGATTTGGGGCATGCGTATAATAGGATTTATTCCCAGAGTTTGTCTTACGCACATATCAACGCAGGGGGAAAGGGGCGGGGTGCGGGGTGCGGGCGCAGGGGCGCGTGAATTTGGAGACATACCCCTGTCTCAGACGGACGTGAGTTACATAACATAGAGCTCTGTTTTTGAATTGAACCGGAAAATGTAATGTAATTTCCACTTTCTATATTCATTCTAGAGCACGACTTGAAACTTGATCACACCTCGGACACTCCATAGAACGCTCGTAAAATAATCACCTATTACTACTACATAACCAAATGATGTTTGTACGTGCAAATGTGTGCGTAAACTTTGCTAGGGCTGGTGGCGCGGCAAATGCAGCGATATTAAGTATACGCGTCGTCCGTCACTCGTCAGGCGTTCAGCCCTGTCTATTGATCCTTTAACCAATCTTTTGACGCCAGGGGTGGGATGCGGTATCTGAATCAGCGCCGGGAAGGGAGTGGCCGTTCTGTACGGAGTACTATTATCTCTTCTGTGACTTGATTACAAATTCTGAAATGCCAATTAGATAGTTCTTTCAAATCTCTCAAGAAACCGTTGAAATCGCAAATCGCTTTGTAAAACATGCAGGAGTAAAAGCGAACTAAAATAGCATAAAATATCATTGAACTACTATTCAATGCAAGCGCCGATGGGTAGAGGAAGTAATATTACTGAATTTTGAGATGACAATAGTTTAAAATTATGATACGATCTAGTGTTAGTTTGTACCCAAAATTCATAGTCCCGGGACCGCATAGCAGAATTCATGTGCAGTCGACTACAAACATTCCATTCTCACCTCTACACCAAACGTAATAAGGTTCTATGAACAGTATCTCATACCCCAAAGGAATAACATACTCTATTTACAACCTTTGCTCTAACTGTGCAGATAAGGTAAGACGAAGTTACATATACCTGGGGCACAACTTCGCTAGCAGAATGATCTCTCGATGACCATGATGTTCACGCCTTTTTTTCGGAAGAGGGGAATGAAACTATAGACCCCCCCCACACTTACTACGATCCTGGCATAAGGTGTAAATGAATTAACAAAAAATGAGAAACTACTTTTTCTCTGAGCAACTTTCATTATGACACCGATTTGATCAGAGCAACTTTCTTTTTCACTTCTCCATACAAATCAGCTGACCCACTCAGGCCAAAATGTACTGGAAAGTAAAAAATTAAGTAATAAAAGTTGCTCAGAATGATGTCCCTACCCTAACAAAGTAGTTTCTCATTTTGCGTTAATTCATTTACACCTTGTATAGGTCTCTTCATATTTGCCCCTTCACTAATAAATAATATGATATATTAAGTAACTAACTTTATTTTTACCATAAAAGATAAAGATTCTTCTGATGCCAAATAAATCATACATTTGTTCATACCTTTTTGTAAATGTCACGTGTTTTTAGGGTTCCGTACCCGAAGGGTGCCAAACGGGACCCTATTACTGAGACTTCGCTGTCCGTCTGTCCGTCCGTCCGTCCGTCCGTCCGTCCGTCCGTCCGTCCGTCCGTCTGTCACCGGGTCCGCCTGCACGAACCGTAATAGCTAGAAAGCTGAAATTTTCACAGAATGTGTATATCTGTTGCCGCACCAACCACAAATACTGAAATACGAGAGATATTACAAATTGAAAGTGGTCTCGGTACAAGATACGTCTTCACAACACGCTTGAAAAGTTTATACCAAGGCCATTTTGTTTTGGTAGGTAAGCCTTCTTTTAATGAAACTAAATTTAAATGATATGGCAATGTCGTCCCCGGACTTCTACAAAGACTTTAAATATTAATTGATGAATTACGACGTCTCTATTTATTATGTAGAACTTTTAGAAAATAATTATAAAATTAATAGTTTTTAATTACTTTTGTTTTCATACAAATCTCAGAGCACAGAAATTATTTTTTTCCTTTTGGCCACTTCAAGTTTGGCTGCCCTGCCAGTCATGTTTTAATTAAATACTCTTTGGTGCGTTGAAATGATGTTTTGCAGTCTGCATGACATTGACATAATGAGTGAGTGAACCTCATTGTACGGAAATTGTAGATGGGTGTCTCACGTTTTCCAGTAGCAGTAGGAGTAGGTTGTAGACAGTGCTGCTTACGGCGGCGTTTAGTAGGTACTAAAGGCCCTAAAAGCGCGGCAAGCTTTGAATCAATTCAAATGTTATTTTTCAACTAGCTACAAAGTTATTCTGACATAAGATGATAATTTGAACAAAACTTTTTGGGTATTTCATGAAAAATACAGTTACAGATCACACGGGTGGAACAAACGAATGGGCCCTGGAGGGAAAGTACCTTAAAATCTCAAGATATCCGTCCGTCCGTCTGTCTGTCACCAGGCCGTATCTCATGAACCGTGGTAGCTAGACAGTTGATATTTTCACAGATGACGTATTTCTGTTCCCGCTATAACAAAAAATACTAAAAACAAAATAAATTTAATATAAAGGGGGCTCCCATACAATTAACGTGTTTTTTTGCGGTTTTTTTAACCGACTTCCCAAAGGAGGAGGTTTACAATTCGTCCGGATGTTTGTTTTTTTTTTTATTTATTTTTTATGTATGTGCCTCGATAGCGCCTAAACGGATGGACCGATTTGGAAAATTAGACCGATTAGACCTATAGTGATTTTTGTGTTTTTCATAATAACTCGTGCAAATGCACATGGTAAGCATAATATTGTGATGCGGAACTGCTGATGAAGACCACATATGGCCACCAGATCTGCTCAATACTAGGTACAAATACAATGCGTGGCTGACGGGCAGGCAACGCATAGCCTAAACCGATGGACCTAGAGCCATGAAACTTTGTACAGGGGTTCCTTAGTAGCGTGGGGTAGCACTGATATGGGATTTGACAAAATTAATTCCCCTGGGGGGGGGGGGATAAGGGGTTACAGTTTGTATTAAACTCAATCTAATCAAATAGGGTTTGTGGAAGTCGGTTTTTTCTAAAGTTTACTTTTTGTTTCAATTATATAGATAATGGTACGGAACCCTTCGTGCGCGAGTCTGACTCGCACTTGGCCGATTTTATTTTATGTTTTTGTGCAATAAAGTATAAATGAAATGAAATCAATATTGACCGTCGTTGTCGCATGACTGTCACTTAGAGGCCATATTTTTAGCGGAATCAGCCCCCTAACTTTGTTGCTCTAACTTCTTGCCTGTGCAACATACATAATAGACCTTAACTCTACTGAGGAAGACGCAATAGAGCATGGAACTGACTGTATGGAAGGTAGTTATGTTGTAGAATTACTAATTGTTGACAACCTCCCAGGGTAACCTAGTGTGGGGCCAGCTGCAATATATGTGCCTGTAAAGCCCCACAGAATGTCGAAGTATACTTTGGTTCAAAATAATTAATAACTCGCCCACCATCTTAATAACCATCCGTCTAAACAAAGACTAATTTATAAGTGCCGTTCTCTCATTGCCCAAATAGCGTTTATCTGTCTGTTTATCTGGGGCTGGGGCTTTTGACATTTCACATGTACAAAAAGTGTAAAAAAAAAGTTATCTGACTGTTTATTTGTCTCATGAGAGACCCGGCCTAAAACAGAAGTAACATTACTCCAAGCATTATTAACGATCGACCAAGGATTTATTTATTTATTATGGTTCACCAACAGATCTTATCTTACACACTACACACAAATAGATTAATAAACGTGGTATAAGGAATGAGTAAAACTTATCTGACTCTACTCTCGAAGCACAATATCTTACTCTGAAGAGTAACTAGTCTCAGAGTAAGGAAGTATCAACAACAGAGTAGAGTGTTTTTATTAAAAGACGGTATATGTATAGATCCCTTGGTCAGAAGGGAGGAAGGAAGGTGGACCAAGGCAATAACCAGGGAGCACTTATCCACTGGAGAGCGCATAGATACTTACTTACTTACTTTATACTTTATTGCACAGAAAACATAATACAGACACTTAATATTAGAAAAAACATGTACAAAGTCGAGCTTATCTCTAATAAGAGATCTCTTCCAGCAAACCTAGGATGGAGAGGATAATTTAATAAAAGGTAGACCTACATAAGTGCACAACGATAAATATTAAAATAATAGACTACTTACTAATAAATACATAAATACAGATAACAACAAAAAACAAAATATAATATATAAATAGATACTAAGGTATATTAAGGTAGAGAAAGAGGTAGATACATTTTCCTTTGAAACTCAACTCACCAATTTACGGGCGGCGGCGGGGGACGAGTTAAGAGAGCTGTGATTGGTCAGCCGCTGCGAAACTGTCTGGCGGCCCGTCATTATACATAGGTTGCGTATGCGAACGTTTGTTGAATACAACAAACGTTTGGCGAGCCGCATTCCCCCACAGGCGCAGTCAATTGGAATATATAGTCTCTGGCAGTAACAAAGTTGCGGCCGCTAACAGGGAAAAAAGCAGCTGGCAGACCACACCGAACCGTTTTGGTCAAATGATATTGTAAAGGTGACCGGTGGGCAGTGGACCAGAATGGCGGGGGACAGATGCGAGTGGCGTGCTTTGGGAGAGGCCTTATACCAAACAGTGGGATGATACGGGCTGATATGATGATGATCTCTTCGTCCGAGTCCGCCGTTCGAGCAACATCTTATTGTGACTTGTGTCTTGAGTTATTTATCTTTCAAATAATCCTGAGCATCTGACTTCTCCTGAAGCCAAGTTTGCGATAGATCATACTCCAAATTATGTGTATAAGTGTTATCCAAGTTCAATTCAGTGTAGTTAGTGCCTAATTACAGTTTAATTAGCACCCGTCTACGCGACCGGCACCTGACTGCTAGTGGCGTTTGTTTACGTGCATAAAGAGTTGCGTGCACGTAATTCGCTAATATCGGGTGTTAAGTGTAGTGTACATCCGTATCCCTAACTGTGAACATTTAAATCAAAGAGTTAAATCAGTGTTGACCTTTGAACCTCATTTAATATCGGACCTGAGAAGCTTTATTTACATATACCTTCCACACACACTTCCTAGCTCGAGCGCGACGAGCGTGACATCTACCTGTGGGCTACTGTACTTTGCGGATTACTTGCGCTCGTGTACCACTCGTCATCGTCACTCATCACCGCGCTCTGCTAGTAAGACTATAGGCTTGATCGATACCTCCTACCATAGACTGCCGCTAGAGGGCGCTGGATTCGTTCGCCATGGAATGCATGATTTGCTTGAGTGAGTTGCTGGAGGCTGATCACATAAAATGCTCTTCTTGTCTTGCTCTATTACATTACTCATGTGCGGGTTTATCTGAGAAAGACTTCGGTCGTATCCTGCCTATGAATAAAATCAAATGGAAATGCTGTGCTTGCAAGGAGGCAAAGAACAAAAAGATGCCAAGTACCGCAACCTCACAGCAAAATCCCAAATCAAACTTCGATCTTACTGGTGAGAGGTCCAGCAAAGCAGCTACTACCACTCTGCATACCCCGGCCGAACCTTCCCCAGTATTATCCCCGCCGCTGCCTCCGCTAGTGCCAACAGAGCTGAATACGTCAGAGTCACTAATCAACTTCGACACAAGATCTTTTATGACCTACATCGACGCTAAGTTTTCTGCCCTACAAAAATCATGGCAGCACGATATCGACTCGGCTGTTGCAAAGATTCAGTCGCAACTGGACATCTTCTCTGCCAAATACGCCGGATGGGAAGCCCGTATATCGGCGATGGAGGAGAAAGTATCCTCGACCGTGACAGGTGAAGACGTCCAGCAACTACTCACCGACAACAAGGCGATGAAGGCCACAATCGCAAGCCTCGAGTTGGGCGCGGCGAGTCTGGAGAAGAGGGTGGAGGACATGGACCAGTCTGCAAGATCATGCAACCTGGAAATTCAAAACATACCGGAGCACAAAAACGAAAATCTTATCCAGGTGGTCCTCGAGATCGGCAAATTGATAGGCGTCGAGATGGATGCGGGCAAGGTGCGGGCGGTACATCGTGTCGCTCGCGGGCCTGGCGCTGCCCCCCGCCCCGCCACCGCCGCCGCGGACGCGCCCCCCCCGCGCCCCAAGAATATCGTCGTGCAACTGAGCTCCCGCCGCCTGCGCGATGACGTACTGTCGGCCGCGCGCGTGCGCCGCGAGCTTCATACTGACCAGCTGCAGATGGGAGGGGAGTCACGCCGGTTCTTTGTTGCCGAACATCTTACACTACGTAACAAGAAACTTTTTGCTATGGCCAGGAAGGTGGGCAAAGATGCCGGCTTTAAACATGTATGGGTTAGAAACTTCGCGATTCAAATGCGTAAAACCGATTCAGTAAAATATTTTATATTCGAAGTGAATCTGACCTTACACGCTTTGTATCTGTATGACTGCCTATTATACATATTTCCTTAATGTTATTCCTGTATCATGCCTGCTATAGTTGCCGCCGAGTTGTATCTGCATTACACATATATGTACCATGCACCTACCTATACATCTGTCACACTCTCATACGGAACTTTCTAAAACGTTCACATCTGTCACTTAAACCATCACTTGTTTTGCTAAATTGCACCCATACCTACCTTGCATTGCTTTTCATCTCGCCTTTCATTCAACACGCACATAAATCTTCTCAAAATGTAGACTGCAAAATTGTAAATGAATTAAAAGATTGTCCTCGTACTTAACTATTTAACTATTTATTATCAAAACGTTGGCGGAATGAAGGGCAAATTACACGATTTACGATTGAGTTTGATGAATAACAGCTGCGATGTGGTGGTTATCACAGAAACCTGGCTGAATGAACGAGTCTACGATGGCGAACTTTTAACCAGTGGTTATCAACTATTTCGTCGTGATAGAGACTTCACTAAGACTACTAAGTTAGATGGCGGAGGAGTCATGGTAGCAGTGAAGAACTCGGTGCAGGTTTACCGCAGACAGGACTGGGAGTCCCCGAGTGTGGACGAGATCTACCTGGTATTCCCCAATAACCAACGTTCTGGCCTAATTATGTGTGCTGCTTATATCCCCGATTCTTCTCCCTATATAGTTTATGAATCACACTTAGTTAAGGCTCAGGACGTCTTCATTGAGATGCCTGGTTATAATTTTTGTCTATTGGGCGACTACAATATCCCAGGTATCGATTGGCATTTTCAGGTCGGTATAAAAGGCTGTAACTTACCGGACCAGTACTTAACTACCGAGGTAAACAAACTTCTATCCAACACCATGTCACTTCTAAATATGCTACAATTCAATAGCATCAGAAACATAAACAACCGGACTCTTGATTTAATCCTAAGCAATATAATTGACATTGATGTCGTTACTTCCACGCAACCTGTATTGAACGTTGATAGACATCATCCACCATTGGAAATATCATTATCTACCAATATGTCCGAAAAAATATTACCGAACGTAAATACCACTAAGCTTAACTTTTATAAAACAGACTACGTCACTGCTGTCGAGAAACTGCAGAATATTGATTGGGTCACAGAATTGACACATTTGAATGCAGAAGAATCTTTAGATTTATTCTATAAACATATATATTATATAATTGACATGACTGTCCCCCGTGTTAAAACTAAATCACGTAAATATCCCATATGGTTCTCTAAGCATCTGATAAAACTATTTAATCTAAAAGACAAAGCGTGGCAGAAGTGGAAAGTTTATGGAGCGTTGGCGGACTACAATCGGTTTTCTAACTTACGCGCCAAATGTAAACATGAGATGGACATTTGCAACAAAAAATATGTATGTCGAGGAGTCTGTCAAGGTGGACATTAAAAACTTCTGGAAGTACACTACCGCTCTTAAAAAAACCAATACCGGGTACCCTTCAGTGATGAAGTCGAGAGACACTACTTCACACAAAATTGATGAAATAGTCGAACTTTTCTCTGAATATTTCTTGTCCGTGTTTGAGCCAAACTCAGGGGTGTCGCCTAACTTGGACGAACTTAATCTTATTGACAATCCAAATAGTCCCCTTCACCTGTCCAGCTTAACCCTATCTGAATTTGAAGTAACTTCAGTTCTTCGACAGTTGGACATTACCAAGGGTGCTGGTCCAGATAAAATTCCACCTTTATTCTTTATTCTTTATTCTTTATTCTTTATTGCACAGTAACTTAATATTTAACTTAAATAACAAAATAGTGCGCAAAGGCGAGCTTATCTCTTAAGAGAGATTTCTACCAGCAAACCTAGGCATGACAGGAAAGATGGTGCTGAGAGGATAATCCTAGTGCACAAAGATAAAAATAAACTGAATAAAACTACACTTGCTACAAAATAAATAAATAATACTTAGGTAGATATCTACAACCTAAAACATAGATAATACAATAAATAAAGTAATACATAGTATAAATAAGAACGACTTAGCATGCATACATACACATACATACTTTATTCCTGAAAAATTTGCATCAATATATCTCTCCAGCACTTACTATTATATTTAACAAATCACTACAAGAGGGCGTAGTACCGTCAGTCTGGAAACTTGCCTATGTTACTCCTATCCATAAGTCAGGACCAAAAAATGAAGTTTCCAACTATCGTCCCATTTCCCTTTTATCCACCCTAGCTAAAACATTCGAAAAATTGGTACATAACAGAGTGTATCCCCTTATAGAACCATTCCTTGATCCAAAACAGCATGGCTTTGTCAAACTGCGCTCCACTCTCACGAATCTACTTATTTACTCCAACGATCTCTTTGAAGCCATGGATCAGAATGTTGCAATGGACTCCGTATACACCGACTTCAAGAAAGCCTTCGACAAAGTCGATCACTTGCTGCTTTTAAAAAAACTGGCATACAATGGAATCAAGGGAGACTTACTGAGATGGTTTGCATCTTACTTAGAAGACAGGCACCAATCTATTGCCCTTAATGGCAAACTGTCAAATGCGGTTTTGATAACATCTGGAGTTCCTCAAGGATCTATCATAGGCCCATTTCTTTTTGTCATTTTTATAAATGATATAGCACAGTGTTTCCAACACTGTAACTACCTACTATACGCCGATGACCTAAAGGTCTATAGGGAAATCCACTCCGACATGGACACCGTGTTGCTCCAACAGGACCTGGACAGACTTGATGCTTATTGTACCGTTAATAGCATATCCCTAGCATACAATAAGTGTCAATATATAAGATTCACAAAACAGGTGATAGAGCGCAATACACGTGAATATCATATAGGTGGACATGCATTGCAAAGGGTCACATGTATTCGGGACCTTGGCGTCTACTTTGATACAAAGTTGACCTTCGATGCACACATCGCACACATAACTAAGAAAGCTTATCAGATGCTTGGATTCCTCATGCG
Organism: Argyresthia albistria; assembly: GCA_963457715.1. Lineage (NCBI taxonomy): Eukaryota > Metazoa > Arthropoda > Insecta > Lepidoptera > Argyresthiidae > Argyresthia > Argyresthia albistria. Next base: position 10,681,377 of record OY735258.1, read on the forward strand.
TACAACTAAGAGCTTCAAGAAACCCAAGTCCTTCCTCACGATCTATGGCTCTCTCGTTCGTTCCCATCTTGAATATGCATCCCCTATCTGGAACCCTTTCTATGCAACGTATGATGCACAAATTGAAATGGTGCAGAAGAAGTTCCTCCGTAGTCTCAATTACCGTGTCAGGGCTCCAAAGAGGTCATATGATATCCTGCTTACAAACTATAGACAGACGTCCCTCCACGATCGTCGCACCCTCGCGGACGCCGTTGTTCTCAAGCGGATCTGCACCAGTTACTACAACTGCCCAGAGCTTGTCTCCCTTATAAGGTACCATGTCCCGCTCAGAGCTCCGCGGCATAAGCGGCTCTTCCACGTGAAAGCCGCTCGCACCAATGCTGGTAAAAGGGCGCCAATAGGTCGACTCTGTGCAGACCACGACAAAAACTTTGCAGAGGTCGACTTGTTTGATTCGTCTGTCAGTCGGTTTAAGTACTCCATACGCAAGCTGTTGTTCACAAAACTCGAGGATAATAATCATTGACTGTGGTGCATTGAGTTATTATGTATACATATTTACTCAAAGCTGTGGTGTGGTAATTTATTGTACTTAATCCTTAATTTCACGTTTGTGCAATAGATGTAACCCAAATGTTTACAATGCACAAATTTTTTGGTTGATTCAACTTTTATTCTTTATTTTGGTTTTTAATTTTATTTATTTTTGTAAGTATGTATGTTCTTAGCGCATAAGTACTTTAGTTGTTGCTCATTCGGAGCTAATTTTTTCTACACCATTTAACCCATAAGTGGGATACCCAAAGGGATAAGTTAGATTTTAATTGACTGTATATTTGTCCTCTGTTTGTTTTTGTAACGTAACTTGTCCTGTTTGTAACCCCTAAATAAATAAATAAATAAATAAATAAATAAATAAATGATGATGATGATATGTATAGTATAGTCGATCTTACGGCGCTTTAAATCAAGGACCACAAGATAAAAGTCATTACCAAAAAATCAAGTGTTAATTCAACCATAACATATAAAAGTTATGACGGTTACAGCGCAAGGTAAGTATTTCACTCCGAAGCATACCTAATGCGTCGCCATACTTTACAAAGAGCCTTGGAAGTAGAATTTCATGTTTAAAGTCATCAGATGTCTACAACTCTACATTGGCATTTAATTTCGACGACCTCTGTGGCGTTGTAGTAGTCTCCCACGGGTTCAACTCCCGGTTGGGGAGGGAGAAAAAAACCCAGGTTAGAATGCTGATGACGTCACTGAATCTGGATCCCACGACGAGTGTACCAAAAGCAATGTATTTGCCTGTAAAAAACACTGGTTACATAAAGCTTCACCGTAGATGGAAAACGTCAGAGAGGCCAACTGACTACTCCGCATTCAGCGAGCTAAGAGCCAGCATCAAGTCCCGCGTAGCTGTGGCATATGTCAACCACATGAAAAATATCGAGGCTAATATCAGATATAACCCACGCGCGTTTTGGAAACATGTGAGTGGCCTCAAATCGAAGGGTGGTTTCGTACCGCAGGTCACACACCAGGGGCAAGAGTGCGTTGGAGAGGAAGCAGCAGCCGCATTTGCAGACTACTTCTCCGATGTTTTCCTCAGCGACGTGCCGGCGCTGGCACCGGACCTGGTAAACAGTTCTGATGTCTCGCAGACAGCTAACTACGTACAAATTTCACATGTTTCCCGTAGGGATGTCGTGCTGGGGCTGAAGCAGCTAAGGCCAAGGAGCGCAATTGGACCGGACAACGTCCCTCCTTACTTTCTGAAAGCCTATAGCGATCAACTGGTCATACCTTTGGGTCATATTTTTAACTTAGCCCTAGAGCAAGGGATGTACCCTGCCAGCTGGAAGCTCTCTCGAGTCAGCCCAATGCCCAAGACAAGTGATACTGCCTCCGTAGACCAATATCGACCGATCGCAATCCTGAGTTCATTGGCAAAATTGTTTGAGTCAATCATATACGGTAAAATCTGCCCCCAGATTGCACCTTATATGTGCGACTCACAACACGGATTCAGGAGTCGACGCTCAGTAACCACCAACTTATTGACGTTAGTCGAGATGGTCTCGGAGAGTATGGACAAGGGATGTCAGGTGGACGTCGCTTATCTGGACTTCCGTAAGGCGTTCGATAGAGTCGATAATGACGTTCTAATGAAGAAATTGTGTGCCATTGGTTTTGCCCCACGGCTGTTGGTTTTCTTCGCTGACTACCTGAAGAACCGCCAACAATATGTGCGACATGGCTGTTTTGAGTCCCAGCCGTACCACACACGGTCAGGTGTTAGCCAAGGCTCTATTCTTGGTCCGTTGTTATTTATTATCATGATAAATGACCTGGAATCTGAGCTAAAACACGCCAAATGCCTATTGTACGCGGATGATCTGAAACTGGTACTTCCCGTGAAGTCAGAGGATGATTGTAAGTTACTACAGGAAGATTTAGATGCGGTTCATAAATGGAGTGTGAGTAACAAACTCTTATTCAATTCTGAAAAGTGCTGTATTATGTCCTTTACGCGCTCTCCACGGCTGGTTAGCGCGACGTATGCACTCGGCGCGGAGTCTTTGACTCGAGTGTATTCGATGAAGGATCTCGGTGTTACGTTTGACCCTAAACTTACATTCCATGAGCACATGAGCACTTTAGCCAAGGAATGCTTCAAAAGATTAGGGTTTGTGATACGGAATAGTAAGGGATTCCATAACTTGGGTGTGGTCCAGCTCCTATACACGGCCCTAGTGAGAACCAAACTTGAATCTAGCTCGGTTGTTTGGAATCCGCACGAAAGCTCATACGTCCTTATGCTCGAGAAGGTACACAAAGCTTTTCTAAGATACCTATATAAGAGGAAATTTGGATACTACCCTTACCTTTATCCATCAGCTTTTATATTAGGTATGCTCGGATACAACTCACTAGAGGTGAGACGTAACACCGAACAGCTTCTGACTGTGTGTCGATTGTTGCGAGGTGACAGTGACTGCGCAGCGCTTGTCGGTGCCGTATGCGCGCTATACGTCCCTGACAACTACCTACGCGCGCGCAGGCACCAGCTGCTAGCGGGCGGCACGCACCGCACGGTGGCGCGCCGGCAGTCCCCGCTGGTCCGGGCGCGGGACAGCCTCAACGCTCTGTTGGCTGCAGCACCACTGAACGATCTGTTTGGTGATGCATGGAGAGATATTGTGCGAGAGTGTTACAGGTTCAGCGAGAATGATGTTTGATTGTACTGTCTCCTCAATATTGAATTTAATTATTTATGAATTTGAATTAATTTAATTATTTAAATTTTGATTATGTGAATACGTTTTGTATGATGTTTGTAATTATTTAATTAGTAATTTTGTGTTTTGTTTGTGCCGCCTTGGCTCGTTTGCTGTAATGGCACAAATATAAAATGGTACTTATAAATAAATAAAATAAAAATAAATAAATAAAATTCCTCGAAATAGAAATCGGAATCAAGAATGATCAGCTTATTATCTTTTGTCCTGACCCTATATAATAAGCAAAGTCACAGATAAATTATAAGTAAATAGAAACATCTAATAAGACATAAACATAAACAACAGACTAAAACGTGCTGAAACTGGATAAAGGTAAAGACTAAATTGGCAATTAAACTTATCTCAAATACCCTTTTCTTTACGAGGATCTCTTAGGACTCCCAAGAATAGCTTTTTCTACCCATTCAGTACATAAATAGTGGAAAGGACCCAAAACAAAGGCAAACCATTTATATAAGCGGGAGTTAGTAGCCAGTGATGTGAGTAGAAGGTCTTTAGCAGTATTGCAACGAGATTCCTAATTATAAGATCAAGACGCACGGCAGTGTGGCAAAGCCAAGTTAAGCCGACACTCGCCATGTGTATGTATGTATTTCATAATTCATCATAATTTATTTATTGCACACAGAACTTTAAAAAAAAATAACAGTTAATACTATCTAATAACCGGCCAAGTGCGAGTCGGACTCGCGCACGAAGGGTTCCGTACCATTATCTACAAAAAACCGCAAAAAAATATATTTTTGTATGGGAGCCCCCCCCTAAATATTAATTTAATATTAATTGAATTATTTATCTTTTAAGTAAATAATATACTCAATATATTTTGAACGTTTTAAGCATCTACCTGCTACTATTATCAATATCGAGCAAAAATTAGCAAAAAAAAAAAACACGTTTATTGTATGGGAGCGCCCCTTAATATTAAATTTATTTTGATTTTTAGTATTTTTTGTTATAGCGGCAACAGAAATAAATCATCTGTGAAAAAATCAACTGTCTAGCTATCACGGTTCATGAGATACAGCCTGGTGACAGACAGACGGACGGACGGACGGACGGACAGCGAAGTCTCAGTAATAGGGTCCCGTTTGGCACCCTTCGGGTACGGAACCCTAAAAATTGTGTACAAAGGCGAGCAGGTGTATTTGTTTTGGAGTAAAAGATGAGCTAGCCTGTTGTTACGCAAATTGGAGTATTGAATATCCATTTTTTTTGGACCTTTTTTGGACTGAAATAAACAATTTTATTATTTATTATTATTATTATTACGCGTATGTAAAACGGCGTGATGTTCAGCTTTCCAGCGGTTTTCTGGCTTGCGGTGACTGGTGAACACGGTGAGACTTCTACCAAACTGTGGCCCAATCACGAACAAAGATTCGATAGAAAACTACCGAAAAGCCAAATGTCATGCCGTGAGCGTTAACGTTTTCGAGAACGCAGGAAATTATATTTAATGTCATAAAGAATAAGAATCACTGACATTTGACGTTTCGATAGTTTTCTATCGAATCTTTATTCGTGATTGGGCCTCAGGGGGTCGATTCTCGAGCCTTCGATATACGGATATCGAGATAAATATTGACAGATTCCCATACGAAATCACTCGATATAGGTGTAGATATCGAGTGATTTCGTATGGGAATCTGTCAATATTGGTCTCGATATCCGTATATCGAAGGCGCGAGAACCGACCCGCAGATATAGTTGATGATGATACCAGAGAAACTAAATATATATCTATTCCCACTCCGGCCATTTATTTTCTCTCTAGGAATATAAAATAACGAAAAGGTTCCTATTCATCTTGTGTGATACTTATACCTGTTTTAGTGCCATTCTCTCATTCCTCAGATATTGTTTATCTGTCTGTTTATCTGGGGCTTTTGACATTTCACTCGTACAAAAAGTGTCAAAAAAAGTTATCTGTTGATCCGTCTCTTGAGAGACCCGGGCTTAGTCGACCTTTATTATGTTGTGGTCTGTGGACGAGGCAGTGCTTCGTGCGTCTCGGGTACAAATCCCGGCTTCCCTGAAGCGGCTTCGGCTGTTTGTGAAGTCCCTGTTTCTTGCTCCCACGACTCGGGGTATCCTAGAGTGGGGCCAGAAGAAATCTATGTCTCTGTATGCATAGTTATATTTGTATGCTGTCCATGTACATAATAGATGAAGTCACCACATCCTTATCACTTAGTAGGTGCAAAGTGTTTATAAACAGCTCTTATGCTACACTTTGGACCTATTTGATTGAACTATGACCAGTGTCAACAACTGAGAAAGAGCAGTGTGGTTGTTTTATGTCTACAAAAAACATAACGTCATGGCTTTTCAACTCCAATTAGATTGTTTCTGGGACAGTTTCCCTAAAAATCCAACAGAGGACTCTGAAAGTGAACAAATTTTTAGAATATCCTATACTCTGTGGTAATTGTCAAAGTCAGCTCTCTAATTGTTTCACTTTCTTGTAACAAGAATCACAGAGCAGAGAAACAATCAGAGTCGCGTTCTGTGTCTCTGTACTCTGTTTCACTGCTCTGTGGTTCTTGCTACAAGAACCACAGAGCAGTGAAACAATTAGAGAGCTGACATTGGCAACTACCACAGAGTATAGGATATTCTAAAAATCTGTTCACTTTCAGAGTCCTCTGTTGGATTTTTAGGGAAACTGTCCCAGAAATAATCTAATTCAAAACACGTTTGACCAGTTGCATTTTATTTTACGTAAAAAAACGAACTTTTTTCTGACGAAACTGGAATTCTGATTCAGTATAATTAGGCCATGGAAGATCATGTACTTATTTTGTCAGATGGGGTGGCCTAGGCACAGACATGAAAAACAGAATAAGACGCCTTTTACTATTTTGACTACTCTATTTGGATATACATAATAGTAGGCAAGCCCTGTTGCTATTATCTAACAACAGTAAAAAGTCACGTCAAGTCACGTTCAACTCATAGCAGTGATATTGCTAAAGTATTTCACTTCGATATAACAGAACCGCACATGTTACACTTATTGGCAATTGCCACTGATGACACTAGTTTGTAGGCCAGAAGTTTTCTGTCAATCAAACGAGTACGAGATCCAGGAATCGTGCAGCAGCTGACTCTGATTACCTCAACTTCACATCTACAATTTTTCTCTATCTTTGCTATTTTGCAATTCTGTCTTTACACTTCTAACATATTTTTTTCTCGGTTGTGGGTGTTCTGGACAATCATCAAGAGATGATATGATGTGAAAGGACTGTTTTGTATCTACTATTTATAAATAAAACCTATTTTTAAACGAAATGTATATAACTCTTAGAATCTTGAATCTTAACTGAAATACAGTCCCCAAATCATCAATGAAGTAAAAATATTGAATCTCTGTATTGCATGGGTTTATTATCAGGCAGATTTAGACTCAGGTTGCACAGACAGGCCCCCAATTCTCGCGTTAACGATTTCATCTGCATAGTCGAGATATAGGTTTCGATACCGCATATCTTCGTCAAAAACGATCTAAAATCATATTTATTTCGATTTAAAAATGGTCGAGATATCTTTTTTGTTTTCAATGGAGAAACTCGTTATTTCGAATCGATATTTCGACTATGTGTAGATGATCTCGATGGCCTGAATTGCCTCCCAGAAGTAGTTAGGTTCTCGTATAATCAGTGAGTATCTCGCTCGCTGAAAGTGCTACAATAGAGCACAGGTGTGCTTGCTTTTCATTATTGGAACCTCCGACGGTTTTCCTGTTATTAAAACACGATTTTCTAAAAGGGGAATGTTTTGGTCTTTAAACCGCGTCTGGCAGCATTTTGCAAGGTTCGTTGCTTATAACACTGAGTCACGCCTTTTTCCATACGGGATGGCAGACACGATTTTTCCTTACTTTTAGCACAGATACTATAATATTATACTAATACAGATAGATCACCTAAAACAAAATATGACACCGGCGTAAACTGAGATGCTACGGAAGCTTCTTTAGTTCGAGGCTATTATCGCTTGGTGCAGCACCATCGAAAAATTGCAAATATCACAAGATAGCGCTAAGATATATAGGATTTATACTAAGATTAGCGCCACCTAGAAGTATGTTAACTGAAACCATGGCGTTTAAAGTACAAATCTTACTCCTCACGCCATCTCTTTTTTACGAAGGGTTACTAATTCTAATTTGTATGGGTGATGCTTTTAGCCAGTTATTCAATACTACCTTTTGCGTGATAGAAAGGTAGACTCTGGACCATCGCCGCAGCTATGGAGTAATGCACGTTAATGATGTTCTCCAGCAATTACAGCATCCTAGTATGTAACCAAAGTGAATGTACCCCATTGATGTCCCCACCAAGGGCACATATCCACCACCCAACCCAATTCCGACTTCATTTCATAATGAGGCGAACGCGGGGGAGAAAGCCGGCAAGTTACTTCTTTACGTAACCCGCAGCTATTTCCAAAGAGTTTGCATCCTCCTTTCTGATTATCTATGGCTATTTCGGTGCACCTCCACATGGACCGGCCTTCTTTTTGCTGCCATCCGCCTGTCTTCTTCACGCCTCTCCCCATTCTGGGGCGCGGGGGAAAAAGTAAAAACGTCGCACCCTTCTGGTGAGACGTGACTCACACAAACATTATGAGTTTGACGCCGATGCCGCACCACCAAGGGCACCGGCCTTTACCCGGATACTATAGTCTATTCGTGATAAGAATGCAGTAAAGTCATCACTGTCCGGCGGCCTAGCCACGCCCCGTAACCAATCAAATCGTTTCCAATTATCAAGCCAAATTCACAGTGACCAGTTGAAGGCAAACTTTCGAACGCGAAGGTTGTGTCCTGTCCTGTGAGTGTGTGTTAACAGATTTAAATTTAATTTTCATTGCATTCTTATCACGAATAGACTGTAGTAAGATTGAGCCATAATCCACCACGCCGCTGGGTCTTTGCGGGTTGGTTTAGGGGTATCAGGCTTGTGGCCAATCAGATTGTCGGAAGTTATCAAACTGCCCCATTAAGGCTTCTGACACAGTTACTTAAGATAAATTCATTATCTCAATGGTACATGGTGCATGATTCTCGCGCCTTCGATATACGGATATCGAGACCTATTTGACAGATTCTCATACAAAATCACTCGATATAGCGGTCAGCACCGGGATTTGAACATCCATCTTCTGCGTGGGAAGCAAGTGTGAAACTCACCAGATCACGGAGCGCGCTAAAATCCACTATAGAATATACACAAAGCTCGTTTGCGTTGTCTAAAAATCTACAACATCATTACAACTTTTAGTGCTGTTTTTGTCGAAATTCAATTTCAATGCAGGCAGATTCGAGAGCTATTCCAACTTCTAACAAACTCATATTAATTACGCCTAAAACAAACCTATGGCAAAGCATGCAGGATGCAACGGAATGTGGACAAAAGCCAGGAAACAAATAGAACGGATGGAAAAATTACTACGGAAATGTGTTTTTCAACTTTCGCCACGGAACATTGAATAACTCGGTTGTGCGATCTCGAGAACTACCGAGCGACCGCTTCAAAACTCCGTCGACGCGCTTTATTAAAAAACTATTCCGTTGTGCAAAAAAAAGCGACACGTCAAGGCCTCTTGGAAGAAATTATTTGCTGAAGCAGTTGTGGGAGAAGTGTCGCTTGCATCTGTCTATTTTTAAAACCCGACGATACAAAGAGGCGTGTCTGTCTGTGTGTGTATGGTGTTTGGCCCTCTACCGCTCAGTCGGGTGTGCATTCTGTAAATGGTTGTAGACTTCCTTACAGACAGGACTATCCCCTGGTTTCTGAGACGATGATCAAAGGTTACGATTAGCTAACAGAGCGATGATTATTTATTTATTTATTGTTCAAATTAAATTGTACAACATTACAGACTAACCCAATGCGCTGTACAAATTCTATAAACATTAATAAATATTAACAATAATAATTAATATTAATGCATTCCATTACGTAATTAACACCATTACAAATTCATTACAAAAATATACTCAATCAATAATCTGAGGACAACAGAATCATGCAATCATCTCACAGAACCTGCCGCATTCTGCGGCGCTGCTAACAACCGTTTAGGCTGTTCCGCGCCCGGACTAGCGGAGACAGCCGGCGCGCCACCGTGAAGTGCGAGCCGCCCGCTAGCAGCTGGTGCCTGCGCGCGCGTAGGTAGTTGTCAGGCACGTAGAGCGCACATACTGCACTGACAAGCGCTGCGCAGTCACTGTCGCCTCGCAACAATCGACACACAGTCAGAAGCTGTTCGGTGTTACGTCTCACCTCTAGTGAGTTATATCCGAGCATCCCTAAGATAAAAGCGGATGGATAAAGATAAGGGTAGTATCCAAATTTCCTCTTATATAGGTATCTTAGAAAAGCTAGAAAGATTAACTGATTTCGGCCAATCACGTGCCGCCATTTTAATTAACCACCGATTAGTTAATCGTAACATCACAGATTAACGTCTCAGAAGCTGGGGTTAAGTAAAGGATCATGAAGTTGGTTTTTTTAGTTTTTAACTTGGTGAATTATTTGCAAAACAACACGATCGATTTTGCATATACGAATGGAAATTTTCAAAAGTCGTACCAACTAAGTTGATCTCATAAGCATGAGAATTTATTGCCATATCAAAATTTCAAATTTGCTGAAGAAAAGCGAAGTAATTACCTAGTTTTCTTGTGGAAAATTATGTATAGGTATATATTTACACGTACAAACTAGGCAGGCGAGAATTCCAGACAACCATAAAACTTTGACGGTCGGCCAAGAGTAAAAAATAGCATTTCTTTTTAAATTAACTTGTTTATGATCCGTGGTAATGGTCGGTAGCATTTTCATCTCTTTACTACAGCACTGGGCATAAACCTAATTTGTTTTACCGTCATTGAAAATAACAACTTTAATCATTCTACTGGCCGACCCAGGAAGAGATGGAGTGATGAGTTGGGTCTATGGGAAAAAGAGTGGAAGGAGACCGCTCAGGATCGAATGGAGTGGAAGAGGGGGAGAGAGGTCTTTGCCCAGCAGTGGGATATTACAGGCTCATAATAATAATAATAATAATAATAATAACAGAATATCAGCGTTGCAGGACTTGCTGCAAGTCCTGTAGCACATGCTGAGTCGGAACCCATTTGCTGTTACGGTACACAGTTACACACCACATGGGGAATTTGGTCATTTAATTTGTATATTTAAAAACTGTGTTGTGTATTATAACAGCAAATAAATTGATGTTCTATTCTATTCTATTCTATTCTATAATAATAATTCTACTGCGGCGCTGTAAAGCGTCACGGGTTAGGCCATACGAGGTGACCGAGTCACAATTTAGCCAGTTATTCAATACACCATTTTGCGTGACAGGTCTCATCATATCATTATACTCAGGCCACATCAACGCACTCCTGGGCAAAGGCCTCTTCTCTATAGCGCCGATCCGAACCAAGAAATGGGTTCTAGCCCAAAGAAGTGCCCCTAGCACAAAAGCTTAGTTATTTTTTGGCACCCCTAATCTATACTACGTCTGTTTTAAATCTGTATGATTGAGTTCGCTGTTTACGGGGCCCGCGATTCAGGGCTGGGCAGAGACTATATATCCAATTGACTGTACTGCTCTCTTCCCTGTTAGCAGCCGCAACTCTGTTACTGCCAGAGACTATATATTCCAATTGACTGCGCCTGCGGGGGAATGCGGCTCGCCAAACGTTTGTTGTATTCAACAAACGTTCGCATACGCAACCTGTACGATGACGGGCCGCCAGGTCCACCACGTCCATGTTTTACCACGTCTCCCCCGCCGCCACCCGTAAATTGGCGAGTTGTGTTTCAAAGGAAATGTATCTATGCGCTCTCCACTGGATAAGTGCTCCCTGGGGCAGGGTAGGTATCCTATATCCTAAATAATTGTAGGCCAATAATTGTAGCACCAGAAGCAAGCCTGTTTAATAAAATGTTTACGTTTTACTCCACAGGCCTGTTCGACACCGACGGCGTCCGGGTACCCGGAACCGAGTGTGACTTCCAGTTCAGTCACACGGGTAACCGGCCGAACCATGGCCGGTTATACAGCCCTCGGTACCCGTCTAGTTATCCGAACAACATCCGGTGTACCTATCACTTGCATGCGAGGTAAGAGATTCATAATTCATAATTTCTTTATTGCACACAATTAATTGCAATGACAAAAAGTAAATAAAAACAGTGTACAAAGGCGAGCTTATCTCTAAAAAGAGATCTCTTCCAGCAAACCAAGTTCCGATGAGAGAGTTTGATATATCAGCAAGGGTAGACCTTTGTGTACAACAATATACCTACGAGTACAAAGCTAGAATATACTTACATCCAAATACATCCTAAAATTAACTACCAAAATATTAAAGTTATAATACTATTAATAAACTAATATAATATATAAATAAATTTTTACATACACATACATACACTAATAAATACATACAAACTACCTGAGATTTAAAGAGTGAGGTAATGTCTCTTTACCTGGCTTTTAAATATGTTTAGAGTAGGACTGTCCCTGATGGCACAGGGGAGTGCATTCCACAACCGAATGGCCCGGAGTCTGAACCCGTGCTCATAGGATGCGGTGTTATGCTCTGGGGTTATGAGCATTGAAGCAGCATCAGTTCTCCGAAGTCTGCTGGAAGATAGAAATTGGAAACGGTCTCGTAGGAAGGTTGGATATCTCGGATTCCGCAATATGTTATAGAGAAGGTTGAGGATATGACAATCCCGACGGAGGCGGATCGGCAGCCACTTCAACTCCTTGCGATGCTGTGATATATGGTCGTATTTGCGCAGACCGAAGATGAACCGAATCCCGAGATTTTGAAGTCGTTCGAGTTTGTTCAGTAAATCTTCGTTAGCACTGACCCAGCAGACATCAGCATAATCGATGAGGGGAAGGAGTAGAGACTGGGCGAGAGTGATTTTCGTCTGTCGAGGTAAAAAGAACTGGAGTCTCCTAAGAGAGTGGAAAGTAGCAAATACTCGTCGGCTAACCTCATTGACATGCGCTGACCAGGACAGCTGGTTGTCGAATATAAGACCAAGATTTTTAGCTTTATCGCTATACACGATTATGGTACCGTTGAAAGTGACAGGTGGAACAGGCTGTTGCTGCAACAGGTTAAGAGAGTGTCTGGTACCTATGATCATGGCTTGGGACTTGGTCGGGTTGACCAAGAGTCCAAAAGAGGTAGCCCAGCTTCTTACACCCTCCAGATCAGAGTTCAATGCCTCCACAGCAGAGTTAACATCGTTAGGAGAGAAGTGGCGGTAGATCTGGAGATCATCAGCATAGAGATGATATGAAGAAGACAGGACGTCCGAGATGGAGTTAATGAAAATTGAGAATAGAAGAGGAGAAAGAATACCACCTTGGGGGACGCCTGAAAAGAGGTCACACCATTCAGTGGATGACTCCTCCGACCTGATACTCTGTTGCCGATCCCTCAAATATGACTCGAACCAGCTGGCAGAAAAGGAGGAGACATTCAGTGATCTGAGAAGCTCAATGAGAATGTCGAAATCTACGCAGTTGAAGGCACTACTGAAATCAAGCAAAGCCAACACGGAAAGCTGTTTGCAGTCCATAGCTGACTGGATGTCATCTGTGACTTTCAATAGTGCTGTGACGGTGCTATGACCCGGTCTGAACCCTGACTGGAACGTGTTTAGCAGGTTGTTTGAGGAGAGGTAACTGGAAAGCTGGTTAAGGACAATAGTTTCAAGGATTTTGGAGAGGATGGGCAGGATTGAAATGGGGCGATAGTCTTTGAAAGAGGCGGGGCAGGATGTTTTGGGTAATGGGATAACAAGTGCTTTTTTCCACAACGTGGGGAAGACGCCATTAGATATAGAAAAGTTTATGATGTGTGTTATGGCTGGCACAAGTTCATCTAGGGTTGTCGATAGCATTTTCAGGCAAATTTTGTCATCACCTACAGCTTTCGTGTTGATTCTCAATAACGCCTTCTTCACCACATCGATTTCGACATTACTCAAGTTGAATTGTGGGGTGTTCGGAAGAGACTTAGTGCGCAAGCTCAGAAGCGTGGCTTGTTTGACAGTTGGATCCATCACAACAGGCGGGGCAGAAAGGAATTGAGATCTACATTGCCAACATGCAGGTCCTGCGACTTTCCTACACCAAGAGTTCTCAGAAACTTCCACACCTGAGCAGGAGTGTAGCTATCAACGCATTCGTGGATGTGCCGACGTTTAGCATCGCGACAGAGACGGTTGCACTGATTGCGAAGACATTTGTAAGAGAGGAAATTGTCATCTGTCGGATTTTTGCGGTATCTACACTTTGCTCGGTTCCTCTTGGCCATTAGACGCTTGATAGTGTCTGTTAGCCAGGGGGCAGGAAGGTGTTTCACTCTCACTCTCTTTATAGGTGCGTGTTTGTCATAAAGCTTTAGGACAATAGAATTGAAGTTGGTAATTTTATCATCAACGGACTTACTGGTAGTGACAGGGGACCAGTCAATCGACATGGCATCCGACCGAAGAGACTCTTGGTCAATATCTTTAAAGTTTCGGATTAGAATAAATTTTGCTCTGCTCTTGAGAGGCCTGATTTTATATGAGAGATAGATGAGGTCATGAAAAGAGAAAGGCGAGTTTAGTTGACCGTGTAAAGCGACTTTATCCAAATTGGAAATTATCATAATATCGAGAAGAGAGGGGGAGCAATGAGGTTGAAAATGGGTGGCATCAAGAGGCAGAATATGCAGATTAAAGGAGTCGACAATGGATCTGAGTCGGGCAGAACGTGAATTGTTTTTAAGGAGACAGGTGTTAAAATCACCGAGAATGATGGTGTCATCAAATAGTGGCGTCAGATCATTGAGAAGGGCTTCGAAAGATTCAAAGTAGTCGACGCGAAGAGAGGGGCTATACAGAACACCGAGGAGGACCTTGTTGTGATGAAGAACAATTTCGAGAAAGAGATGTTCAGCAGATCTTCATTACTTTGAAATTGAAATTGGAAATCGGATTCCAATTTTAAATGGACTGTTTTCGCTCTGAACAATTGAACATCCAAGAACCCTTTTTGATAAATCGTACGTTAAATAAGGTCGTGTAACACTCTCACTTCTGAGAGTTGTCTTAGCTTTGAATGACGGTTCCGACATACCTATCAAATCTATCATTTTAATTCGCTTGAGAGCTAAAAGCGGTTTATTATTTGGGCTTTAGAGGATATGATGTGTATTTGTTTATATTTGTAATTTTGCTTAACCCCTTAGTCGACTCATCTTACTTATCTATCTATTGTTCTCCATTATTCGGTTGTTCGACCGGTGTGCTTCTGAGAGTGAACCAGTTAATCGGTATTATGCTGTGTTTCACGAAATTCTTTTGAAATTTAAGTTGTCACTTAACTAATTTAATCGCGAGAATCTCATAGGATAGTCATTTGTTTCAGTTGCTAAGAATTTGCTTAAATTAAAGATTTGTTTCGTGAAACTCATGGTAGTCTCTTAAGGACATAGGCCGAACAAACTAATAATGGAGAAAAAAAGACGTCGGAGCGAGATCGTATCAAGCCTGAAATAAGGATTTCATTAATTTACAAGACAAATGTGTAACTCAAGTTATATCTGCTGTTATAAAATGTCTACAAAGACTTGTCAGGTTTATTACAAAAGCTTTGTTTCCCCATTCCCTTCCAGACCAAAGGAGCGTGTAAAAGTAGTTTTCGAAGAGGTGTCTCTACAGAAAGGCGATATAAGGTAACCATCAATCATTTTCTTTACGACTTTGAGCCACAATTTGCTCTTTTATCGCCAATATCCGAGCGATAAAATCATGAAGTTCGTCATAATCTCGTAGCAGTAGTAAAATATAGAAGCGTCCTGAAAATCGTATAAAACATGTCGTTAAACCCATTCAGGGGGTATGTACTGTACGTGCGAATATGGACCTAGTGTAGTGGTTAGTACAGTTCATCTCCAGGTCGTCATCTAAACTAACAGCGATGACCCGGTGAATCTGTAAGGAAGTGTGTATAAACTATTTTAGAACTTTAATTGTAATTTCAAAGAAAAATATAAATGTAGCCCATTCATGTCCCCCACTGATACGAGAAAGATTGAGCCATACTCATCACGTTGGCTCAGTGCGGGTTAATGGAGCGGTAGCCGGGTGACCCGGGTCATTCAAAACACGGACGAAACGTCCGATAATAGTAGCACCAGGCCCCCGATTCTAGCGCTAACGAGATCATCTCCCCAGTCGAGATATCGGTTTTGATACCGCCTAAACCCGTCGAAAGCGATCTCGATTTATATTTATTTCGATCGCAAACGGATCGAAAAGGCTGAGTCATAAGAATAGCGTTTTCTTGTTTTTGCTAGAGATTTCGGTATCTCAAAATTTATATTTCGACCATGGACATGATCTCGCTAGCGCCAGAAGTGCCACCCCAGATTCGAACCTGCATCTCCTGCTGCGTGAGAAACAGCAAGCAAATCACGCGCGTGCAAGCAACGAACTAAAATGAGCCAACACAAGTCTAGTTTTAAATAATGAAAGCCCGTAATTGGCCTCAGCAAAGTGTAATTATTAACTTATATTTTAATTGTATGTGCTGTGGGCTTAGTACCAATAAACAAATAAATAAATAAATAAATTAAGATATTAAGCGCAATAATTGACCTTCCAGAATTGTATGCAACTGGTCGTGAGTCTCGTGCTGAATTGCACGACAATAGCTATAGCGAGGGCACAAAATGTCGGTTTGTTTGTAGCTAGCGCGGTGCGTCTCGGCACCACCACCGCGTCGACAAGTCAAAACCAGCTTTTTGCGCCTCGCCATGCCATTCCTGTCCTTCTAGACAGTGGGAGCGAGGTTTATCCGTCCACCAAGGTGACCCGGTTGTAACCTAAGCACTCATTAAATTATTGCTCTTGTATCAAGAAAATGGCATCGAGTAAATGAGGCTTAAAACTGCTTGACATCCGGTTCCATAGGCTCTATTTTCGCTATAACAACTTTATCATATCATTGGTACGACGATGGCATGATTCTCGGGCATTCAATATACGGATACCGAAACCTATATCGAGTGATTTTGTATGGAAATCACTTGATATAGGTGTCGATATCCGTATGTTACGGCTGATTTTAGGAGAGCAGCTAGTTTTTTTATTAATTACATGGGCGATTGGGCGCAAAGGTGGGTAGGTGGACATGTAAGAACAAATTAAACGTAAATGGACACCTAACATTAGCCAAGGTTTAGCTGCCTTCCTAACATTAGCCAAGGTTTAGCTGCCTTCCTAACATTAGCCGTAACGCGTAATCGAATGCGCGAGAATCCTACCCCTGGTAATTTGGTGCTTATGCTAGCAGACCACACAATTGAATTATGTAGTATCGAACAGAGTCCACTCCGATAATGCAGTTGAATAATCCATTGGAAACGTCATGAAACTGTATTACCTATGCAAATAAAAAAAACATGGCATACGGGAAATACGTGGAAAATTTATTGTCCGGGACATTACATAAATACATTATACTCTGTTCGTTCCTTCATTTAACCTTTGACAAGCTCGTCCAAAACGTCCACAAAAAAAAACAGACGTTTTGTTCTATTTTTTCACAGACTTTGAACGTAATTTCGATGTGGTTAGGTTGAAAATCATGGCCCATGGTCTTTGGACGGACAGTTGTGTTCCTTATCGACTGGCTAAGTACAGTTTCCAAATAAAAACTTAAACCTAGACAAAGTTAATAACGCTGCGAAAACGAAACGAAAACTCAAAATGTATGCGATTTGACCAAAAGTCAAATCGCATACATATTCTTAGCGATTCGTGCGAACGATAATAGCGTTTTGCATCTTGCCTACGGTGGCAGTTTAGCTATAGTTAGTATTTACGCCTTCAGAAAATAGTTGTCTCAGCACATAACCATAATATAGCGTAGTAACTCGTAATTACTCCCGGATTAACTTTTTACTCCCGGACTGATTTATTCTTAATAAGGGGGCAATCGGGGGAATTTTGTATTAGTTGGAATTTAAGTAATGTTTATTTTTCAGCTGCCTTCGCCGAGCTGATATAATAAAGGTGTTTGATGGGCGAGACACAAATGCGCCGACTATTGCAATGCTTTGCAATGAGCTTACAGGTACGACTGATATATTAGTATAATTCTAATTGTATCAGATATTATTAGGATTATAACTACTTCATTCATTTAAATTAGTAGCAGGAAGGCTGAAGGACAAAAATCTAGAGCCGTAAAATTGGAAATCAAGTTTAGGCTCATTTTATTCGTTTTCAAAAGGGCGTTATTATTTAGACTACTAATTTAATAACTATCTAAGTATTTGTACAACTGTAACACTATCATTGTTTTTTATGGGTTAGGGAGAAAAATCGGCTCAGTTAGAAAGTCCCTTTCAGTGTTTGTAGACGGTAAAAGTTTCGAATAAAAGCTCCCTGGAATTGATAACAATTCAAAAAAAAATAGCAGCTGGTTTTATTATCTCATACGAAAATAGATGGGAAACGATGGGACCCGTATTTTTTATTTTAGTGTTTATTCTTATTTATAAGTTATAATTCAAGATTTTTAGAGTTACTCATTCTAAAAGGGCGTAAGTACAATGTCATGTCAGGATTATAAAACGTTGAACTTTTGCCCGTCATTGCATCAATAAAAAATTAAAAAGTCATTATTCTGTCATAATATCACCCCCTGTTCCGAGTCACGCCAAAATCGATTACAGTCCGAGTCAGTTTTGAGCTTTTGGCGATACAAAACGATGGCATCTTAGACGCTGTATTCGATTATGGCGCTGACGGCGATGTCGCGGAACGCACTGTCAATATGTGTAAATACTCTTTTGTTGTTGTGCAACTTCTTGACAAGTTGACAACCAGCAATGACAAAATTTAGATGACAGATGATGACTGACAGTTGCTTTTTTATTTATATCTAGCCTGTGGAACACATGCCATAAATCCTGACATTGATAATTTGGACAACATTTCAGTTTTTATTATTTAACTCTTAAATTACTGATCTAAAAATTCTGAAAAAAATATCTAAGAGCTCAGAACACTTAAATCTCGAAATGGTTTTCTAATTTTAGTACCTTATCAAAATGAAAGGTTATCAATTCCTCGCAGGACCTCGCACGGAAGTTCTGAAGTGCGACTAACGCTATCGGTTATCAAAAGTTTATTTCTTAGTTCGAACACAGAATCCTTTGAATATGCGGTCGTAATGTGAACTTTCGACCCGGGTACATAGTATTCAAGTGTTAATCAGTTTAAACTTTGTTTTGAGTTACTTCTTTCATTCACCATTTTTCATAGGACTGTAGCTAATTTGTATTTAGTTTATTGCTAATATAATAGTGCAAGTGTAGGTTGGTTTAATTTTAATTGACTGACATTTCTTGAAGTATGCAAAACTGTTAACCGAGAAATACCTCTTCTGATCACTACAGTCCTTGGAATTGCTGTTATAGGTGCCGCCATCCACGATTTTTTATAATGACTAGAGAAAAGTTAACGATATCCAAAAAGCTATAGCTTTAGCACTATAGTGCATTATAATGAAAATTTTCAATACCTACTATGTAACATCGCATGTGGATAATAGCGTTTATACGACAGAAATAGACCTTCTAACTCAACTATTCAATTTCAATGTAACGTTTCTATATCTACACGACACCGATATAGAACCGCCTTGCCCCGCCGCGAAGCCCCGCGCGCCGGTTGGGCGCCAAACGTCCTGTTGAATTAGTAAACTCCCTCATCGAAAAGCATTTTACTAAGCCCTTACCGGTTAAGAAATCGGTAGTTTCAATTCTCACGGTGTTTTCCATCACTGTTAGATCGTCCATATAATAAATAAATAAATAATAATGTATTGCGTTCACAATAAGATAGCAGTCTTAATTAATAGATACAGAGCATTTGTGTCAGACAAAACAGAATCATCTGGACCTGAGCTAGGATTAACCTGTATTTCAGATTCAGCGCTCTTCCTAGTTACATGATACGTGCTGGTGATTACATAGATTGATTGTAATAACGTCTTAGGCCGGGACTCCACCAAAGCGGAGATGTGCGGAGATGTGGAATATTTGTATGGCGCGATGGAAGCGGAGATGTGAGCTGTTTCCATCTCGCATACAAATATTCCACATCTCCGCTTTGGTGGAGTCTCGGCCTTAACATAAATAATGCCTGCGATTCCGAAGGCGACATGAAGTATACTAACTAAACTAATTAAAATGGTGTGTTGATAATGAAATCTGTGGCCACCGCGCAAGAGCTGTCGGATTTGAAGGTTGTCAGTTGCCAGTGCCTTGAGTTCCTCTAGTTTAGTGGTTTTGACACCTCAAGAATAGCCCACATAACAGAACCAATCGCTAATAACCTTCCTATCCCCCCTTCAGGCTACGAGGTTCTCTCCACCGGGCCGGCCCTGATGCTGCAGTTCACAGCCAACTCCGCGACGCCAGGGCAAGGTTTCGCAGCCACCTTCCACTTCCAGCCTCCGCCGGACTCCACGGCCGCAGGTAACGACTTGAAGGGCCTCTGAAACAGCTGCGGGGCAATAGGCTTGTGGCCTGTCAAGTCAAAATATGTAGATACTTTATATGAACTGTCAAAATGGAACTTGATCCTGATTTGTCTGAAATAACAACAGAATGACGTCATGCAAAAGTGCCATCAAATGCTGTCTTTTTTAGCACAAAATTGACTTTATAAAATATATCTGCTGGAAATATACAATTCTGAGAATGTCAAGCCATTTTGTACATAATGCTTCAACTTAAGACTTGTTCCTATATTTATTGGGTTACCTTGGCCACAAGCCTATTCTGGCGCTAGCGAGATCATGTCCATGGTCGAAATATCGATTTTGAGATACCGAAATCTCTATCAAAAACAAGAAAAAGCTATACGCCTGCCCATTTCCTATTTAACCAGATTCTTAAATACCGACAATATCTTTCAAAAATTCCAATATTTAGTCGGCTACCCTCAATTCTTATTCTTCGTCTGTTAAAACGTCCCCACCGATAAATTCGCTCCTTCGCTAACAAACGATCCCCGTAGATTTGCGACTGCAGCCAACAAGATATGAATGGGAATTCTGGGGCTGTTCCCGGATGGGCTAGACCCAGAGACCATAATATCCAATTGACTGCGGCTGCGGGGGAATGCGGCTCGCCAAACGTTTGTTGTATTCAACAAACGTTTGCATACGCAACCTATGTACGATAACGGGCCGCCAGACAGTTTCGCAGCGGCTGACCAATCACAGCTCTCTTACCTCGTCCCCCGCCGCCCGTAAATTGGTCAGTTGTGTTTCAAAGGAAAATGTATCTATGGGCTCTCCGGTGGATAAGTGCTCCCTGGTTGTATTTGATTACTATGAAATCGTGACTATAATTATAATTTGGAATAGTGCTGTTGAGAATCGAATTATAAATCGGACATTATGACGGTGATTCGGAGTGCGAAATATTGTTAGACCGATAGTGGGATCACTGTGACAATTCAGTTCAGTTCAGTTCAAAATTTTTATTGACCATAAAATCATACATATTACTTAGTCAACGTCAATATAATACTAATATTTTTGTATACTACCGCCCGTTCGGAAGTTGTGGGCTTAGGGATGGAGCAAAGAAGGGCAAGAAACCTCCCCCGTACCTCTGCATTGTTGAGCTATCATTATGAGCTATTGATTGAGTGCAAGTTTATCCAAGCTATAATTGACTTTGAGCAAAATGGTCAATGGGCTCTCCACTGGATAAGTGCTCCCTGGCTAGTCCCCTGTCACGCAAAATGGAGTATTGGATAACGATACACGTGGGCACTATTGCGCCTTTACGGAAAAGGTGTGACTCTGTGTTTGTTTTGTTTTATGTTTTAGTTAATAATTTCTATTACCGTTAGAATTTACAATGTGTCTTTAAGGCCCGATAATTTTCATCACCGCTATTTTACAATGTGTCTTTCACAATTCACAATTCCTTATAGCACACAATAACTTAAACAGTTACATTAAAAGAGAACACATGTACAAAGGCGAGCTTATCTCTAAAAAGAGATCTCTTCCAGCGAACCAGGCGTGAAAGGATAAATTATGTAATGAAAGGGTAGGCAGTGCAGAATAGCAAGTTTTAAAATATAAAAGAAAAAAAAGAAACAACTAAATACAGAAGAAATACTACTATACATACTGATATACTACATACACTTTACATGTAATAAGTATATAAATAATCTTTATAAGGCCTGATATTTTTTATCACCGTTAGAACTTACAATGTGTCTTTAAGGCCCTTAAAAATGGATATCTCTCAGCTGAGAAAGCTATCTCAAGCGCGTGAGTCTTATTTCAGCTGAGATCGGTTCAGTATTAGTGTACGATTTTTTTTAAATGGATTGATCTTCGAGTGGTTCACTCAGGAGTAACCCAGAAGTTGGCCCACGTCCAGCCGCCCGCCCTGGAGGCTGCCTGGGCGGTCGGCCAGGGCGGATCCTATTACACCTCTAATATCCGCAAGGAAGCTTTAGCGTAGGGCAATTAATTTGCAACACACTGCAATGTGCATACCTTTGAAGGATATATCAGTGTACGTTTAGGTACCTAACTATAGTCTGTTCGATCATAAATTCATAATGAGAGCTTTTCTAGACCGACTACGATCAAACTTTCAGATGTAAACATAGATAGCGCTGCGTGCTTTCAAGTGTCAAAGTGCCTATTTCGCAAAAAAATGAGAAAGATAAAGTAATCTATGGTTGCCGGAAAGATATTTATTTACACGTCTTATACAAGTTGCTCTACCTATCGAGTAATTTAGTAAAATAAAAATAAAATTTGTCTGTTTATATTACTATAATACTATGTTCATTCTTTATTTAGTTATTGATACTTCCTTATTCCGTACAATTAAGTAATAACAGCTCAAAATCTACGTATAGGTTTTGAGCTGTCAAAAGTTAATTCACTCGCTGAATGGACAGAGTCTGTGAATAAGTAGACAAACCTTTTTGTCCCTTTAATATTGTTATTAAAATGTATCTACTCAAAGACTACATAGATATCAATTTAGTTTGTTGTTTAAAAACCAGTATTAGGATATAAGATGTGAATAGTTTTAATACTATGTGCATTAGGCACTTTATATCTCATGAAGGTGTTCCAATCTGCGAGATAATTATTACTTAGGCTAAGCTATAACAATGACCGTGTCTTGTTTGGTATGTATAAATTTTAATTGAATAAAGACCTTTGAAAAACAAAAACAAACAGACAAACCTGGTGGCTAAAAGGAGAACTAAAGTCTGCAGTATGAAATTGCATTTACCCATGCCTTTGACGTTAGCGCCGACGCTGTCTACGAAAAGGTTATTTGATTGTAGTATGAGGCGATTGGTTCCGTACGACGAACCATTATAATGAGCAATTTGATCCCAAATCAATATCGAACACGATATTTGGCTGTCACTTACTAAAAACCAAACGAAAATGAAAATTAAATTTACTCACCAAAGTAATATACAGATTGGCACCTTAAACTAAGTATAATATACCTGTGTTTTAAGGACCATTTGCCTCTCCCTTCAGACACTATTTATGTGTGAATAAATTAAGTAGCCTAGGACATTTGAAAAATTGAGAAGACATGCAACTTAGAAAATGTAGGAATTCCATTGTTTCAGCGCTCTAAAATTATTGTTTGTGAATCTCATGAAAGTATCATGAAAATGAAACCACTTCGTTTTTATCAATTTTCAGCGCCATCTATTGGAATCCCGTAGAACTACGACAAAATCGTGTAGATGTGGAGCGCAGAGGGTCTTCTACCTATCCGCGTTCTAAGCACTTGCTAACAGATGGCGTCACTATACATGCGGTCAATTAATTCAGTAGGGGCCGATCTTTCAATCCTCAGATAACGTTTAACTGTCTTCTTATCTGAGGAATTTGACATTTCACAGGTTTAAAAAAATCTTTTAACATAGGGATAGAAAGATCGGCACTAACCCTGAGTTTCAAAATGCTTGGCAACTGAAACAAATAACTATCCTATGAGATTCTCGCGATTAAATTAGTTAAGTGACTACTTAAATTTCAAAATAGTTTCGTGAAACTCAACATGAGTGGCTTAGTAGACTTCTCTACAATATTTTATCACAATTGGTTATGTTCTTTTTGTTTTAAAACTTTATTCTGTTTTTTTTTTTATATTTTAACTCTATCTCAATGTGGACTTTGGACGGACGTACTACGAGTGATTTGTAATTTGTAATTTCTTTATTGTACTCACATGACAGTACTTAATAAGTACATAGTTAGGTACTGGACTTGTATTGACTGCAATATATTTTGTTCAACAGATTCTGATCGCCTGCTCAAGTTGAGCTTCGGCAAGGCGTTCGAGTCGCTCGGCCCGGAAGTCAGCGCAGCAAGTAAGTGATGCATTATTTAGTAGTTTCCATAAACTTACATAGATCCATTAGTTAGGTACTTAGGTACCTACCTACTTTACATGAAGTTCGAATATGATACAACAGGGTGATAGATAAATAATGAGATTGATAAGATTTTAACATTGAAACGGATCTAGAGATTTGATTTAAACGTCTCAAGAGACGGATAAACAGTATCAGATAACTTTTTTTTACACTTTTTGTACGTTTGAAATGTCAGATGAATATATGAGGAATGAGAGAACGGCACTTATTATATCTAGTGTGTTGATCGAATCCCTATAAGATTTCGATGACGATGAATGAGACACATTAACAAATACTCCATACAAATCAGCTGACCCGCTCAGGCCAAAATGTACTGGGAAGTGAGAAGTAAAGTTGCTCTGATCAAATCGGTTTCTTAGTGAAAGTTGCTCTGAATGATGTCCCTATAATAATAGTAACTATTGGCTAGGTCCAAAAATAACCATGTATAAATAACAATTTTATCTAAACATATCAACATTTCGAATAAATCAACCACGAATCAAAGAATTACCCTGAACCTTTCCTTTTTTAGGGTTACACGCTAGTGAGACTTAGGTGAAAGGTTACACCTAAGTCTCACTAAGTCCCCACCTAAGTTTCACTAACGTGCCGCGATAGGTAAGACCATGAATAATGTTTAAAAAAATATCACGACGTTTCCTGTATCACACGATAATACCTCCATTTACCCTACGTGGCCTCCGTCACTGAATGTACTCGCGCGCTATAATTACCTACCGCCCGCCCGAGCTCTCGGAGCGCCCGGCTATGGCCAGGCGCCCAACGTCAATATGGTTGTCGCAAGCCAAGCGCACGCACGTTTTGAACTGTGTTCGTATCGTACGAGTATCTGCGATGTCTGCCAACCCTGCGATTAGTGTGAGATTGCGCGGTGCGAGGCGATCACAACTGTACGCTTGAGCATTTAGGCACATTTTAGCATGCAGCGGTTGCTGACGCGACGGTCTAGGCTATTATAGCAGTAGGTATTGGAAATTTCCTACTGAGTGAAGTATCTGTTACGTAGTAACTATTTAGTAGTCTGTGCTTTGACTTTGAAGGTATTGGGCATTGTTAACCGTTTCGCTACAAGATTCCTCATTCAAGTCAACACAGCAGTATTGACCTGCAGTTGTGCCGAGTTGAATAAATGAACAGACGGCCTGACTGCATCAGGCTCGTCGCGGCACCGCCAGGCAAAGTGTTGGAAGAATCTCCCACTTGCATATAGTGATTTATTTACAACTAGCTGGTGCCTGCAACTTCATCTGCGTGTACCTAGGAATTATCATTTACCGAGGAAACATTTACCCTTTTTAGATAGATAGATAGATAACTCATTTATTCATTGGACATGGTACACACACATAATTAATAACAACAACAAACAGTAGGTACCTACAGCTGTGTGGTTATGTGACTGTACCACCACGGCAGTGAAATGGCCCTGACTCAGCAATGTCACAGACGGACCTGTGACGCTGGTATTCTGCCAGGGCCAAAGCGGACGCACAACAGTGGCTCAAGTACTTACACAATTTAATTTATATAAGTAATTTCATAAGAAAAAACAAAATTAAATAATGAAATTTATTATTTATATTTTTCCGGGGAAGGCGGATAAAAAGTATCTTATAAACTCTCACATAAACTTTAAGTATGTTTTCATTCAGCGTGACAGAACGTATTAACACACTTTCACATTAACGATATAAGTGGGACTAGCTACGCCCGCGCCAGTAATCTCCTTCGAAACACAGCGTCATTTTTCTGACGACCTCTGTGACCCTGCGGTTTATAAGCTTCTGCCACCCAAGTGGGGGGTCCCGGGTTCGAATCCCGGCTGGGGAGGAAGAAAAATAAACCCCATGCCTTGGATGTTTGTGTGTGAGACGTCGCTGGTTCTCGTGCTACAGGTGGATACTGGGTGTGGGGCCAGAATTTATCTGATGATGGGAAGATCGGCCCTTAGTTATACTAAGAACAAATGCAAATCATTTTGACGTCATCGCCTGTCGTTTCTCTTTGAACTCTGCAACTAACCTTATTAGCCTTTCACATGCCGACTGTTTCATTCGTTTGCCAAACACTCAAAAACTTTAACGTACACCAGTTACCTCTCCGTATGGAGAGTGTGCCAATTTTTTACATTGAATTATTCAAGTATTTACCCGGTGAAATTTCTCCTGCGGCAACACTGTACAATGCAAACTTTAAAATATGCAGGCTTTGCACTGCAACAGGCAGACGGTTGGACTAGTTAGGTTTGGGAGTTTGGTAACACTGTATTGCACTGCGATACTGCGCTAACTCATTTTATGTTGCGCTAAGCATTTCCACTAACTCAACTATATTGGATTTGTCAATGAGAAGTTTCATACATAATATTGGTTCAGAGAGGTGTTTTAAGATACCGTACCCGTTACCCAATATTGTACAATCACTAGCTGCTACATCTACTAGAGTCGACTTTTTATGTCTAAATAGATTCGAGAACCCAGATGCACCATTATGCAGGTGGGGACAATCGGCGACATCGACCCTAGAACACGAAATGACTGCCAAAAGCTATTAATTCAGTAATCCTAAGCTGATCATCAAAATTATAACGAACATCTTAACACAAGTGTTGGTATTTAGGTATCACGTAAAATGAGACCATTTCAGAGTATTGCAACAGAAATGGTTGCCATTGGCCATGTGGATCGGTCACACAACATTAAGCTAAAGTAATTTTGCTAACCATATTATGGTGTTTGAGTTACTGCGCTAACTCAGTTTTCGCTGCGTTACTCCGGCAGATATTGCCTCCATGCTACAGCTCTGTAAGGCTGTTGACAAATTTTGCACCCCTCAACTTCAGTCAACAACTGGGTTGGTGTGCAAAGAGTTTTTTATGTGTTGGCAATTCGTTCTTTATTAAGTAGTAACACTAGTTATACATATACGAGAAGAATAGAGTTTATTATGTGCTATTTTAGCTTCCTTAGTTTACTTTCTTATCTGAATAAAATCCGTTTATAAGATAAGCGTCTTGTAAGCGCGCACTGTAAAGTTCTACAAATAAAGACTGGCTTTGAGTTCAAAATTACTTTCGTTTGATATTTGTAATGTTTTTTGAAAGTTTCTTTTACGAATAGCCCCTACCTTAATCATGAACCTTCTTATTAATAAAGATACACACAAATAGACACAGATCAAAACAGTAGTGACTACTCCAGCCAGTATTAACGAATATAATTTTTAATAAACGTGGTGTAATTTAAGGAATGAGTACCACTCATCTGACTCTATTCGCGGAGTAAAAGTAATGTATCTTACTCTAAATTCAACCTGAGAGTCAGAGTAAGGAACGTTTTTATTAATAAGTCGGGAAACATTTTGAGTTGTCAAACACCACAGTTAGGCCGTGTAACTTATATAATCCTGCCGACGACGACGTGTAAATGGAATAACTTGGCTACTAAAACTGAGGAACAATCCGAAAGACATTCCGAGTAGTACAACGCGAAACCGAGCGTAAAACTTGAGAAGCGACTGCAGTATCCACCTGCATTTCTATTTCACGACCTGCAGCATAATACCTGTATTTCTATTTCACGAGCGCTGCAACCTTGAAACTTCCCGCATCGATCGAAGTCAGCCTCTAAAGAGGTTCTCTAATAGAACTCTACCTCATTTCATTTTCATTTCATTTCATACTTTGTTGCATGGTTAAGAATAGGTACAGAGCTTTCCAACTATATTTTGGCTTGCGGTAGTCGTGGAACCCCTGCGCCTCCCGGAATTAGGATTGCGACTGCGTCCCAGGTTCAAACCCCAGCTGGGAAGAAAGAAAAATAAACCCCAGGTCCTGGATGATTACGTGGCGCTGTTTCTGGTTCACAAGACACAGGTTATCGTATTGTGGAGCAAGAAGCAATGTATGTGTCTGTATGTTAATGTTATTTTAGTGCATCCAAGTGGCAAAAGATCCTTGTCGCCCTATACTTGTCATCAGAAACTTGTGTTTGCCGCAACTACGACCGACTTCAGTCTATGTAGTTAGTAACTTATACAAGCTTAATAAGACAGGTGCTTAATGGAAAGTTAGAAATGCCACACAGCTTAAAGCAACTTCGTAAGAACATAAACATTTAAGTTACATAGAAACAGCGATATCACAAACTTTTCTGTATCCCCAGCCGGGAATCGAACCTGAGACCTCTCGCATGGTAGGCAGAGGCACAAAAGTCACAGAAGTCGTCAAACAGTTGAAGTTGGATACCACAAGTGTTGACGTTAATCTCTAGGAAATACTTGGATACCACAAGTGTTGACGTTAATCTGTAGGAAATACTTGGATACCACAAGTGTTGACGTTAATCTGTAGGAAATACTTGGATACCACAAGTGTTGACGTTAATCTGTAGGAAATACTTGGATACCACAAGTGTTGACGTTAATCTGTAGGAAATACTTGGATACCACAAGTGTTGACGTTAATCTGTAGGAAATACTTGGATTCACAATTTTAAGTGTAATGGGTTTCATGCTTGCATCTCACGCAGGAGAGACTGCCTCCCTAGACAAGATGTAAAACGCTATAATCGTTCGCACGAAACGGTAAGAATATGTAGTATTGCGTTTGACAGTTCGTCACGCTCTACACTAGCGTCACCAAATGTCAAATCGCATACATTTTGAGTTTTCGTTTCTATTAGTTTTCGTAGCGTTTTTTATACTTAATTCAAGTTGAAAAATCGAGTTTTCTACTCAGTTCGTCATTTGACTAAAACACCACTCGCCATTTTGATTACGACTTGACGTCACTCCGATAGTATCCCATCGACGTAAATTAGTAGGTACAGTCGTCGTGTGTTTACTATCGAGTGACGTCACGAGCGAAATATCATGGCGGCTATCGTTAATTAGTTCACGATAAATTAATTAATGATTTTAAGGCATTTATCGGTTTCACAAAATTTCAATATTTTTTTTCAAAAAGTTACCACATAAGCAATAATACCCTATTGTAGCTAGTACCCAGGACAGGTACAAACGACCGACCACTCTGTTCCACTTTTGAGCTCTATCTCACGGAGATAAAGTCGCAAAGTTGGAGAATGTTTCTCCGGTGCGGTGGTACAGTAGAGATATACAGGATGACATTTAATTAGCTGACCATATTTTGGGGAATGATAGTACCCATCATTATGAACAACTTTCTCTAAGAAACATATAGTCGCAAATGAAAAAAAAAATTCGTACTCCAGTACATTGCCCCAATCAGCTGATTTCAAGTTACTATGGGAGACCCAAAAAAATTTTTACGTTCCGACTATAAGTTCCATGGTGAAAGTTCTTCATAATGATGGGTCCTATCATTCCCCAAAATATGGTCAGCTAATTATATGTCACCCTGTATTTCCTTTCACTCTGTCACAGCTTCTGAAATATTAAATAACTGCCGTGTGCGACGGTCACAGCAACTGGAACGTATACCGGATTGCTTACCTATGTACAGTCGCGACCACGTGCCCTATTCCAGTAGCACAGTGACGAGTCAGTGACAAGGCGCCTGACGCGTCAGCGACAACATGACGGCCAACTAATTTATCCTTTTGATCGAATCGCTCGCGGTCTATGACACACCCGAGCCAAACTAACAATAGCAACAATAGACGTGCGAGCGAGAGGGTTAAGGCATGTAATTTTAAATATGTAATTGCTTATTATAGACGTTTTTACTAACCAAGGAAGTAACATGTGAAATCAATCTTGATAGCTTTCAAATTGATGTCTGGACAGCTGTACGCACAACTTTAAATTGACGTCGATCAATCAAGCTTCCAATTTGAATTTGAAATTAATCGAGATCGACAGAATCGTGCGGTTATAAAAAATAAACATAATTAAGAATTCAGATACCATTCTCACTGAACGTCTAACGGAATAGGGCCCCAGGTCGTGTTCCCATATACAGGAGGTAGTATCGCAGCTTATCAGTTTGAACTAGTCAGATACTTCTACTGACCTACACAGATAAATTATATTTTGTTATAAGCTTTGCACAATAAATAAATTCTCTATTTCTATTCCTTATTGCCCTATTGAATTGACCTTAAGCAGTGCTTTACTTGAGCTGCAATTGGTGCATTTATTATTACTCGTATTATCATCATTTATTTCAGACTGTATATTCCATAGTATTAGTCTCTAGTGTTAGTAACAAACATAATTAAATGTTAACACATCAACATCACAGAATACTTACACACACACACGCGCGCGCGCGCGCGAGCATCTCAGAACGTGGTGTGGAGCTGCACCCAGCGACTCAACATTGGGTAGTCCCACCGGTCTCTAAACACACTCAGGATTATTTGACACACAAACTAAACTAAGAACAAAGTCCAGAAGGGGTAACTATAGCGTATGTGTGATGTCTTTTGGGAATATTCCCGGGCATTTTCTGAAACGGAAGGTTGCAGTAAAGAGTGAATTTTTATTGTGTAGTGGAGTCAGATTAGAACGAGAGTTTATATTGTAGTTTTACTGTTGCTGCCATTCTATAATGCGAGAATGTGGCAGGTTCTGCGAGATGACTGTATGACAGTGCTGTCCTGAGATTATTTATTTTGTATATTTTGAAATTAATGTTTATTGTATTTGTCTAGCGCATTGGTTTAGTCTGTAATGCTATACAATTTAATTTGAATAATAAATAAATAAATAATCACAACACACAATATCTCAAGGCAGCACGAGGTATTGTATTTGGTTGGGTGATATCAGGGAGCACTTATCCAGTGGGGAGCGCATAGATACATTTTCCTTTGAAACACAACTCACCAATTTACGGGCGGCGGGGAACAAGGTAAGAGAGCTGTGATTGGTCAGCCGCTGCGAAACTGTCTGGCGGCCCGTCATCGTACATAGGTTGCGTATGCGAACGTTTGTTGAATACAACAAACACGTTTGGCGAGCCGCATTCCCCCGCAGGAGTCAATTGGATATATAGTCTCTGGGTGATAACATACCATACAGGGTTACTTTTGGACCCCTAGCCAAAAGTTACTATTAATTTTCAACTTTCACTCAGTAACCGATTTGATCAGAGCAACTTTATTTTTCACTACTCCATATAAATCAGCTGACCCACTCAGGCCAAAATGTACTGGGAAGTAAAAAATAAAGTTGCTCTTATCAAATTGATTTCTTAGTAAAAGTTGCTTAGAATGATGTCCCTAAAATAATAGTAACTTTTGGATAGGGGTCCAAAAATAATGCTCTATAGCTTCACGCTTATTTAACCGACTTCCCAAAGGGGGAGGTTTACAATTCGTCCGGATGTCTTTTTTTATGTATGTGCCCCGATTGCGCCTAGACGGATGGACCGATTTGGAAATATTTTTTTTTGTTTGAAAGGGTTTACCTTCCCATTGGTACTGTGGAGGGAACTCTTCAAATATTATAGGCAGACCTATAGTGATTTTTGTGTTTTTAGTAATAACTCGTGCATTTTCTCACGGTAAGCATAATATTGTGATGCGGAACTGCTGATGAAGACCACATATTGCCAGAACTGCTCAATACTAGGTACAAATACAATGCGTGGCTGACGGGCAGGCAGCGCATAGCCTAAACCGGTGGACCTAGAGCCATGAAACTTTGTACAGAGGTTCCTTAGTAGCGTGGTGTAGCACTGAGATGGGATTTGACAAAATTAAGTCCCCAGGGGGGGGATAAGGGGTTACAGTTTGTACTCTTCACAAAACAAAAGGCCCGGTGACAGCGTCCACTGACGTAATAAGGTTGAATTTAGTTTGGCCCGCTGGGCCTTTTATTTTGTGAAGACACTCAATCTAATCAAATAGGGTTTGAGGAAGTCGGTTTTTTTCTAAAGTTTACTTTTTGTTTCAATTATCTCATACGCACTAACAGATGCACAATTGTACCCACCTTTAGCCAGTGATTTAATAGTCAGTCCGCATTTCGCGTGACAGGGCTAGCCCATCACCGCAGCTATTGAGTTATGAAGGTAAACTCTTCTTCAAGTCAATCTTGGTTAACCCCTTCTCTCGCAGAAGCACACCGCTCGAACGACCGAACAATGGCAAACTATTGTTATATAAGATGTGTCGGCGAACCAGTTACAACTCATTCTGTTTTCGTCTTTAAACAAATGGGACATTATCGTGACCTTTAAGAAGCCGTTAACTTTGGGATGTGTTTCAAGAGATAGCTATAGTCTAGTCATTCCTCCGAGAGTCTATCTCATTCAATATTTACGCAGTTACATTATCATAAAGTAGTGCTGAGGTCGTACTAAGAAATACTGTGTCACTGTGAATCATTTGGAGAGATTTTGGTCCATTTGCACCAAATAGGCATGTGGGCAAGGTAATCCAATAAATCTAGGAAAAAGTCTTAAGTATGTACAAAATGGCTTGACATTCTCAGAATTGTATATTTCCAGCAGATATATTTTATAAAGTCAATTTTGTTCAAAAAAGACAGCATTTGATGGCACTTTTACATGACGCCATTCTGTTGTTATTTCATAGAACTCAGGAACAAAAGTTCCGTTTTGACAGTTCATAAAAAGTATCTATTTGGACTTGACAGGCCACAAGCCTATTAGCGTCTAATTATATTTAGCAGCTGTCAAAATGTATGATATTTCTATAGCGCGCTAATCAATCCTTCTTTTATAACCTCCGACTAAGGGTGGATTTTACCAACAAGAAGTTATAGGAGAATAAATATCCCGGGGATAACTTGTATGACTGACAGTTCAAAATGAGGTGATCTGATCTGGGTGTCACTAGTGTCTATGAAAAGTAAAAGTAAAAATTACTCTTTCGTTGGTAAACTCCAGGCTTAAACGAGTAACTTTACTCCAAGCATTAAGCTAGTATTATCGAATTTCAATATTAATAAACATGTTGTATAGAATGAGTAGCAATTATCTGACTCGGGGTAAAATTATCTTACTCGGAATCATCCTGAGAGTAATCTAGTCTCAGAGTAAGGAAGGATTAACAACAGATTAAAGTGATCAAGGCTGAAAGTAGG
This sequence comes from Argyresthia albistria, assembly GCA_963457715.1. NCBI lineage: Eukaryota > Metazoa > Arthropoda > Insecta > Lepidoptera > Argyresthiidae > Argyresthia > Argyresthia albistria. The sequence goes on from OY735258.1 coordinate 10,714,315, forward strand.
TTCAGTTGTGCCTCTGCCACCCCGTATGGGAAAAGTCGTGTCGTGTGTTTTTTTTTTACTTGACTACCAATATCAACCCCTTTGTTTCTGTAAGAATGATCAAACGTTATAAAGGATCGAAGATTAATTCAATACAGCGACACCTGATTGGCTGAAATTATTTTAGAAACATATTTAACCTAGCTGTGTCAACAGCTAATTTTCCTTTCGGTAACCAGGCGTCAGAATATCATAGTTATTGCGGCGTAGCGACTACGCCGTAGCAATACCGTAGCAATTAGCAATATCAACAAACTTTCGAAGTTCTAGCAAAATCACAAAAGGCTTTCGTTACTAATTACTAAGCTGGACGTATTACTAGTACTTACTTACATACTATAAGAACAACTTAACTAGAACATCTAGGAAGATTAAATTACTACAGTGCTCTTAGGTGTGTACATGTATTTTCCATTTTTATGTAGGTATCTGTATGTCTGGTTGGAATACCGGCTGGAAAGAAAGAAAGAAAATCAGAGATGTTTACATGATTGTGATGTCGCTGTTTCTGGTTCCCATGGGCTACTTAGTGTGGGGCCAGAGCATTGGTTGACGAACAGAACAATGTATTTTACGTGTATCAAGCCCCTTTTTCGACGTCGAATGCAAACAAACGGAGAAACTAAAATAACATGCAAAAAATCGTCGTCGCGCGCTGAAATTCCTTTCATTTATTAATCAAATCATCAGAAATGCACTTTTGCTGTGTGCCATGCAGGAATATGTACCACATGCAACGAACATAAGGTCAGGGGCACGATTCTGCTGCCATAGTGGCGGCTTAGTGTCAATGACGTGACAATGGCGGTTCCATAACCCGAAAAAATAGGTAATTTATGAAGTTTGATATTACCTTAAATTTTAGGGTTCCGTACCCGAAAGGTGCCAAACGGGACCCTATTACTAAGCCTCCGCTGTCCTTCTGTCCGTCCGTCTGTCTGTCCGTCAGAGGGCCCTTCAGCACGAACCGTAACAGCTAGAAAGTTAAAATTTTCACAGAATGTGTGTGTATATCTGTTGCCACTCCACCAACAAATACTGAAATACACAAAATACTTATTGAAAAAATAAAGGTGTCCCCCTACAAGACACTTTTTTTGTACTTTTTTGGTACGATTGGTGCGGAACCCTCCATGTGAGAGTCCGACTCGCACTTAGCCGATTTTTTGATAAGATAAAGGTACAGTCTTCAAACAATATTTTGACACTGGAGTGATATTTACATGAGGGCACTATTTCTACGTAACTTAACTTAACGAAACTGTTATCAAGCGTCGTTGGTTCCATCTGTCACCGCCTGCCACAAGATCGTTGGAAAGGTTTATCTAAAGTGCAACGAGTCGTCGCATTATTATTATAGTTCAGCCATTTCATCGCCATTTTGCTAGTAGAATCAGGCTCCTGTAGGTCGGGAAAGAGAAAATATAAGCTACGTTTTGCAAGCTCACCTCTGCTGCAGTGCATTATGGGATACTATGTGCATTTGAGAAGTCGAAGGTATCTCAATCAAAAGTTGGGAAGATTTATGATGAAGTTGACTTGTTGTGCCTTCATTGAGCATTCACCTATATTTAAGACAATAGGATAATTTCATATATTGTAAACAAGCAAGAATAGCAGTTTTCAAAATGCCAAAGAAGTCAAAACTTAGATTACTCTACAGACAGGGTGTAACAGAAAGGGGTGTACAAGCCGAAAGGGGGTTGTTAGGGACATCATTCTGAACAACTTTCACTATCGAACCGAGTTGATCAAAGCAACTTTATTTTTATAAACTCAGTACATTTCGGGCCTAGCGCTCTGCAGATCTGTATGATGGAGTGAACAATAAAGTTGCTCTGACCAAGTCGATCCCACAGTGAAAGTTGTCCAGAATAATGTTCCTAACAACCTTCCTTCGGCTTGTAAACCTCTTTCTGTAGAACTACACACACACACACACACACTGTAGAATTTTGTTACAGTAGGTATGCGGAATCGGCAAATTTTATTTACAATTACTTGTCTTGATGTCAACTTAGTTTACAACATTTTAAATACGTAACTTGTCTTGACGTCACCTTTTTTTCTGTTGATATTTTAAATAGTGGAAAGCAATTCCCAACATCGTCTCGTAATCGAGTTACTTTACTATGTTACCACTCCAGGGGCTCCCAACATCTGGCTCCCCCAGTTCGCGCCCGCTTTCAGAGCGAACCACTCCACTCCAGGCGTCCTCAACCTTGGGTATAGTGATCGACTCATGGACATGTAAACATGAAGTGATGACGTCAAATATTGTTTAAAAGTTTCCGGGTGAATTGTTTTGCGGTTGAAATGTTAAACAAAGCATTTCAAGGTGTTTTTCTGAGCATTATTTCGATTTCGTTTTGCTGTCAGCTGACTGAGTCGATGGCTAGGAGTGCTAGCAGGTTTATAGGTGAGTCTTAAACTTAATTAATTCTTAAATATTTTGGATTTTGGTGAGTGTAGAATAAGTTCAGAAATCCACCTTTCTCGTCGTAACTTGGTTTGTGAGGTCGTTACTATAGATAAGCTCGCCTTTGTACACTATTTTGTTGTTTGTTTTACATAATTGTTGCAATGAATAAATTATCTGTTTCACTCTCAGAAGCACACCGGTCGAAAATACGAACAATGGAGAACAATAGATAGATAGATGTGTCGACCAGACGGTTAAGAATAATCATTTAAATAGTACAAAATTTATAACATCAACCAGCTCCAAGTTTCTAAACTATAATCATTTTTTCCGGTTGTAAACTACAAAATACCATGCTCCTTAATATATTTAAACTTTAATTTTGACTTTTAATTTTCAGTAACAATTAATTTTAAGTTGACACTTGCGAGCGAGTGTTCAAAATAATTTCAGTTATCGGGAAAACGAGGACATTGATTAAAGAGCCCTCATTAAAACGTTGAAAATTGATTGAATTTACTTTATAATACTTTTACAGGCAATTTCATGTATTTTGATGATAAACGACACTTGGTAGGTGCAGTAAATCAGCGTAATACTGACGCTCTGAGAGCGCAAAATTTCATAACTATTTCCTATTCAGAAGTTTTGAATCATGGTTATATGGAAGGTTAAATGAGCTGTGTTATTATCTAGAATATTTGATTAAGAAGTTTCATGTTAGGGCGGCGTTTTAAAAAGTCGCAGACAGTCGCTATCGATGTAATTTGGGATCTATTCATTTTGCGATCGATTTGAATAGAAAGATTTCTGATAATGGGATAGCATTGGCTAAACGTGCGATAGGCCTGTTACAATATATGGATATGTGTACCCCTACAGCATATTGAATCTGGGCCTACCTGCTCGTGATAGTGGAACCCTGAATCCTGAAGTGAACAATGAAAAATCTAGTCTTCACAAAATAAAAGGCCCGTTTTGACAGTTCACGCCCATGAAGTTTTAACACTTTTAACCTCTAATGCGTAGGTAATAAAAGGCAACTGGTGCGTACAAGCAAAGCGTACGAGTTGCACCTAAAAGCCGCTTCTATTACCTACGCGTTAGGGGTTAAAACTTCATGGGCGTGAACTGTCAAAACGGGCCTTTTATTTTGTGAAGACCGTAGTCTGTTTCATCTCATCACACTTTCGACATCTAACCTTGTCCCAGATTCACAGACGGTTCAATTTTATTTCCAGCGACAAAGAAAGATAACTAGGTATTAAAAAACACACCTGACACATTTCGCAGGTAGCTTTTTAACCGATTTATAAGAACTAAAGCAGTGAAATCTACTACCAATAGAAACCTCATTAAAATCCACCTGCCTATTTGAGAGATAGGGAAAAAGACAACCAGATAGACGCAAAGTTACAACTTCTCTTTCGTCGTAACAAACATGTGCAAAATTACATCAAAGGACCACAAATCTCGCCCCTGTCTCCCTCAGTTTGCAGAGGTCCCATTTTGAGGGCGCAGGGCGGCTCAACCTTTAGTTATGCATGGCCCGGGTCCCAGGCGATGCCAATAATGATCGCACTTCAAAATTAGGTCGGGGTCTAGCCTCCTTGTAGACTTGCCGAGTAGGTGATTAGATGAAGTGATTTTTCAATGCAGTCTTTACTTTAGTCAAGACGAGGAGGTGTTTCAAGATTTGGAAACAGCGAGCGATTCCGTAAGCGACATAACGACAGGCAAAGGCCTAGTGCGCCTCGAAAAAAAACCCTAGTTCTTGGATGTTTACATGATGTTGCCGTTTCCGATTCCCACGACACAGGACGCAGGTTATATCCTAGTATGGGGCCAGAAGCAATCAATGTACCTGTATGTAAATGTTATGTTATGTTAAATTCCAAAAACATATAAACTACCCAGGATCTTGCTCATTGTTTTAGTTAGCGTAATGACCATTATGATGCCATACCAGGATGTTTCGCACTCATTATTTGCTTGTATTAGGGTGCGTTTCCACAGAAGCGGGTCTGCGCGGAGCTGAGCTGAGGCTTACAAAAATTGACCAATGATATTGCTCAAATCACACATCTCATCTCCGCTCCGCTTCAGTGGAAACAGTATTAGCTGAGTTGAGAAGAATGGGAGTGCTGTGCAGAGCGCAGCTTTGTCATGCTGAGCGAGTGCAAGTACAAGCGAAGTTGAGCTGTGTAGCTGAGCTAGGTGGAGAGGGGACGGGCGGGAATTGGCGCGGCTGAGCGGGGCTGTTCGGGGCGGTGCGGGGTTACGCGGTTACCGTTTAACTGACAGCTTATCTCGGCCCCACTCGGCTATTGTCTTGCAAACACCAAAAACAAAACACAACACACAAAAAACACAAAAAACTCAAACTACTTTTTAAATGCCAGCCAGTTATGTAATATTTGCTAACAGTCGTTAAAACTAGGTTAATTACGAATTCGAATTTCGATCTGTATACAAACACTTGGGACCAATCAATCACGAATACTGTTATTTGAACTAAAGAGAATTTCCGCGTAATCGGCGTACTGTGTTCATTCGTACGGAATCATCCGTACGTATGTATATGTATAATTGTATATGTCTAACCGTTAGAGTGCGTAAATCAGTTAAGAGTGCAGATTAACTGGGTATTCGCAAATCACCTGGCTAAGACCGTTAAAGTGGAAAAAAAATGTTTTAATTCTTACATTAACTAGGTAATCCTCAGAATAACTAGGTAATCTGCAGTATAACTAGGCAATCTGCAGAATAACAAGGTAATTTGCAGAATATCGACCAATAGTATACGGTAAAGTAAAGACTCTATCATTAATAAAACGTCTGAATTAAAGTAATTTATGAGATAATTCTGCATATTAGCTCTCTTTCGGGATCTGAAAATTATTTCATGTCTTTATGGATCTTTCGCAGCCAACAACTTCCCCGTGTTTCCAGTATGGTAGGATGTTGGAGACAATTTTATAAAAATTGAATTCGTACTAAAGTATGTACACTGTACAGGCACAGAAGAGATAATAGTACTCCGTAGTACAGGTCCTCGTAGCTTCTTGTTATGTTTTTATTATGTCTTTTACTGTTTACATGTTTTGAAGGGACGTTGTATGTACTTGCTCTAAGGCTTCGTACAGGACACATTCCTCTGAACAGGTTTTTAATAAGGAATAGCTTCCCAAACTGTGCTGAGTGTGGCACTTCAAGTGTGGCACTTCAAGTTATTTTCATAATGACTAATGTTAAAACCATCATACGCAACAAAAAGTATCATTTTCTTTTATAATTTACTGATATACACATTTTTTTACTATACGCACAGGATTCTAGTGCCAAAAAAAATATAAAGACAACATAGCGTCCACTTTTCCCATACGGAGAGACAAGGACACCACTAGACACACTTTTAGCTAGTTATTACTTATTACACTCCATTTTGCATGACAACGGCCAGCTGCAAGTCCTGTAGCACATGCTGAGTCGGAACCCATTCGCTGTTACGCCACATGGGGAATTTGGTCATTTTTATCTATTTAAAAAAAAACCGTGTACAACCATGATTTGTTAATTTTTAGTAATTTATTCTCTCTGTGTATCTCTTTACCTATATGGCCATGGGCTTGTGTTGTGTATAATAATAACAGTAAATAAATGGATATTCTTCTTCTTCTTCTTCAGCTGAAGGCAGAGGAAGGTTGGTTCCCTATGTTTTCCATCACCGTATTCCACTAAAAAAAACAGGTTAACAAAGCAAGTATAAAAAGAAAATCTGCGCAAATTGCTCGAAATTAGAGCCTATTCAGAAGCCCAGCGTCTGTCACTGAAGAAAGGCAATTCCAGACAATGCTGGATAGTGCTGACAATGACTCGGCTTTACCGCGCCGGGTGACTTAGGCCCGTAATAATAAACCACTCTCAGATCTGAGAGTTCTCTCAGCTGTGCAATGAAGGTTGAACCACGATAAATCTGTAATTTTCAAAGTTCAAAAAACTGAGAACGGGCTTCGAGTGTTGTCTCAGCTGTGTGTGTCGCTGTGTCACATCACAATAATGGTTTTAACAACTTTTGATCTATAATTTTCACGCGTTCAATAGTAATAGTAATTTAAATGTAATAATGTATGGATTTTATTATCTGAAATAAAGTATAAATAAATAACCGGCCAAGTGCGAGTCGGACTCGCGCACGAAGGGTTCCGAACCCTTATCTATAAAACCGCAAAAAAACACGTTAGTTATATGGGAGCCTCCCTTAATATTAAATTTATTTTGTTTTTTAGTATGTGTTGTTATAGCGGCAACAGAAATACATCATCTGTGAAAATTTCAACTGTCTAGCTACCACGGTTCATGAGATACAGCCTGGTGACAGACAGACAGACAGACAGGCAGACAGACAGACGGACAGCGAAGTCTCAGTAATAGGGTCTCGTTTGGCACCCTTCGGGTTCGGAACCCTAAAAATAGCTGATAACGGATTATTTATACAGGTCTTATAGCTCTATGCGTTGCGGTAATTATTGTAAGTAACCTACCTACCTTTGTATTTTTTTTAATTCCTTGGTAAGTTAAGTAGCAACATGCTTTGGTAAAAACCGATGCAAACATTGGAACAAGGTATAATTACATTAATTACAAACTTAGTTACTTTTCTCATCTCAGTAAGAAGTCTGACACAATTCCGAAAGTAGAAAGGATACCATGTACAAAACGTTACGAAGTTATAAGGATAACCGACTTGTGTTGTGTTTATGGCTCTTTCACGAGAAACTAACTAGATAGCAGTTGGGTACGCAACAGCGGAAAAGAAGTAAGACATTTTCAGTCTTCTCAAATTGGCAGCACTATAGTGGTAGTTACGGTAACAGAAAGTTTTCTACGTGCTCCATAGAAGTTAAAGCAGTTTGCAGTTTTAAATGACTCGTTATTCTCGAGCAAGTAGAAGATTATACCTCTAGTACTCGGAATATAAGACTCTTCTTATCCTAGGTCTGGTTAAGTCTGGGTATCATTCTGCTTTTCATGAGTACCCAAGACATACCAAGATTCTGTGCTTTTTTCGGGATAAAAGTAAACATCTTCGCATTCACAGAACATAATCCTTTCCATCCTGGGTTTTCGGGAAGAAATCTCTTGATAGAGATAAGCTCACATTTATTTCCATTTTAATTGTCATAATGTATTGATTTGTGTGCAATAAAGTATATAGAATATTGAAGAACAATAAGAAAGAAGACAACATATTTGACTGTTGGACTTGGAAGTCCCAATTGTACCATCAATACTTGAGGGGGTGATTGAATTTTGGTTTCATAACCAAGTACCAAGCAGTCGCGGAGTGGTGGCCACGGGGAGCGACAAGGCCAGTGGGCAGATCACCCGATGGTCCGACGATATTATCAAGTCGTCGGGATCCCACTGGGTGCGATTGGCACAGGACTGGGAAGATTGGCGCTGTAGTGGGTCGATGTGGGCTGTGGATGATGATGATGATGAACCAAGTACCAAATAAAATACAGGATCAATCAAAGCCAGTTTTTGTTTAAAATAAAGATAATAACAATATGCTTCGCAAAGGAGTAGTTCAGTTAAAAGTTTGAAACTTCAACTGTGCTTGCAAAATTATCGTCCTATTATGTCCATTAGCTATCATAATAATGATAAACTTAGCTTTATAACAACCGACAGACTTGGCCGGTCGTAATATGAAGACAAAACGGTTTTTGTGGTAAATGATCACGTGACACATCCTGTTGGGTGGCCGCCAAAATACGGCACAGGGATGCTTTGTTGGTGCATCGTGTAAAAAGAAATTGTGATAAGCATTTTCCTGGCTGGAAAATGGGTAAAAACATAAACATTTATATGCAGGCACATACATTGCTTCTGTCGTGGGAACTTAAAAATCGGTCAAGTGCAAGTGCGATTCGCAATCGCACAAGAAGGGTACCGTACCATCGTACAATACAACTTAAGCACTCAAAACAATAAAACAAAAACAAAATTAAAAACAGGTCTCTTGTATGGGGACCCCTTTATTTTGAAAAATCTCTCGTATTTCAGCATTGGTTGTTGTTGTGGCAACAGATATACACATTCTGTGAAAATTTCAACTGTCTAGCAATTACGGTTCGTGGTCTAGGACCCGCTGACGGACAGACGGACGGACGGACGGATAGCGGAGCCTTTGTAATAGGGTCAAGTTTGGCACCCTTCTGGTACTACCCTACAAACAGCCAAGTCACAACAAACAAAACAAAACTGGGGATTATCTTCTTTGACTAAGTACAAAAAATTGTTAGCTAATTGACTAGAGTAGAAGGCCCACTACACCGTTTTCCAAATGATTTTGACAACTCCATTTTGTCAAACTTATTCAGAGAACTGTTGACTCGTGCTCTACATCCTGAAAAGATGTTTCAGAGAAAGCAAAATGAAAGCGAAAATCTGAATTTTTGCAACGTTCTCTGTAATAATATCGTAGCCTTTAGCAGAGAAATATCTGAATATGTAAATATTTCAATATTTACAAATAGTCCGTGCGTAGCTAACCCTAGCAAAACCTCATTTTATTTTCACTCTAGTTTTTTCGGCACATACGCCTTTTATGCTAATGTACAAAAAACGTTACAAAACTCAAGAATAACGACTTTGTTTTCACGTTTGTTCACTAGAAATATGTATTTTTGCTAAAGTGCACTAAGTGTTGGTTACCTCTTTCTGTAATCTAGGCTAATCCGGGATCTGATGTATTTTTTTCTACCCCACAAAGTACAAGTAGACCTAGAGTAAATCACAGAGTGAAAGTCGCGTGCCTTGTGCGGTAAGAAAAATCAATCACAGCATCCTGCTCTGAGCAGAATATTCGGGGAAAGTAAATAGCTGCAAAGAACAAAAGATTCCATAAGGCAAGGGCTTCAAAAGGGAAACAATGAGGTGCCAATATCGAACAGACACGGATTGATATTTCTTATCTTGGTACAGTCAGGTTCAGATCTATAAAACAGATAAAGTCAATACAATAATTGGGAAAATTATAATGTACATAAAAAAGGTATTCTCTACATATCATCAAATACATACAGAACACATGATTTTTGCCTCTTCTCTCCATTGGACCACTATGGGAGAAGATTTCCCCAGCGGGGTGGCAGAGACAATACCCCTTTAGCAGGGGGGTTTCACTTCACTGAGTAGGTATCTATGGCCGGCTATACGCGCCAGTCGGTCTTTGTCACATGGTTGTCACTCGACTCTCGGTACGCGGACTAGCCGCGTGAAAACAATGACGCCGAAAACAACTGAGTGCGATTCGCAACCCTGCGTGATCGGAATCGTGTCAGCGGTGTCTAATCGAATATGAACGCTTGTGTCATACGATAAGTTTCGATTTCGCATGCGAGGATATGCAGTAGCATAGACAAATATTGGACCTAAACTTGACTTTTGTTCGGGAGCGAACCTACGTAGTACTATTAGTTATTCTGTGCCTTCAGTCGCCTTTTCACACCTACAGTTTAGTTATTCATACCCGGCGTCGCTTGCCGCCAGTTTAATTATGACAGGGGGACTAGAATGACACCAACTTTCAAATTAGATTAACAACATTGTAACTTCAAGGCACAGTTTGTACTAGCGCCAATTGGGCTGTTATAAATGTTTTTACAAAACAAAAATTCGTCTTATGGCTAGTGCGCTGTTCATTCAGGATTTTATTCTACAATTAAAAAATCCGAATGCATTTATGATAGCTAGCTAGATAGGTACGTCAGCATCAGATATGTGATAGACAGCATGCAAGATACTTAAATAGATACTACAAACGCAACAAGAAATATCTCTATAGTGTCAAAATTATATCGATAGTCTGTGTTAATTTGACAAGTTGTCAGGATCACAGATTAATAAAGAATTAGGAAGTTGGCAGGATGTTGCTGAATTTTAACACTTTTTAAGGTATCACATACATTTGAAGTGTATCAATATTTTTGCCAATACACAACACATACACTGACGATGTTGTCATTATTTTAAAACTTTAGCTGTAGAGATATTTTTCTGATTGTCATGTATATTATTTTACATGCTCACTTATCTAATGCTAACTATATTATTTGATATTTACACCACGCAACAATGGGTTAAAATTTATACCGTCGCCCCTTATAAGCAAGCCGGCCAACTAAAATCCGTTTCTGACTATACACCCGAGGTAAAGTTTGTGCTGGTGCCAATTGCACGCTTTAAGGCCCCTCCACACAGTGGAGGGTAGGTTTACAACCGGATCACTTTGGTGGATGTGGATTTTCCATCCACAACGCATCCACAAGCCCTCCACTTCTGTGTGTGCTTGTGTGTGTTGCGTCGACGTGTCACGTACTTCAGTGTGCTGTCGACGAAGACACAAGAAGTGGAAGCCTTATGGATGCTGTAAATCCACAGTTGGACGGAAAATCGACATCCATATCCACCAAGATGCGCCCCCATAGACAAAGTTAAACGCTAACGCTAGCGAACCGAAACGATATTTAAATTTAGCTTCGCTAAAGTGACGTCACGTAGCGATTCCAAAAGTCAAATCACATACATAAAAAGTTATTGTTTCGTTTCGCTATCCTTAGCGTTTAACACTGTCTACAGGCACTGGTTGTAAACCTAGCCTTCACTGTCTGGAGGGGCCTTAAAAAGTATGCTCCCTGAAGATGAAACTAGCCCCCTAGTTGCCCCCCCCCCCCCTACCACTTAACCTGCTTGCTGTCTTACAGAGGATCTCTGGGTGGCGGTAAGGCGGAAATGAGCACTAGGTAGACTGCAGAAGTTGTACAGCAATTTTTTAAGGGTTCCGTAACCGAGGATTGCCAAGCGGGACCCATTAAGCCTTTGCTGATTGTATGTCCGTTTGTCTGTCTGTTCGTCAGCAGACTGTATCTCATGAAACATATTAGAAGGCTTTTTGCGGGAAGACAGACGGAAGCACGGACGAGCAGACAGGACGGCTTCAGTTCAGGGTCACGTTTGGTTCCCTTCGAGTACGGAACCCCAAAAAGTTTTGTTACCCCTTGTTTTCTTTATTTACATGTGCCATATTTAATTTACCCTTCTGGGGGGCAATTCTGGCGCTGCCGAGATCATGTCCATGGTCGAAAGATCGATTTTGAGATACCGAAATCTATCAAAAACAAGAAAAAGCCATTCTTACTAGCCTTTCGACCAACCGAGATGTCTTGACCCGTTTTCGATCGAAATAAATTTTAATCGAGATCGTTTTCGACGGATTTAGGCGGCATCAAAACCGATATCTCGACTGGGGAGATGATAGCGCGAGAATCGGGGGCCTGGGTCGGGTAAATCCATACACATTTCGTAGGCACCGCCACAACATACTTAAAAGGATCTTATAGTAAGTTGCAAGTTTGCCGACATTTTGAGCTGTCATTTGTCATACAAGTTATCCCCGGGATGGTTATTCTCGGTATAACTTTTTGTTGGTAAAATCCAGCCTTGATATTTTTTAGTTAAGCTTAACATACCAAACTTATAAGTTAAGAATGTTATTAAGAAAGAAAAGACAATCCTACATATGCATTTTCAGATGTTTGTTTCTTTTTGCTTACACAAACTTTCTGATTTTTTTGCAGCCCGAAACATGTCTTGCTATGAATAAAATACAAAAACAAAGTTTTATAAAAATGCGCAAAACTATGTCGTGTTTTCTTCTGGCAATAGAAGTTGGCTAGCCTAAACTAACATCAACAGGAAATATTTTTTTCATATTTCTCTGTGGTGTCGACTAGGCTGGACATAGTATGTCATGACATGACATGATACTTTGTCCAGCCCAGTGCACGTAAAGAGACTTTAACGAAATCTTGAACCTACACCAGAAAACCTATCTTTTGGCAAAGTATGAGTATGATAATTCAGGTCTTAATTCTTTAAACATTAGTTGATAAGTACTGCTTTAATTTAGCATTGTATTATTAATGACTTACTCTACCGACTCACACTTAAAATTTAGGTCAAGTAAAACAAAGTTCTATCATTAATAAGGTTCAACGCTGTCTCTTCTCTTTAAACTCCCGTGCATCATTTAAATTCAGCATAAAGTGCACTTAAAACATAATACTCGTATCAACATATTGACGCTAAAATATTCCCTCTAAGCCACAGGAGATGTATAGTGGCCGTAGTAGTTGATAAATTCTGACAGTTGTGTTGGCCGCTTGCCCGACACCGCTCCATCAATTCCGTGGTGTATGGAAACGTCAAATCGCATACATTTTCTCAGCGTTTCGCGCGTTTGATATGACCGTATTGCATGTTGTCTAGGGGGCTGGTATGCAACTATTTAAGCTGCTAGAATACCTATCCTAGAGACGAAACTTAAATTATGTTATGCAGGCGAACAAGCGACGGAACCCCAGGTTCAGAATGCCCTGTGGAACCAATTACCGTACAATTTAGTTTCTGAAACATTGAACCTTGCTCTACAGGGTGTAACGAATTGGGAAAGGCTTTTGGCGCGAATTTGGTAGACCAGCAACAACGTAGGATGTTTGCCATTGGTAAATCAAAGTTTCCCGCTCTCATAAAATTGTGTACTGGGCTGGGCTCCGATTCTCGCGCTATCGAGATCATCTCCCTAGTCGAGATATCGGTTTTGATACCGGCTAAATCCGTCGAAAACGATTTCGATTCATATTTATTTCGATCGAGAACAGGTCGTGAGATCTCGGTTGGTCGTGAGAATTGCTTTTTCTTGTTTTTGATGGACATTTCGGTGTCTCAAAATCGTAATTTCGACCATGGACATGATCTCGCCACCGCGAGAATTGCCCCCCAGGAAGGAAATGTACAGTATTCTCAACAAGTCATTCATCAGCCAGCAGTGTGCTCAGCACGCCAGTCTTTGTCTCTCAGTCGACGACGTCAGGAGGACTACTTATGTGTCGAACAAGGCTCGGTCATCTGAACCTCGGACAATTTATCTTGTCGGGCAAGAGATGTCTCTACTGGGGCTGCGCACGGCCACCGCGCGGACCCACATAGCGCACTCCACCAACCAGCTGCTGGAGGCTGCTCGCACATGGCAATCCAGCCCCTTACACCGTGAATGGAGGCTCCTGCACCGACCCTCATCTTTGTTATGATTAATTTGTTTGTCTTATTATTATATTAATTAATTAATTATTTTGATCAATGTAATTATTCTAATCTATTTTATTTTTGACATTTTATTTTATATTGGACATTGTAGTCTGGCAATAAACAATTTATTACTATTATTATCTACGCTAGAACGGTTAACGTAGATATCGCTTTTGTCACTTTTTCATGACAAGTGCCTTTCTACAGTACAGGAGCATGATTCTCGCGCATTCGGTATACGATATCTACACCTATATCGAGTGATTTCGTTTGGGAATCTGTCAATATTGGTCTGTTTATCCGTATAAAATCAAAAATAATCTCTTTCATACATCCCTAATGTTCTCGCGTACTGTTCATGCCTAAGTGCCTATTTGGTCCATTATTATTGTATGACTAGGCAACCGTTAAATATTTAACACTGACTTCAAAGCGAGTGCTGGATAGGTTTAATTATTTATACTCGACGATAGAGTGAAATGTTGTTGAATTAGAGTTACGGGCTTGGAGTTACATTCATGTCACAGTCAATTTACTTATTTAATCAGAGAGATTTTGTTTCTGATGAGTTTTATACGACTAGCTTTTGCCTGCGGCTTCGCCCAGGTCTGGTAAAGATATAAACCGAATATACAGGGTTTATTCGATAACAAAAAGTAAAACGACAGAAAAATCCTAACTTGCATGAAACATGGAGTCGCCATAAAATATTGGATCTCCCATTACATTTAAACTTGTAATCTGATAGGATCAATGTACTGAGAGAGTTTTTTTATTTGTTTCTTGTAGAGTTTTTATTGATCGGTAGATACTTTCATTTATACTTTATTACACAAAAACATAAAAAAACAAGTAACATTTACAGAAAGATATGTACAAAGGCGAGCTTATCTCTTAAAAGCGATTTCTTCCAGCACTTTTTATAAATGTCCAAAATCTGCTAATTACATGTCACACTGTATGTGAGGATTTTTAAGGAGAATCGGAAATTGAGAGAATAATTAATAATTAAACCAGAGAAATATTCCCGAAAAAAAGCAATTTTCAAGATCGGAATATTAGCCCGAATATTAGAATCTATAGTACTTAAGCAAATATTCCGGGCCCTTGCAGTCCTTATTAAAACTGACGGCAGGCACAATTTCGCCAAGTTCAGCAACCCTTTATTAGCTCACATAATTCAAGAGTTCTGCCAAACGAATGCCTCTCGCTTTTTGGAGAAGATGTTGGATCTTGAGAGATGTGGGGCATTTTTAACCCCGGCTGCAAACAAAGTCTTAGATGAACGGTACTACAGAATATGTATATTTTGGTGAACATTCAGAATTAATGTTAAATAATGTGTAGAACTAATTTAAAAGAAAACTGCTCACCTCTTAGAAAGGATGTAGATTAGCGACCTAGGTACCTAATTCATGAATACATACCAAAATAATATTAGAAAGTCTAAAACAGTCACTTTCGCACATTTTTATTTACATATATAAATCTCAAGCTGAAGAACAAACAGTGAACTTAATTAATTAACTAAGAGCTTAAATTGGTACTTTACCGAAGTAAAATACGGATAACTTACGTTACGATCTTGTTTGTCAAATTAGTTAAGTCTAGATAATTTACATAGGTTATGTTATGAATTTATATGATTCGTTCCAACTTGTACTACTTACTTACAATTATAAGCGTAGTACTTAATCATGGTTTTAGTTTTGCATCAAATAATAGAAAATTTGCAAATTTCAAAAAAATTGAGCTAAGATAAGTTTAGAGATGGCCTACAATTGCATTATTAACATGCTTTCCTTTTCTCACTGCAACGCGTTTCATATTTTGCTTTCCAAGTCAAAGTAAAACGACGCGAAATGAAAACATCCCTACATTTTGAATACTCCAGTTTCAAAGAGCGGGAGCAGTTCTTAAATTATTAATTTATTTGAGCTTACCCATGTATACGTAACACTAACACATGCTCTGTTGGGGCCAGGAGAAAAGCGATCCTCGGGGATATTGTGGGTAATTTTCATCGGTAGGTGCCAACCAAGGTTAAATACGCGCTTTACTTTATTCGTGCTGAAAAACAAGTAGGCAATATAGCTTGGCTTGCACATGCAATGAAATCACGAGATTGATTTTTAGTTAGGTCAACTCGTTGGATAAGTTGTTAGGGATATCATTTGAGCAACTTTCACTATGAAACTGATTTGATCAAAGCAATTTTTTTTTTCACTTCTCCATACAAATCAGCTGACCCACTCAGGACAAAATGTACTGGGAAGTGAAAAATAAAGTTGCTCTGGCCCCCGATTCTCGCGCTATCGAGATCATCTCCCCAGTCGAGATACCGGTTTTGATACGGCCTAAATCCATCGAAAACGATCTCGATTTATATTTATTTCGATCGAAAACGGGTCGAGATATCTCGGTTAGTCGAAAGGCTAGTCGTAAGAATAGCTTTTTCTTGTTTTTGATAGAGATTTCGGTATCTCAAAATCGATATTTCGACCATGGACATGATCTCGCTAGCGCCAGAATTGCCCCCCATATCAAATCGGTTTCATAATGAAAGTTGCTCAGAATGATGTCCCTAACAAAGTAGTTTCTCATTTTGCGTTAATTCATTTACACGTTGTATGTACTATCATGCATGATCGGGTTGTACTTTCGTCCCGCTAGTTTCATAGCCCGCCCGTCAAGCTCAGTGTACTGTAACAGCGTTGTAGGTAAACTAGGGAACGGGAACATTTGAACACACAGCTCGGAGGCTGGCTTGGTTAAGGGGAATGGGTATAGTTAAATGCCCCTCTTCGAAGAGATATTAACATAACATAAACAATAGTAGTTTATGAAACTGTTGCATATTAGATGACATAAGAATATTAAGATTTATTTATTTATTTATTTATTTATTATTTATTTATTTATTTATCTAAACACACAATATCATTACAGGTGAGGAACCTAATTCGACATTGCAGTTATCAATTGATTAAATACCTAACGACATCACAATCTATAACTTATAATGCATAATGCCACCCTTGTAAATTCAGTCAGAGCGCAGGAGAACATGTCAATCTCCTCCGCTATCATATTTAGTGTTCGGAGTGTGCGCGTGAACGGCGCTTTGCCTAGCAAGTGTGTGCGCGCGCGCGGCACGTGCAGCAACCCCGGGTGTCGGCGCCGATGCACGTAGCCGTCCGGTACACATAAACAGATTCTACGCAGGATATCCGCATTGTAGATTTTTCCACGTATTAGCTTGAATAGGTAAGTGGCTAACGCCAAATCCCTCCTCACTCTTAGTTCATTGTACCCAGTTATGCCTAAGGTAAACAAGGTTGGGTACATTAATGGGTACAACGGATAAACCCCATACTGTTTTAAATATAAATATCTAATAAATTTGTTCTGGATTCTCTCCAACATATCAATATATTTATTTTCATATGGAGCCCAAATTACCGCATTGTGTTCAAAATGGCTTCTCACCAACGCGTTATATAAAACTCTAATCGCTTTGATGTTTTCAAAATGTTGTATCCGTCTTAGTATAAAACCTAAATTCCTGTACGCTTTTTTACAGCTTTTAATTATATGATCTTTAAATGTCAAATCAGCCCTAAGCGTGACTCCTAAATCCTTAACTTCGCTGACTCTTTCCATTGGGGTCTGGTTGACTTGGTAGTTGTTCACCATGGGAGTGCGCGACCGAGTAAAAGTTATTGTGACACACTTCGAGTTGTTGAATTGCAGCCGATTTTCTTCACTCCAGGCCACTACTCTATTAATATCGTCTTGCAGCTTTCCAGCATCCTCCAAATTATTTATTGTTAGTGACAGTTTAAGGTCGTCTGCGAACAACAAACATTTACAGTTCTGTACCACCTCAGGTAGATCATTAATCATTAAAATGAATTGTAGCGGACCCAGATTACTCCCTTGGCTTACTCCTGATCTCGTTAAGTATGGTTCAGACTTATATCCATTATATTCTACATACTGCTGCCTCCCACTCATAAAACTACAAAAGAACCTAAGTAGGTGAGGAGTAAAACCAAAGCCAGCAAGCTTCCTCAATAAAACGTCGTTGTCGACCAAATCAAAAGCTTTTTTGAAATCAAAGTACGCCGCATCAACTTGCAATCCACTATCTACTGCTGGTACTATTTCCGTCATGTAGCTAAGGAGGTTGCTGGTGGTACTTCTCTCCGGGCGGAACCCATGTTGAGCCTCTGACAACTGCTGGCTGACCTGTGCAAATAGTGATTGGTGGATAGCTGCTTCTAATACCTTTGCTGGAGTTGAAAGTACAGCTACAGGTCTGTACTCTTCCACATTCGGTCCCGCTCGTCCCTTAGGAACAGGCACCACTCTTGTTGTCTTCCATCTGGCTGGGAATACCGCTTCGCTTAAACTCAGATTGTATATGTGAAGTAAAGGCTTCGCTAATACTGATCGACAATCCCTCATGATGTAAGGTGGGATGCCGTCTGGTCCTGCTGATTTCTTTGGTTTGAGTTCTCGCAATGCGCGCTTAACTTCACCCAAAGTCAGTCTATCCAGATGTACCCTCGCAGCCCCATTCTCGTCCCCAGCTTCTGCTACTGCTGCGTCCACATCTAAGACCGCTGAATTTGTGCTATATACAGAGTAAAAGTATTTGGCATACTCTTTTGCGCACTGTTCCCCGGTTAGAACTTCTCCCTGTTTCAAAATAGTTTGCGCGTTACGCGTGCCTTGTTTTGATTTAACAAAGTTCCAGAAAGATTTTGGATCCTTTAGTACGTTCAGCTCAACTTTTCTTTGATACTGGTTTAGGTTAATCATAATCATATTTTTAACTCTTGCCCTACATTGAGAAAAGCGATCATAATCCTCTCTTGACTGACTAGATTTAAAAAGATGACAAAACTGCATGGTCTTTACCATCTCAGCGCACAGAAATCCAAAGAGGGGCGATGGACTGAGTCAGTACGTCTCTCCTCGGTGTATTTCCTTAGACTTATGTAGAAATACATAACATTGTATTTTTAAGGCTCTGATATTTTAAAAGAGGTACGGGGGAGTTTCTTGCCCTTCTTTGCTCCATCCCTAAGCCCACAACTTCCGAACGGGCGGTGTAGTATATAAAAATATTAATATTATATTGACGTTGACTAAGTAATATGTATGATTTTATGGTTCATTAAAATTTTGAACTGAACTGAACTGAACATAACAAGTTTTAATACCTAGTTATGTGCTTATATACACTAGATACTTTATCTACTCTCATACATAAGTATCTCTCCTACAAAATTCAAAGTTAAAACACAACAATATGTTCCCATAAATCAGTGCTTATACACAACAAAACATTGTCACGTCACGTTGAAGTTTTGTTGCCGCCAAAACTCAGCATATCGCACACAGCGCATGCGCGGAGCATGGGCCACACAGCTGAGGGCCACAGTATCAACCCTCAGATCAACGAACCTTTTTGTTAAAATCTTCCTGCCTATAAGTACTTATCATACACTGAGTGGCTGTTTGGTTGTCAACTATAGTTAAAATAAAACTTTCCAACGATACAGAATATCAAACACCTTGGCTCTACGGTTTCAAGACCCTTGCCTTTCCCAAAAAATGTAGAACTGTATCGTTATGGAAAAAAAGTTTAATAATAATAACATTAGTTTTGTTATTATTATTTTTTAATTTGATTACTGTATTGCGTTTATAAAATACGTCATTATGAATTCAATTTCAAGTTCCTGAGGGTAATGAACATGGTGGTCCGGAAGACCACCCAACAATGTGACATCCACAGCATTTAGAATTCATGAAAACGCATAGCTGAATAATAAACACAGGTATAACAGTCATAAAACATTCAAGCAATATGCCATGGAGTAATTTATATGCAGGGTGTAAAATGAAGGTGTAGCCGAAACAAAAACGGGTCGCCCATAGAAACTTGTAACCAGCTGATCGGGTCAAACTGAGGGTCGTCCATTTTGATTTATTGTAAACTTGTAATTAGCCAGGACTCCACGAGACACGTGTACCTACTAATGCCCGGTTTCCTGGGAGCTGAAAGTTAACAGGTTGGTTTAATCAGCCTCAGCCAATCACGTGCCCCTAATATTCAAAATTGGCCGAAACTAACATCCCCCAAATATGGTAGTAAAATGTCAACCTGTATCACACCTCGGACACTCCATAGAACGCTCGTAAAGTAATCACCTATTACTACTACATAACCAAATGATGTTTGTATACGTGCAAATGTGTGCGTAAACTTTGCTAGGGCTGGTGGCGCGGCAAAGGCAGCGATGTTAAGTATACGCGTCGTCACTCGTCAGGCGTTCAGCCCTGTCTATTGATCGTTTAACCTTTAACCAATCCTTTGACGCCAGGGGTGGGGTGCGGTATCTGAATCAGCGCGGGGAAGGGAGTGGCCGTTCTGTACGGAGTACTATTATCTCTTCTGTGCCTGTATACTAATAGTAGTGGATTAATTGACTTTGCGCTGTAGAACGTAAAATTTTACGACACGTTTCTTATGATCGCCGTGGGAGGTATGTGCAGTTTGATAGGCAGAGCAGAAATGCAATGGCACCATCTCATTACCATATTGTTCAATTTACTATGTAATGTAATGTGTGTGCCGTGTACGTTTGACGTAGGTAGGTAGGTATTGAATACAAGGAGTATTGAATAACTGACTGAAGGCGGGCACGGTTGTTGGCCTGTCCGGCCAGTCCGGATTTTTTTAGGCTTTTAATTTCCTCTCAAGACGAAATGAATCACTGAGAGGTTTACGCGAGTCGCGCGGCACGCGGAAAATGATTCACCATGACTGTCCTTGTCCGTACCTGCTTATTTCTTCTTTCAAACGTTGGATTCGTTTACAGTGCTTTTTGTCGTCATGAGATGTAATTTAATTGAAGTCGGCTTTACTTTTTTAATGTCCGGCTTTTTCATTGAAAAGTCCGGCTAAACTGGGCGAAAAGTCCGGTATTCTGAAATTTTTTTCTTTATTTTATTCTGGGTCCCGTTTGGCACCCTTCGGATACGGAACCCTAAATAACGAAAAAACCGTCGTAAATCCCCTGCACCAACCCGCACTGAGCCAGCGTGGTGGAAAAAGTCTCAATTTAACTCGTATACGGGTCAAGGCCTGTGCCCCTCGGTGGGTAAAATTAATGGGCCTTTACTAACTTTACTTATTATAGTGTAGTATATCTCGCATCGTGGTGGTTGAATGAAAGGACAACCTACCTAAGAATATGTTGTCAGCAATCACCAACAGATGGCGCAGCCTGTACTCTGACTCGCGGTATGGTTTTGGTTACGCCATGACCTAAGTAAATTAAACTTGTTATCTATCACCTTTGCTAATGAATTGCTATAACACTTGTAGCCAGTAATTCAATTCTTTTTTGTAAGCGTCAACCACGTAAACTTGGCTTTGATCCGCTTGAATAACAGTTAACAGTCTATAGAAAAATTAAGTTATAAGTGAGCACAAACTGTCTGTCTGTGCCTCTGCCACCCCGTATGGGTAAAGGCGTGACGAACGCTCTATTTTATGTCTTGTCTTGTCTACCAGAGTCCAGAGCATTTCCTTTTGTTTGTTCTTTCCTTATCTCATAGATAATATTGATGTCCGTCCAATAAACCTATTTTTACTAAAATGCAGCTAAAATTCCACTACAAGTTAGTAAGGGGTAACTGAAAATTATTTTTCATTTGCGACCATAAGGTCAGCGGGTCGACTCTCGCGCCTTCGATATACGATATCTACACCTACATCAAGTGATTTTGTACGCGAATCTGTCAATATAGGTCTCGATATCCGTATATCGAAGGCGCGAGAATCGACCCGTAGAGCTAATCAAATGTCACCCTGTATGTTATCGCTATATTCTAGAATCCCCACAAAGAAGAAGACCTGTGTCAGAAAGGCGTAAAAATGCGAAATTGTATTTTTTTTCTCGAGAGTTAGATGGCCCAATATTACTCTTCCGCGCCCCGCCCCGTTGCAAATTATTATTATTACTGGCCGGAGCGGCGGCCGGCCGGCCGGCTGGGCTAACATTGAATACTGCTAGATGGCGCTGGCTGTCGACTGACTCGCGGTATGGTTTTGTTAACGCCGCAACATAATATCGTAACATAACCTATGACTTATCTATATCCCAAAAAACAAATTTAGCCAATTATTCAATACTCTATTTTTGCAAGCGATATCCACGCAAGTGGTTTGAGCTCAGCGTTGCCAACTCTACGTCTATGTGTTTTTACGTAGATCTACGTATTTTGGGCCTTTCCTGAAAACCTACGTACTTCAGTCACAGAATCTACGTATTTTTAGTCAAATTGTACAATTTTGCAAAATATCCAAATTCATTAGGCTGAAATAGGCTAATGAATTTGAATTATCTATTAATTTCGCAAAAAAAAAGTTAAAAACATTTCGTTCATCGCACACACACTCGCAATCACTCGCTCTCCTTGCCACAACATCATTCATAAATATTCATGCCAATGTCATGGCGACTGCCCGGTCTGCGTAAAACGAAACGTCTTGCTCGCTCGCCGGCCTCTCGCCGCCAAAAAAAAGTGAAACATCGAACCGTTCGTTTCGTTTGTTTGACAGAGTTAGACCGGGAATGGAGAACTTTAAGAAATACAAATCTCCCATTTCAAGAGGATCAGCTAATCAAAGCAGATGACTTTTGGCGTTATATTGCCAAAATAAAAAAGGAGATAGAACAACTCAGTTTCCCCTGCTGCTGGTCCGATTTACACAAAAGTTATTAACCCTCCTACCACATAGTAGCGCAAATGTTGAGCGTCTGTTTTCTTCAATAAACTGAAACCGACTCTCTACAGAAACCCTCACAGGGTTACTTTATACAAAAAGTGGGCTTAAAAGTAACCCTGAACCGACGCAAGAGCATATAAAACTTTTTAATCGGGCCCTAATGCTGCTCTGAGAATTTCACTTATATTTCATTACTATTCCATTGCAAACACCCAATCAAGGAGGATAATAATTTAGGAGAATACCAAATGACGCCATTTTGGGTGTTTGCAATGGAATAGTAATGAAATATAAGTGAAATTCTCAGAGCAGCATTAGGCCCCTGCTCAAGTCAGTCCCATAGTGAAAGTTGTTCAGAGTGATGTCCCTAACAACCCTCTTTCAAGCCGTACACACCTTTCTGTCTTCAATAGGCGAAGGACCAATCGCCTATTTAAATGCCTCCCCTTTATCGAATACGCATTGAGAGTCTAATGGGTGACAATCGGCCTCCAGGCCTATCAACACTTCTTTTTCCTGTACGAGGTCTCTAGAACAGAACTTTATACTTTCTCCCGTCGTTACTGCGACACGTTTCGTATGATCGCCGTGGGAGGTATGTGCAGTTTGATAGGCAGAGCAGAAATGCAATGGCACCATCTCATTACCATATTGTTGTATTTACTATGTAGCTTGTTGTTGTAGCGGCAACAGATAGGTAGAGCTTGTCTAAGCTGAAATGACGCGCCCCACTCCTTGGTTTTGTATTTACTTGTCATACAAACCCAAGGAGTGGGGCGCCTCATTTCAGCTTAGACGAGCTCTATACACGTTCTATGAAAGTTTCAGTTTTCTAGCTATTACGGTTCGAGCTATAGAGCCCGCTGACGGACGGACGGACGGACGGATGATGGACGGACGGACAGCGGAGACTTAGTAACAGGGTCCCGTTTGGCACCCTTCGGGTACGGAACCCTGAGTAACGAAAAAACTGTCGTAAAACCCCTCCACCAACCCGCACTGAGCCAGCGTGGTGGAAAAAGTCTCAATTTAACTCGTATACGGGTCGAGGCCTGTGCCCCTCGGTGGGGAAATTAATGGGTCTTTACTTATTATAAATGTAGTGTAGGTAGTATATCTCGCATCGTGGTGGTTGAATGAAAGGACAACCTGAGATGTTGTGTGTGACAACATTGTTGTCAGCAATCACCAACAGATGGCGCAGCCTGTACTCTGACTCGCGGTATGGTTTTGGTTACGCCACGACATAAGTAGATAAACTTGCTGTTTCCTTTGCTAATGAATTGCTATAACACGTTTAGCCAGTAATTCAATTCTTTTTTGTAAGCGTCAACCACGTAAAAGTGGCTTTGATCTTGATAAACAAACAGTAAGAACAAAGCAACAAAACAAACTGTCTGTGCTTGCTGTGCCTCTCTCTGGCTGGCCTCTGAGGCCATTCATGCCAATGCCACCCCGTATGGGAAAAGTTGTGACGGACGCGCTATCTCATGTCTAATTGTCTACCTACTAGATAGAGCCTTTCCTCATCTCATAGAATGTCCATGTGTGTCCATCCAATAAACCTATTATTACTAAAATGCAGCTAAAATTCGTCTACAAGCTGCAAGTTAGTAAGGGGTACTGAAAAGTATTTTTTATTTGCTACCATAAGGTTAGCTAATCAAATGTGACCCTGTATGTATGTTATCGGCATATTCTAGAATCCCCACAACGAAGACCTGTGTCAGAAAGGCGTAAAAATGCGATTTTTTTTCTCGAATGTGTAAAATGGCTCTGCTAGTTAAAATAGTACCAATATTACTTCGCTGGTCGCCCCGTTGCAAATTATTATTTTACTGGCCGGCCGGCTAACATTAAATGTTGTTAAGTAACACTGCTAGATGGCGGTGCCTGTCGTCTGACTCGCGGTATGGTTTGGTTGACGCCGTAACTTAATATCGTAACAACCTATCACCTAACTATTATTTTCCATAAAACTATAATTATCTTTTGCAAGCGATATCCTCCAAGTGGTTCGAGCTTCCCCAACCCCATTCCCCTCAATCAATCAATACTTATTTTGTCTATGCTTGTTATACTAAGCAAGCACAGATTAGTAATACATAATAGATAGATAATGGGGGCTATTTGGGAGGTGTCAAAACCACTAAACTAGAGGAACTAAAGGCACTAAACTGACAACCTTCAAATCCGACAGTTCTTGCGCGGTGGCCACAGATTCCATTTTCAAACACACCATTTTAATTAGTTTAGTTAGTATAGTTCATGTTGCCTCCCAAATCGCAGGCAATACTAAGTAAGTTAGGTCCATTAGATTGATGTATTTAATGTATGGGCCTCAGAAGCCTGAAATAAAAGATATTTAATTTAATTTAATTTAATTTAATTAGATGGACCAAATTCAATCACTAATTAAATACGATCAGCATCTTACAGCCGCACTCACTCATCGTCTAATCTTCCGTTAGCGATTACTTAGTAAAAGGTTTAAGAGCTCTTTAATGAACTAGAGTGGACAGTAGTAGTAGTTGTCAAAATGTATGGGCTAGCCATTTAGCGCGCTAATGATTATAAAATTATTATTGCGAGTTTTTGGTGCAAGAAGTGACAAAGAAAAATTTTGTCCGCCGCCACCACCACTAGATGGCGCTGCCTGTACCCTGCCTCACGGTATGGCTTGTTTGACGCCGCAACGTAAATACTGGACATTTGCAAGGCCTATTTTACAAATTTACATTACACATCGATACATACAATTATACAACTACTATTGAAGTCTGTGTTAAAAAAACACTTGTTTTTATGAAATTTTTGAAAGCATTCATCCACGAACAGTGCATGAGCTGCCTTTTTAACCGACTTCCCAAAGGAGGAGGTTTACAATTCCTCCGGATGTTTGTTTTTTTTTTTTTTTATGTATGTTCCCCGATAGCGCCTAGAGTCTAGGCCCTAGACGGATGGACCGATTTGGAAAATTATTTTTTTGTTTGAAAGGGTTTACCTTCCCATTGGTCCCATTGACACCAGGTCAGGATCTGATGATGGGATCCTGGAGAAATCGAGGGAACTCTTCAAATATTATAGGCAGACCTATAGTGATTTTTGTGTTTTTCATAATAACTCGTGCAAATGCACATGGTAAGCATAATATTGTGATGCGGAACTGCTGATGAAGACCACATATGGCCACCAGAACTGCTCAATACTAGGTACAAATACAATGCGTGGCTGATGGGCTGGCAACGCATAGCCTAAACCGGTGGACCTAGAGCCATGAAACTTTGTACAGGGGTTCCTTAGTAGCGTGGGGTAGCACTGATATGAGATTTGACAAAATTAATTCCCCAAGGAGGGGGGATAAGGGGTTACAGTTTGTATTAAACTCAATCTAATCAAATAGGGTTTGTGGAAGTCGGTTTTTTCTAAAGTTTACTTTTTGTTTCAATTATTACTTATGTTATCATGCAATATCATGCTTGGTGCGTGTAGTTTAGGCTGCAGTCACGTTTTATTCTAGGCACTCGTTCATATTTTATGCCATGCGTCATCATTTAAGACCGCTGAGTTATTTCTTGCGATCTGCAGTCTTTCTCGTCCGTCTCGTCTGTGCTTCTCATATGATGTCATTGAACCATCATGCCGCAGCACAGCAGGAGGACAATTCTTGTCTCTACAGGGTGTAACAGAAAGGGGTGTACAAGCCGAAAGAGGTTGTTTGCTAGGGACATCATTCTGAACAACTTTCAGTATGGGACCGACTTGGTCAACAGGTCAACAGCAAGCAACTGTAATTTTCACTCCACCATACAGATCACTGAGCGCTAGGCCCAAAATTTAAGTTAATTAAAATAAAGTTGCTCTGATCAAGTCGGTCCCATAGTGAAAGTTGTTCAGAATTATATCCCTAACAACCCTCTTTCACCCCTTTCTGTATAGCAAGTTGAATTCGACAAAGGGGGTCCTTCGTCATTCAATAGGGGAAGGACCAAACGCGAAGGACCTTCGCCTATTTGAATGCGAAGCTCCTCCCCTTTGTCGAATACGCATTGAGAGTCTAATGGGAGAGAATCGGCCTCCAGGTCTTTCAACACTTCTTTTTCCTGTACGAGGTCTCTAGAACAGAACTTTATGGTACCATCTCCCGTCGTTACTGCGACAGATGTGTTCTGCCCAGGGAGCACTTATCCAGTGGAGAGCGCAAACATACATTTTCCTTTGAAACACAACTCACCAATTTACGGGCGGCGAGGGACGAGGTAAGAGAGCTGTGATTGGTCAGCCGCTGCGAAACTGTCTGGCGGCCCGTCATTGTACATAGGTTGCATAGGTTGCATACGTTGAATACAACTAATGTTTGGCGAGCCGCATTCCCCCGCAGGCGCAGTCAATTGGATATATAGTCTCTGGTTCTGCCCCATTGCGTTTTGAGTCGCGCAATACGTTTGGCGCGCTGACAAATGAGTTCGTTACGTATATCTGAATATGATGGGACTTACAGGAAACTCATGACTCTCGGCTCCGACATATACAAAGAATATAAATTACCTACCAAGTACCAAATACAAAATCAAATTAATTTTATGCATGTTTATTCTTATTATTTCAACATTTTATTACAGATCATCATTCATTCATTCATAAAAATACATGTGTCACAAATCTACTTATCCACAATTTTAGATCGATCGAAGTCAGATTAGATTACATTAAATAAAAAATATCACAACACTCAGTACGCAATAAAGACAGAAACAATACGCAAATTCTCGCTTACATGGATGACATCATAGTCTTTTGTGTTTTAGGTTTAGAAATCAGTGCTACCAACAATTAAGAATTGAACACACAGTGCATTGTATTGTGTGTGTTGGGCCAACACTTATCTGTAAACCGAAACGCCTTTTTGAGAAGATTCTTTCGCAGTAATCAAGAGAAAAAACATTGAAATTATAGAATATTCTCAGATAATTTTCTTCAATTATAAATGTCGCCTATGTGATTCCAAGTAGCGTCTTCAAAACTGTATCCGGCCACGGCAACTGATATACAGGATGTAACAGAAGGGTGTAGTCATATTTTAGGGGGTTGTTAGGGAGACCATTCTGAGTAACTTTTACTATGTAATTAGCGATCAGAGCAATACGATCAGAGCAACTTTATTTTTCATCGCTCCATACGTTTTGGTCCGGGCGGTCAGCTGATTTGTATAGAGAACTAAAAATTAAACTTGCTCTGATCAAATCGGTTTCATAGTAAAAGTTGCTCAGAATGATGTCCGTAACAACCCTCTAAAATATGACTACACCCTTCTGTTACACCCTGTATGAGGTTCCTATTAGTTCCTGCAGGATTAGTAACTCGAGTAACCAATCAGTTTCTATTCAGTAGCCTAACTCAGGGCTCGACAGTAACAGCATACCTCGCGGTATCACACAGCTCCACCTCATTTATACACTTCATCAACCAATCCTTCGTCACATGCCTGACGTCAGCACTCACTTTAGTCCTCAACTTCTGCATCTTCCTCCACGATATCGTATTACTGTTGTGGACCATATACTCGACTTCGATAACCTTCAAGGACTTAACCACTGTACCGCCGTATGCTATCCAATGTCTTTCGAAATGCCGTCTTTCCGTTTCCGGAAAACTGATAAAATCCGGATAAAAACCTAGCCTTTGATTCAAAAAGACATCTGCTAAAGGATGGTCTGGGGCCGACTTAAATTCAGGCAATTTATTTTTCCTGTCACATTCCTTTTCTTCCGTTACTTCTGTCTTCAATTTATTTTTCCTGTCACATTCCTTTTCTTCCTTTACTTCTGTTTTCAATTTATTTTTCCTGTCACATTCCTTTTCTTCCTTTACTTCTGTCTTCAGTTTCTTAGGTTTCGTTTCTATTTCGTCTTTACTAAAGTACGAATCGATTTTTCTTTTGCCCGGGCTTTTGTCCTTTTTAGGCGATTCCGTACTGTTACTAGACGATGCTGATGCGGCCAGTTTATTCAGTAGTGTCACATCAGTCTTTTCCTTGGACGTCTTGAAGAGGTGTTTCAGCTCGTCCAGATTTGTGGCGGTCTCCCAGGTCTTGTCTGATCTGATTCTCGTGACTCGTGGGAACCTTATTGATATGCCGTCCGCGGTGTGGATATTAGCTTTCGTGAACTCGGTACCTGGAATTTGAGACATGATAATATTTAGGGACTGATTTATGCAAGATAACACATCATACGGACAATCAAACGGTGATGAAATAACCAGCCAAGTGCGAGTCGGACTCGCGCACGAAGGGTTCCGTGCCATTATCTATAAAAAACCGCAAAAAAATGTATGGGAGCCCCCCCTAAATAGTAATTTAATTTTAATTTAATTATTTATTTTTTAAGTAAATAATATACTCAATATATTGTGAACATTTTAAGCGTCTACCTGCTACCATTATCAATATCGAGCAAAAATGAGCAAAAAAAATCACGTTTGTTGTATGGGAGCCCCCCTTAATATTAAATTTCTTTTGATTTTTAGTATTTGTTGTTATAGCGGCAACAGAAATACATCATCTGTGAAAATTTCAACTGTCTAGCTACCACGGTTCATGAGATACAGCCTGGTGACAGACGGACGGACGGACAGACGGACAGCGAAGTCTCAGTAATAGGGTCCCGTTTGGCACCCTTCGGGTACGGAACCCTAAAAACATCGATATGGTTCCATCGAGCTGATCTGATGATGGAGCTCGAGGGTGGCAGAGGGAACCCTGGGATGGTAACTTGTAAACTCGTCGAGTTTGGACTCATTTAATTCGTCTCGATAAGAGCCAAAGAGCCAAAGGGCCAAAGGGCCCTGTGTTCTGCCCTAAATGGGGACGAAACTGGCCTCTGCCATTTCATATGGGAAATAACTTCACGGACTTATTGATTGACTGTATATTTATGTTTATTTATTTATTTATTTATTTATTTATCCACATATACACAATCTTTACAGGCTTAACCTAATGTGATAGTGTAGTACCTATATTATTACATTTATATTGCACACATTATAATATTTATTACATTTAATATTTAATATTTTATAGCATATTAAAGCCAGTGCTACCCTTGTTAATTCATTCAGAGCGCAGGAGAACAGATCTATCTCATCCGCTATCATGTTCAGAGTAGAGAGTGCGCGTGTGAGCGGCGCTTGTTGTTATTGTTATTCATTGCCTACATAACTATTGCCTGTCCGGTGCCCTGTACATATCTGACATTACTCCGTAGCTGGTGGTGACCCGTTTCTATGTGGCCAGAGATTATATATCCAATTGGCTGCGCCTGCGGGGGAATGCGGCTCGCCAAACGTTTGTTGTATTCAACAAACGTTCGTATACGCAACCTGTGTACGATGACGCCGCCAGACAGTTTCGCAGCGGCTGACCAATCACAGCTCTCTCACCTCGTCCGCCGCCGCCCGTATATTGGCGAGTTGTGTTTCAAAGTGAAATGTATCTATGCGCTCTCCACTGGATAAGTGCTCCCTGTATGTGGCAGTTGTTTCGGGCGCTTTCGTGTTTCGAATGACAAGCTAAGCTGTAGGTCCCGGCTACTATCGCTACTCGGTGGTAGTAGTCGTAAAGCTGTGTCAGAGGCCCTAATAGGACAGCTTAATAACCACCGGCCCAACACCCCTCCATCAGCTCGCACTGAGCCAGCGTGGTGGAGTATGGCTCAATCTTTAATTATTTCGGATTGTACCTCGCCAGCCGCAGCCTGTGACGCTCGCGGGGCAACACCTGGCGCTGACTGAAAATCAGCGCTGAAGGCCTGGCCTTCAGCATATCGCTGAGTCAGTTGCCATTTATAATGACAGTGACACGCCACGACCGTCATTTCATGTGTTTTCATCTATTGATGGTATTGTGTGTGTCTTACTTTCTGTTTTTGGTTTCTTTTGTCTAACTGTAATGTGTTCACTGTCCTTGTAATAAACGTTACTTTTTTTCTTTCAATCTTAGAGCTCGTCTATGCTGAAATGACGCGCCCCACTCCTGGGTTTTGTATGACAAGTAAATACAAAACCAAGGAGTGGGGCGCGTCATTTCAGCTTAGACGAGCTCTACTCGTATCCGTGTACAGAACATGGACCAACCTGTGATCTCCCAAACAGGCTGCTCTTTAGGGTCCTTGGCCACAAAGTCTGGCGTCAGCCCTTTACTGCAATCCAACCATCTGGAAGTGAGAAAAACACTTTTTAACATAACACAAAAGTAATGTAAGTATTTCTAAGTCTAATAGCTGTACAGGGTGTAACAGAAGGGTGTAGTCATATTTTAGGGGGTTGTTAGGGAGACCATTCTGAGCAACTTTTACTACGTAACCGATTTGATCAGAGCAACTTTATTTCTCATTGCTCCATACGTTTTGGTCCGAGCGGTCAGCTGATTTGTATAGAGAAGTGAAAATTTAGGTTGCTCCGATCAAATCGGTTTTATTAAGAAGTGTGACGTCAGTACATTACAATAAAGAATTTGTCGTAAGTTATCATTATGACTGATATCTTGATAATAACTTATCAGCATAGCAAAGGAAACAAGTTGATGCTGCTGGTTTAGAACTCAACTCGTCATACTAACATAGTGAGCATACCCTCACCTCGGTACCTGACTGCTATCCTGGGATATCTTCACCATGAGCGGCGCCAGTTCCTTCTGAAGCCTCTCGAGGGTGGCGTCATCATGCCCCGTGTGCACTTTGGTCACGGTGACCCACACATTGCGACGCACATCGCGACATCCCATCAGGAATACTGACATCATACCTCCCTTCTTACCGGTACCTGGAAATAATAAAATAAGTATGTTGAAAATCAATGATCTATAAGTCTTTCGAGAAAAGTATTCGTCCGTTTCGTATTCTTGACGTTTCTGAGTAATTCTAGGGTTTATTGTTGACACTGTAGAAACAAATGGGGGATTTGGGGGATATTTAGGGCCCTATAGCACAGAAGAGATAATAGTACTACGTACAGAACGGCCACTCCCTTCCCCGCGCGGTTTCAGATACCGCACCTCACCCCGGAGTCGGGGAGCCTCTTCGGGAGACACTTTGCTTAGGCGCTGAACGCACACGTTCACAAACGAACGAGTTTACGCACACATTTGCACGTGTACAAATGTCATTAGGCTATGTAGTAGATAGTAATAGGTGATTATTTTACGAGCGTTCTATGGAGTGTCCGAGGTGTGCCTATAGGCTTTTTTGATAGATCCTTTTTCACCCGCAACCCAAAGCCACCTGAGGTCTTGGACTATATATGGGTGACTTAGCAGCTTCTAGGTCCCACGCCCTGTGTCGTGGGAGCTACTTTGGGCCAGAATCAATAAAAAATCGGTATGTAGACAAATGAAAATGTTTTCCTGGAAGAAATCTCTTATATATTCTCGCCCGCAGCGGTCATTCATACTGACGAGGGGATAAGCTATCTGTTAAAGTACTATGACATGTGAGTACATAAAGAAATTACGAGTTACAATACAACTGAGACTACTGAGAGAGACCAAAAAATCTGCTAAAAAATATAGGTTCTGAATCGCGCGCGATGCAAAATACAGTCAGCGGCGCCATCTAGTGATTATTAGCAGTGTCATTCCACCTCTTAGGATTGCACTGCTTCAAATAAATGCCGAAACAAATGATGCAGAGGAAAGACACAAAATCAGGTACCGTCGAGCATAAGCTCAGGGTACTGTAGTCTAGGCTCCACATTAAATGAAAGGAAATTCAAGTGCAATTCATAAAAATTACTTCAGGCAAAGTTTTTTTCTTGGGTCTTCAAACTCCGAAGCATATGGAGCCTTAATCTTTATTCTTCTGTCATTCATTAGCAGCCTCAACAGCTACATACAATGACATCATTATCATCATAATCACCAGCCTGTCAGTGAACCCACTGTTGAGTATTAGGCATAGGCGTCCTCATGTACACGCCATTCAACTCGGTCCCGTGCAACCCGCGTCCACTGTTTTACTGCTATCCTCGTTATGTCATCGGAACATCTGGCAGGTGTTCTGCCGACATATCTTTGGCCACCTCTGGGCCACCTACACAGAATATTAAAATTCTTAATAGAATACCGTCGATGGCGGGACAACCTGGACAGGTATTTGCCGGATTGGGTGGAGCAGCACAGCACAGGGAGGAATGGTCTGAGATAGGGGACGCCTTTGCCCAGCAGTAGGACACTATGCGGGCTAAATAAAAAAATAAAAAAATAGAATACCAACCGAACCAGGCACCAAGCACGACTAAGTCCGCTGTATCAGCCATCGCTCCGTCGAACAGGTAGTCTTTTTTTACCTTCAACCAATGCCGCTTGCCAGGCTCATATGTCGACTCTAAGTCCTTTAGCACCAAGCCCTCTAGGCCCAGCTGTAACACCTGGAAGACAGAGAACGAATTTTATTAAATATAATTGAAACAAAAAGTAAACTTTAGAAAAAACCGACTTCCACAAACCCTATTTGATTAGATTGAGTTTAATACAAACTGTAACCCCTTACCCCCCCCCTTAGGGAATTAATTTTGTCAAATCCCATCACAGTGCTACCCCACGCTACTAAGGAACCTCTGTACAAAGTTTCATGGCTCTAGGTCCACCGGCTTAGGCTATGCGTTGCCTGCCCGCCAGCCACGCATTGTATTTGTACCTAGTATTGAGCAGATCTGGTGGCCATATGTGGTCTTCATGAGCAGTTCCGCATCACAATATTATGCTTACCATGTGCATTTGCACGAGTTATTATGAAAAACACAAAAATCACTATAGGTCTGCCTATAATATTTGAAGAGTTCCCTCGATTTCTCCAGGATCCCATCATCAGATCCTGACCTGGTGTCAATGGGACCAATGGGAAGGTAAACCCTTTCAAACAAAAAAATAATTTTCCAAATCGGTCCATCCGTCTAGGCGCTATCGGGGAACATACATAAAAAATAAAAATAAAAAACAAATATCCGGACGAATTGTAAACCTCCTCCTTTGGGAAGTCGGTTAAAAATATATATTCATAAGTAATAATTATATGTATTGTACACATGGGTCTACTCCTACTCAGCAATCCACCTGTCTCATCCCTATTTGGTTTGCTGGAAGAGATCTCTTATTAGAGATAAGCTCGCCTTTGTACACGTTTTCTGTGTTTTTTATTGTCCTATGTAACTGTTTGTGTGCAATAAAGAAATTATGAAATACGAGTTTGTGTTAACGAGGTTGTGGACGCAATGGTGTTTAAGTTTTGTTTGGATAACTAGTAGCCATCTGTACCGATATAAGAATGAGTGTGCATATTTTTACTAGTTTTTAGGGTTCCGTACCCGAAGGGTGCCAAACGGGACCCAATTACTGAGACTTCGCTGTCTGTCCGTCTGTCCGTCTGCCTGTCACCAGGCTGTATCTCATGAACCGTGGTAGCCAGACAGTTGAAATTTTCACAGATGATGTATTTCTTTTGCCGCTATAACAACAAATACTAAAAATCAAAAGAAATTTAATATTAAGGGGGGCTCCCATACAACAAACGTGATTTTTTTGCTCATCTTTGCTCGATATTGATAATGGTAGCAGGTAGACGCTAAAAATGTTCACAATATATTGATTATATTATTTACTTAAAAAATAAATAATAAATTAAAATTAAATTAATATTTAGCGGGGGCCCCCATACATTTTTTTTGCGGTTTTTTATATATAATGGTACGGAACCCTTCGTGCGCGAGTCCGACTCGCACTTGGCCGGTTATTATACTTCACTAAGCTTGTAGTAAAAAGGTAAATAATGATAATGAATGACGTACAAAACATTTGACTTGATCACTGTTACCTTTTTGTAATTGGACTTTAGTAGGTACATATTTGTATTTGTGTTTTGTATTTTCATATGAGAAAGTACAGAAATACAGAATATAACATTTGGGAATTTATGTTAAGTTAAGTAGCACATTATTAAGCAAAAATTCGCAATAAAAAACTGCTACTGCTGATCTGCTTACCTCAGCAATCATGCTAGCCAAATCCCCTGGTTGTCTAATAAGCTTCTGCTCAGAAAACATCACATGATTCTTGATCTCGGTCATATGTTCCGACAGAATCTCCCTTCTCCTCCTAATTGGTAGACCCATCAGCACTTTACCATTGTAGTAGAGACAATCAAAGATGAACAAACATACTTGTGCATCTTTGAAGGCGGACTGCTTATGAATGCCTAATGTACCGAATGGTAATGGTTTCCCAGTATTCACATCTACCATAAGAACCTCTGCATCCAGTATCAAGTCTTCACCTTCAGGAAAAGCCTGAGGCAGGTAGTCTTTGAAATGGCTGACTTTATGAGCCATGACTGGCTTCAATGACCTAGAAAAATACTTGAACTCTTTACCCTTTTTGTGTACTTGGACTCTCTCTCCATCATATTTGATTTCTGAAAACATTCCATTTGGACATTTCTTCATAGCCATTTCAACAGATTTGCAGGCTTCAGCAAGCATTGGTAAAACGGGAGTCATTATCTGTAATTGTGCTTTCACAGTGTCTTGAATAGCATCCTTGTGTTTAACACTGCTCTGTGATAGGACTCTTTCTAAAACCATGTCAAGGTTCCGTGATGTCTGAAAAACATTGTATGCGTCTGGGTGGACTCCTTCAAGTATATGCTTTGGGCCAGCATTGATCCGCAAGTCCCCTTTTATCAGTTGGATTAACATTTTTATGTCATGAATAGTGCAGCGTTTAACAATTTTTTTGAAATGGTATATCTGTTCGTCTTCTTTGGTCAATTTTGAGAGGTCTTGTAGAAAATCCTCAACGTCATGAATAGTCAATGTGCTTTCTGTTGCTGGAGTGTATACTCGAGTTTTTTTAAAGAAGTGCTGTATTGTATCACCTAAGTTGCCTTGTTCTAAATGTGTTAGCATGTTGTCTTGGTCTGTATTAAATATTCTAGAGAATAGCTTGACTAACTGCTTACTTTTCAAATTATAAACCCTTTTGTTTACTTGTGGGAGTAGTAACTTACACCACAGGACAATATCACCCTTGAACGAACTGCCGTCAGTGCCTTTGGTGAAGAAATTGTTTACAACAGCGGTTTTCTCTGTATAGGCATCAACTCGTGATATTTTCTTGCAAAGGTTTGTCAGTTCTCCAAAATTATTATCATTAATCACTAGTTTCTCCTTTTTCGGGGATTCTTTTCCAACAGCTTGTTTGGATGCACTAGATCTCTCGTTTTTGATTACCTTAGCTGTGTATTTACCGTTGTTTTTATCCTCATACAGTTTTTCCATGTCATTGACTTTCTGTAAGATGAATTCTTGGTCTTCTGTTGTCAGAGTCTGCCAGTTGCCTATGTCGTCTATTGAATCTATGCGTTTTGTAGCTGGACGTTGCTTGAGTAGAGCATTCATGAAGCAGTCTACGTGGTACCACGATTTCATCGTCTGGCCTTCTCCGTACGGACTGGCGACGAGTTTTGCCATCCGCAACTCGGCGTTAGGACATTTATCCTTACAGCCCTTACAAGCAGCTCGGCCGCCCTTAGCTCGATCCACGAAGAAAGGCTGAAATGTCTCCGACATTATTGAGGTTATGTTTATTGTTGACGCAGCGGAACCTGTCGATCGATTTTAACATGCGCAATTGCGCAGTAGAAAACATGCGACACAATATAAAATGCCATTGAAGTTAACTTGTAGATAATCGTAAAACCAAAAGGTTTTCAAGAGAAGAACATGATTTAGATTTTTGTTTTCGCCGAATGAAATGACAACTTAAAACCAGAGTTGCCAGATACTGCTAACTTAATTCCGTAATTTGCTAACTTTTGACTGTTAACCGCCTAAATCCGCCTAATTTGTGAGTGGTTCCGCGAAAAGGAACTTGAAGGGAAAAAGAAATATTCCGATATAATTGATTTCAAAGTTTGGAGTCGTGTTTATTTGTGGTTATTCTGACGATGTCTAATATAGTGACATTAAAATATATGTTTTTTTTTTACTATAGGTACCACATAAAAATAATCTGTTTAGACCAAATTAAAAGAGAAAAGTCCAAGGAATTTAATTCACTAAAAAAACGAAAAAGTGTTTCCAATCCCATAAGGTCCCTTTTCGCGGAACCACTTAAAAAAAAGTAAAGCAAATGTGTTTCGGATGACACGTTAAGCTGTAGGTCCCGGCAACACGACTATATCAACATACTCGGTAGTATGGCAGGTTGTAAAATAAAAATCCATCCAGGCCTCCAACAACCCGCACTAAGCCAGCGTGGTGGAATAAGGCTCAGTCTTACTCGTATCTGGGTAAAGGCCTGTGCCCCTCGGTGGGGAAATTAAGAGGCTAACGAATCAGGGCATATTGTTCATAAGCGAACCATAACCGGTATCAGATCACAGAGAGGGCTGAGGAGGCGGCGGGAAGCAAGAGGGGCCCCAAGCAAAGCGAAGGCGCTCCGATCACCAGACGACAATCACAACTGTAATTGCGAATACGTAGTTTATTTTTAAACAATAAAACATTGAAAAAACGCTTCTAAATAAGTATTTTATTGGAACATATGTTAGGCCTTAACACATATCTCATCTTACTAACGCGTCTATGAACACCACCTATATCAAAGAAAAACATTTATTTCAGTATTATTTTTCATATTACTAAGAAAGACAATACAATTCACATAAATTAAGTTGTATTAATTGGAAATTCAAATGACTACTTTCCGTCGATTTATATTACAATAAGGTTGCGCCTTCCCATACTTAACTTTTTACTGATTTCTGGCCAAAGAAAATAGCGCCTCTGTCACATTTTTTGGTACTAAGTAGGTACGAGAAATTGTAATAGACTCAGAACAATCTGTCACATGTCACATGGCTGTCCCCGTCTGAGTTTAGCAAAGAGTAAATAAACTTACTAGAGTTTAGGGTGGTTTAGGGGCATAAATATGGAAAGTAAACCCTCAAAATAATAAAATAAAAAAACATTAATTTTATAAAATTGGCCATAAAAACAACAAAAATAGTACAGCACGACCACATGAATAAAAAATCTATCAAATATGACTATTCTTGTGAATAGACGTTACAAATTCGCTTGAGATATTCGTAGGTATGGGCAATTGCCCTCATTCTTTACAAAAACAAACAAATAGGTACGTAAGTATATATATACAATACAGGGTGTTGATTTGTAAAGTTAAGCCGAGCTCAGAGGTTGTTATTTACTCGACTCTGAAGCTAAAAAAATATACTGTTTTTTTTTTCAGTTCTTTTTTATTATTTATTTTTTATTTAAAAAATATTAAAAAAAAATGTGGTCCGAAAAGAGTCGCACTGGACGGGGTGGGGCTAAGGGTGCAAGGGGAGTCTGTTAGCTCTCGCGCGCGGTGGCTAGCGGGGGTATCCACAATTTTAGGTAATTTCAGGTTTTCAGATGGTAAGTTATGAATGAAAATTATGCAAGGGAAAATAAAATAAAAAGTTTTTTCATCGTACGTTAAACTATCGACCATGAGTCGGGCGTAACTTTACAAATCAACTGCGACATATACATCTAAAATTATATTATTAAACTTACATCACAAGAGCCAAATAATTATTCAAAATAATAATTTTATAGGGTAAACACAGAGATCTATCATATTAAAATCTATCTTTTTTTTTTCCTCTCGGAGGGTACTAGAACTACACGTATTACATGCTCGCTTGAGTTAAATTAATTAAATAATTGAGTTAATACAGTTAAAATAGACTACACTATTGCATTTTATATTCAATAATATTGAAACATCAAATATACCTGAGTTTCATCTCCAAGCATCGCTGATACACTGTGAAACTGGGTCACTATAACGGTCACTAGTCAATCACTACACCAGGGCGCCTGGGATTCAAGATCACTTCCACTCATCACGTCACCAGGTACGAGATTCATTGTTACACTGTATTGTTGTGGAATTATATCGACCGGCATCAGTAGCAGAAATGCAGTGCTCTAAGTGTCAATCGCCTATCTACGACAACGAAGGCATCACTTGTTCGACGTGCAAGTTGCGGTTTCACTTTAACTGTGCAGCTATCCCTGAGAACATCTTTAGAAAGATGAGGGCCATAAAAAAGAATAGCTGGGTCGGAAAGTGTTGCAGCGAGACGGGGCCCAAAGCGACTGCGGGTGACACACAGGCGGCGGCGGCGGCGGCGCAAGCGAGTACTGGGGCCGGTCTAGCCCAAGGTCAAGTGATAGGCAAATCAACTGATATCGACAGCGGCGCGCAGCTTGTGGCATCAGCGGCAGATCCACTCAACTTAGACTGTCACTCCTCTGCCACTATCATAAACACCTCCCCTACTGCATCGAGCACCGCGACTGTTGACCCCGCACCCACACCTACGTATGATATAATGCTAAATCAGATGCACCTACTCGTCGAAAAGGCGTTAAGCGATTTCTCACAGAAACAGGCGGAATCACTTGATAAATTCAAATATGATTTATTAGACCAACTCAAGAGTCACCGCACAGTCATTGAGAGTAAAGTGGACAGGTCTATGCAGCTCATGTCAAATTTAACGGACAACGTCGACACACTGGCTAATAAAGTCCAAGGCTTGGCCGAATCAGCTGACTTCACATCCGACCGAGTCGATAAACTTGAAGCCCGAATCTCCAAACTCGAGGGTATGCTGAGCGACGTGGAAAAAGTGAAGTGCGACGTCACCGAAATTACCTGCTCGACGACCGACCTCAAATCCACCATAAATCGGCTAGAACAAAGGAGCCGGATCAACAATTTGGAGATTTTCGGTGTTCCAGAGCGCAAGTCCGAGATCACTTCAAACATCGTCGTGTCAATCGCAAGGGCTGTTGGCTTAGACCTTAGGGTGGAGGATGTGGGTTCAGCAGTCCGTATTGCTACGCGCAACAACAGTGGCCTTCCTAGGCCAATAATTGCCAGGCTGCATTCGACTCTCAAAAAAGATGAGATTATCAGTGCAGTACGTAAGCAGCGTGGCATCACCACCAACGACATCGGGTTTTCAGGGGAAAGTCGGAAGATCAATGTCAATGAACACCTGACCGCTGAGAACAAGAACTTGCTGAAACAAGCTAAAGCGAAAGGCAAAGAAATGGGGTTTCGTTACACATGGACACGCAATGCGAAGATATTTTTGCGCCAAAACGACAACTACCCGGCAATACGCATCGACAACCTTTCCCAACTGTCACTTATAAGACCTTCACACGAAGCACCACAACCTCAGAACCCAACGGCATCGACTTCTTCATCTACAGTCATATAACTTTACAACCTGAGTGTTCGTTATATTCATTATATTTCATAATTTTATATTTATTCGACTGCCCATCCAGTTTCGGGTAGTAAGAAAACTCGGCTGTGCCTCCTTGCTAGCGTGAACCGTTGGAGCGCCCTCTGCAAAGGACACACAGCCAGTTGCTGCCAAATCGTCATCGCGCGCGCATCTTTCGTTCTGATCATCCCACGATCAAGATACTTCCCGGTTCGTTCGAGCTTCGCTGTGGTGTGTGGAGTGGAGTGGTGCCAGGAGACCGCAATCAGGTGAGCACAGCTTTTCCACTGCTATCTAGAAATCTGTGTTGGGTCCAGGCGCTATTTATTTTTTATATCTTCGTTCTCTTCTTGAATCAGCCCTTTTCCCCTTTCGTCGGGACGATTCGCGTCCACTGAGCGTTTTATTTTTCTCATATATTTATTCTCATCTCTCAATATCTGTGCTTCTAAATTACATGTAAATGTAACTACATATACACCATTCACATATTCACATCAACAACACACACAAGTTCCTATGTTCTCATGCGTCGCATTTTACGACCTATCTTCGTACTATTTCATTATATTATACATTCTATACTTACATTGTTGCCTAATAGGCAAGCAGTTTATATCTCCGAATGTATCTCACGATAAAAAGGCCTAAAAATATATTTTCAGAATTCTCGCGGTATTAGGGGTAAGACTTCGGCTTTCGTA
The DNA here is from genome assembly GCA_963457715.1 of Argyresthia albistria. Taxonomy (NCBI): domain Eukaryota; kingdom Metazoa; phylum Arthropoda; class Insecta; order Lepidoptera; family Argyresthiidae; genus Argyresthia; species Argyresthia albistria. The sequence continues at coordinate 10,754,797 of OY735258.1, forward strand.
CAGGGCTTACTTAGGAACAATTACGATGTGGTCGGCATCTGCGAAACTAACCTGATTGATGGAGTGTTTGATTCTGAGGTGAGCGAGCCTCGATACGATGTACACCGCGTTGACCGCTGCCCGTCGGCCCGGTCACGTCAGCGGGGAGGCGGGGGGCGTCCGGCGAGCTACACGGGCGGAGGGGTAATGCTACTCACTCGGCGCGAGCTCGCCGCCGCCCGCGTGCGGCCGTCACCCGATGTTGCACACGCGTCCGCTCAGCTGGAGATTGTTCACGTCGTGGTGGCCGCGTCGTCTGTTCGTGCTAATAAAGATCTCCATATTATCTGTACCTATTTACCAGGATCCGGCAATAACCATGACGGACTTCTTGACAATCTTTCTACATACATACGCCATTGTTGCCCGGATAATCACTATCTGTTACTAGGTGATTTTAACTTACCGGACGTATCATGGAGACCGCGTACTTGTGGATTCGGATTGACCCCATATGGTATTATAAAAGAAAGTCAACAGCGGTTTGTTGACGATATTTGTTTGTCCGGCTTGACCCAATATAGTAACGTACTAAATGCAAATAATAGGCTTTTAGATCTAATTTTCAGTAACAGTGATGCGACTGTAGCGCGTGCGGCCGACCCACTTACTCGCGAGGATATGCCTCATCACCCAGCCCTTGATATCGAACTACCCAACCTAAACATAAAATTATTACCCTCCCGACCGATTAAAATGTTCAGGTTTAATAAGGCTGATTACCCAACGATTTGCAATGAACTCGCCACTAAAGACTGGTCTTCAATTCTAAGCAAATGTTCATTTGTTGAAGCTATGGATACTTTTTACAATATATTGAATTCACTTATAGAAAAACATGTTCCGTATACTTTTGGAAATCCTGAGGGCTATCCGGTCTGGTACTCCAAATCGCTTATTAATATAATTTCAGAAAAAGATAAATTTCATAACAAATGGAAAAGATTTGGTAACCCTCTCGATTACGACACCTTTTCATTACTTAGGAAGCGGCATAAGAAGCTCCAACGACAGTGCTGGAATAATTACCTTATCAAAACCAACGAGGCTATAGTCCGCAACCCCAAACAGTTCTGGCGGTTCGCAAAGGATATGCGCCGTGATCACGGTCTTCCGGCACAGATCTCGTATGGCGGAAGAACTGCTAATAGTGGCAAGGAGACTTGCGAGATCTTCCTAGAATATTTTTTGTCTGTATATGTCGACTCCAATAATCACTCTTTACCAGCTTCTGTCACCAATAATGATCTGAGCTGTGTAGGTTCTATTGAATTAACATCTAATATTGTACTGAAATACCTTAAGGGCATCGACACGAATAAGGGTGCAGGATACGACCGGATCCCGCCAATTTTCATTAGAAATTGTGCCGATCAACTCGCCGTTCCCTTGTGTTTGCTGTTCCGGAGATCACTGGACGAGACTTGTTTCCCCACACACTGGAAAATGGCTTATATTGTGCCAATACACAAAGGTGGTCCAAAAACCAAAGCAGAACAATACCGCCCGGTCTCAATACTACCCGTTTTTAGTAAACTGCTGGAACTTATTGTTCATGACCAGGTATATCCCATTTTAGCGCGAAGTATCCCTCCTGCTCAACATGGCTTTATGCGTAAAAGATCCACCACATCTAATCTTAGTGAATTCGTGGGATCAGTAGCCTGTCATATGGATAAGGGTTGCCAGGTTGATACCATATATACCGACTATTCCAAATGTTTTGATCGCCTGAGGCATGACGTTATACTTCTCAAGCTCGAACAGATCGGTGTACATGGAGATCTGCTCCGTTGGTTCGACTCTTACCTCCGCAACCGTAGTCAAGCTGTCCGAATCGGCTGCCATCAATCGCGCTTTGCTCCAATCCCCTCGGGCGTTCCCCAGGGATCCCATCTGGGGCCACTTTTATTTAATGTCTGCCTGTACGATATGGAATCATGTTTCAAATCCGCCAGTTGCCTAATGTATGCCGATGACACCAAGATATTTATGCCCATAACTAACATATCAGACTGTCACCGATTGCAGGAGGACCTGAACCGTCTTTGCGCATACTGTCGACTCAATAGCCTAGACCTAAATCCCAAGAAGTGTCAGTACATCACGTTTACTAGGAAAACATCTCATATTGAACACCAATATATCTTAAATGACCATCCCATTGAACGTGTCTCTGAGATTAGAGATCTTGGGGTCATAATGGACTCAAAACTCTCATTTGTACCTCATTACGAACATATTGTTGCTAAAGCCTTTAAGATGCTTGGTTTTATAAATCGTGTGACGAAGCCGCTGCGTTCACCAATCGCTTTTAAACTACTATATTTCGCATATGTTCGCAGCGTGCTGGAATATTCGTCGCCGGTATGGTCACCATACTACCAGGCGCATAAGATGAGAATAGAATCGGTTCAAAAAGCATTCATAAGGCAACTGCAGTTTAGATGTGACGGGTCATCAGTGGACTACGACTTGGGTCTCTCTCGTAACTCCATGGCGTCCTTGGATAGCAGGAGGATGCTGGCGGATCAGAAACTTCTCCACGATGTCATCAACAGCAGAATGGATAGTGAGTGGCTGGTGAGGTCAGTGCTGCTGCGCGTCGCCCCGGCGCGCTCGCGCCGCCACACTCCGGCGGTGCTCGGGCACGAGCGCGCGCGCACCATCTATGCCTCCAACTCACCAATCAATAGAAGCATTGATATGTACGAGGAGCACTTTGCGGAGGCCGATGTCTTTCACCTAAACCGTACTCAGTTTATATCGCAAATTGGTACGAAGATTTGTCAATTTGATAAATAAATCAAATAATTCATCTATTTTTTTTATTTATTTTTTAAATCTATTGTCAAGCAGCAAGGTCTGCTCAATTTAAAGGAACTCACACACGCATACACCCACGTACACACACTCGCACACACATACACCCTCATGTACACACAGACACTACCTTTTTCTTTTTCTTTGTATGTTTTTTTTTCTGTTCTGCATTGTATGTAATTAGGTAAATTCAATATTCTTTATGTTTTTTTTAATGTCTTTAAATAGGTACCCATTCAAAATTTCTTATGGATGTGTTTCGTAATTGGCACTACCTGTTTATATTATTGTTATTTTTATTGTTTTAATTCATGCTGTGAAACATCAAGAAATCAAAATAAATAAATAAATAAATAAATAAAAGGGTTTGTTGGGGCCATTCTGAGTAAGTTTTACAATTTTCGCCTAAATGGCTAAAGGATTTTTTGGTCGCGATTTCCCCCCTAAATGGCGATAACTCCCCCATTCTGGTGCACCACTGGCAACATCATTATCATCATGACATGTTTAAATTCGTTCACTCAACTCAAAACATTCAGTCATTCATTCAAGGGACTGAACGTCACTAGTGGTCATAACGGCTAATTTTTGATAACAGGCTACATGTAGGAGTGGGTCGTCTTCCATTTTTTCAAAGACGAAACGAAACTAGTTTTCCCGATTCGAAAACGGGTATTCAAAACGGTTTCGTTGGCGACTGGTTTTGATTTGAAGAACGAACTCGAAGCGGTCGGCTCGGCCTAAACCGGTCGGAGCGAAAACAGTCGGTGCGCGGACGAAACGAAAGCGGTCGGTGCTAAACCGGTCCATGCCAAACAGGTCGGCGCGAAAATAGTCGGACGCGGACGAGACAAATGAGCTCGAAGCGGTCGGCGCTTAACCGGTTGGTGCCGTCCGACTGGTTTAGAAGAACTGCTTTTCCTGAGAACGAAAAACTAGTTTGTCGTTCCTGGAACGTAAACGGTATTTTTAAACGGTGCGTCTTCGAAACGCTCACTCCTAGCTACATGGAATATGCTATTTTTTTGTAGCCTGCTGAACGTAAATGAGAAGCTCGTGTTGCGTTCCTTTATCCAACAAAATTCACTTCACAATGTTCAACATCTTTGAATTTATTTCACATCTTGAACCTCAGTCTTGAACAGAATTATCTTCATTGTTTCCAGCATCATCATGCCACCAAGAGTTCAGCAGCGATGGCACGAAGCACGGCTCTCTCTCCTCACCCAACTACCCGACGCCGTATCCCGCCAACACGCACTGCCATTACGAGTTCTTCGGCAGAGGGAAGGAGAGAGTCAGACTAGTGTTCCAAGACTTTTATCTTCACAAACCTACAGATAGTTCTTTAGAGTGAGTATCATTCATCATTCATCGCTATTCGCCCTCGGAAATAGCGGGGTTTATTAGATTTTACTGAACACTGACATTCAGACGTTCCATCCATCCCCTAACTTTAGCGTGCTTTCACCGCTTTTTCCCTGTTAATTGCTAATACATGGTGTCCCAAATTCAAAAAGTCTATTCTTCATTCACTCAAATTTAAACTGACATCTAGAGGGCGCTGATTTTGATTCTTCATTTAATTTTCATGCACGCCATTTATCAGTACAATAAATTCTTTAAGTGCAAACTGCAAATCCGAGGATGTCTTCCGAAATGCGTTCTCACGACTCGTGCTGCGTGCGTGAGTGATTCACGGGGCCATGCCGTTCTCTCTTGCAGAAAAAAATATACCACAATGATATTTATGCATTTGTATACTAACTTGAGAATCTCGTCAACATTTTTCAGCTGCACCAACCTGGATTCGCTCCAGGCCTTCGTCAACGTCGACGGCCGATTGGAGAAAGTGGACACTTTCTGCGGTACCACTCCCCCCAAGCCAATAATGTCAAACGGCCCTAAACTGATGCTGGAGTTCAGGGGCCTGCACTCATCGAGGCACGCGAGAGGGTTCAAAATATCTTATGCCTTCGTTGAGAGTAAGTTTCAAATATTTTTTTTGCCGTAAATCACATGACGTCAAGATGTTATACTAAATAAAAATATAGTATTGTTTAGTTTTAGTTTACCAATTAGTTTTAAGATGGTTATGTTAATTTTCGAATACCTATGATTAGGTAGATAGTTAGGTACCTAATCTGAATAGCAAAATTTTTTAAAATTTTAACATTATTTAGAAAAATATACTTCACCGCCTTACCCTTACACTTAACAGCTAACTACAGTAAAATTAACAGTTAGTCAGTTTGTGGAATTATGAAGGAGAACTAATTAATAGCATAAATCTGACAGCTCTTAAGGAACGAGTTGGATCCCGGCAGCAGGCAGCAGCAGCCGACAGCAAGCAGCCGACAGCAATACTGGTTTCTATGCATTTCTATGAAATACCCTAGGTACATAGGGTATTTCATAGAAATGCATAGAAAATACATAGGGTATTTCATAGAAATGCATAGAAACCAGTATTGCTGTCAGCTGCTTGCTGTCGGCTGCTGCTGCCTGCTGCCGGGATCCAACTCGTACCTTTATCCGTTAGCCAAGTGTTCTACTTAATTCCTCTAAATGTTTCTTCTCTGGAATACGTCGCTTTTGTGCTGCTTTCATACTAGGTACCTATAGATTATATCTATTCCATTTAACTTAGCACTACCTACCATTAATATTAATACGTAGGTATCTTATCAGAGCAAGTATTTTACTAGTGTTTTATCTACATCGTTAACTGCTTGATTTGCGGTAATGGCCATTCATTTGCGATCATAAAACTAAAAGGTAACCCGTGCTGTTTGCATATCTCAACGAAATAAAATATAGGCTCTAAATCATGTGATGAAATCACTTTCCTCTTATTGATATATCTACTCATCTACCTACAATATAAATAAAACAATTGTGTATAAATGCACCACAGCTGATATAAGGATGCTTGTTTTGTTTTATCTGAAATGTCAATGTGTATTCTTGTAAAACATAAACATCATATCTATTCTGAGGGCCAATACAAACATTATGAGAAATACCTGCGTTAAGTTGCGCGTCCACTGCGTCGGAATCGGAGCGTACAGAGCGGACGGATTTGTTGCTTTGTATTGATTTCTATGGTAGTGCGTGCACTGGATCGGCATTTCTGCGCTGGAGAGCAAAATGCCTTCCAATGACGTCATCCGCCTCATACGAAGTGTACGCTCCGTTTCCGACGCAGTGGACGCGCAACTTTATAGTCGATTTACAAATAATAAACAACTGATCATCAACTAATATTATGTATGTGATATAAACGCTCAATGTTTCTTTTCCAGATTTCGGCATCACCACCGGAAGACAACTGAAAGAGTTTCCGTGCGCTTTCGTGTTTAACAGTACTGAGTCGCGAAATGGGACGTTTGCGTCACCAAACTCGCCAGGGCCGTATCCGAGGGACACCGAGTGTACATATTTCTTCTACGGTGCAGATACAGAGAAGGTCCACCTCCACTTCAACAGTTTCGACGTGGAAGGCGTGTTACCGTTAGTTGATATATTCACACTTCCCACACATATTTCCAGTATCAATTCAAAAATTACAACAATTACAGATGTCTCAGTCTGGGCTTTATATTGAAGCATGTAAAATTGCCACACGTCTAGAGCAAGTAGATTACTTTCATCTTAATTCTGTACCAGTTGCAGTCCCACTTCAATAACCTATGCTGTTTTACTGCAACGTCTTTGATTTTTGTTCTTGTGCTTGTAAATTTATAGTTTTTAATTATTTTCAGGTGCGAGGCTGTCTCAGCTAGTGATTACGTAGAATTCTCCAACTATATGACCGAAGACAGCAGGTAAAAATATTTAAATTATTTTTGTCGTTATTTGGTATTATTAACAAATTAATTCTTCATACTTCGTCGTCCGTCTGTCTGTCAAGACTTTTGCAATCAAAACTTATACTTAACGTCTTATTAATAAAAACACCGTACTCTTCGACTAGTTCCTCTTAACTTGAACTCAGAGTAAGATACTTTTACTCCGAGTTGACCTAGAATCTTGAAAAACACGAAACAAGTCCGACAAAAAAATGTCCGAATATTTTTTTAATGGCTGTCCATCTCCAGGTACGGTCGCTACTGCGGCCAGATGAAGGAGTTCCACGTGGAGTCAGAGCGCAACTTCTTCAAGGTGTCCTTCAGGTCGAACGACCGGCTCGACGGCACCGGCTTCAAGGCGGTCTACCAGTTCCTGGAGGTGAACGATGAGTACCAGCCGCCGGTCGGTGACGCGGCCCGGGCCAAAGGTGCGTTCTATGTTAGACCACTGAATAGAACAGATTGTAGATCGGTCAACTTACTAAATAATATAATGGTTACCTAACAATGCCCGATTTCCTGGGCGCTGATTAGTTTACAGGTTGGTTAAATCAGCCTCAGCCAATCACATACCACTAATATTCCAAATAGTGGCACGTCATTGGCCGAAACTATTTGACCAACCTGTTAACTAAATCAGCTCCCAGGAAACCAGGCATGAATAAATTGATTGGTCACCTAACTAAATATTAGATTGGTCAGGATTGGTCAGGATTGGTCACCTAATTATTATTATTTTTACATACATAAACATTTACATACAGGCACATACATTGCTTCTGGCCCCACACTAGGATACCCTGTGTCGTGGGAACCTGAAACAGTTTCATCACAAACATGTAAACATCCAAGACCTGGGGTTTCTTTTGTCCCCAGCCGGGATTTGAACCCGGCCTCTCGCATGCGCTTCGCCACAGAGGTTGTCCAATAAATAATAAATTGTTCGCCTAAATCATAATAATATAGCGTCACGCCTTTAGCCATACAAGTTTCAGAGGCACAATGTGCCCACTTTTAGCAAGTTATTCAATATTCCATTTTGAGTGACAGGGGGCTAGCTCTTCCCTATGCTATCCACTTTTTACTCCTGTAAAATCAACGTTAGTGTAATTGTCTATGTTTTTCTTATTTGCTTTCAGGTCTCATCAGCCATCTGTTCATAGTAGCTGCACTCGCAGCATCTCTACTGTATCATTATATCATCGGATGAAGTGATATTAGATTAAACAAATTAAATATAACTTATAATCCTGTATATTTTGTAAATTATGTGCCATACACTTGTAATTACTGTAGATGTGCAATATTTTCTATAACATTTAAGTTCTACTATGTATAAAGAAGCAATATTTGAACCACAATAAGCGTTTTATCCAAATGGGCACGTCATTATAACACGAATTAAATGACTTTGAACTATGTTTTGAGTTTTCTTGGTCAGAACTGTTCTTAGGGTTCCGTAACATAAGAAAAACATCAACACTTAAAGGATTACTTCATTGCCAAAATGTTCGTCCTTGAAGACCCTTTTTCTCAGGAACGCGTAAAGGTATCCGTTGAAATTTTAAGTATCAATTACTCGGACTGTGGTCCCTTGGAACTGTAAAAAACAAACTTCTAGGACCTAGAGTCTAGGTCAGCGCAATCAAAATACTTAAGACGGCCCCTATCGACTCGACTATAAAGCTAACTAAAACCACATGTAATTTCTGTGGTAGGTAGGTATGGCCAATTCATTTCAATTAAGTTTTTGCCTCCAATTAATTATACTTGTCAACGTAACTCTCTAGCCGGCGGCACCGTGAGTCACGTAACAGAAAATTAAATGTTATCGCTGGAATACTTACTTTAATTCCCGCCGAACAACTTACATTACAAGAATTACAACATGAACAAACATTGCGGTGCATGCATTGCATCGTGAAAACGACAAGTGTATTGGTGGTGGCGCTGCGATCGCTCTCGGCCGCGTTCCATTTTGCAGAACACTCTGTAGCTCGGTGTTGCCAGACGGCAGGGAACGAGTAGCCGCATTTTAATTTAAATCCGGTACAATGCAAACAGCCCGTAATAATCTGCTTGATAGTCGATGATAGATAGATCAGCGAGAGCCGGTATCCTGAATTTAGGCAAATCTGTGGATAACACTTCTGTCTTTTCTAAATGCACCTTGTACTAAAGGTTAATTTAACAAATTGATTAGGTACTTAGAGCGAATTTTACCAACGAAGAGTAACTTTTTACTCAAGAGTATCTTCTACTTTTTAGGGTTCCGTACCCGAAGGGTGCCAAACGGGACCCTATTACTGAGACTTCGCTGTCCGTCTGTCCGTCCGTCCGTCCGTCCGTCCGTCTGTCACCGGGTCCGCCTGCACGAACCGTAATAGCTAGAAAGCTGAAATTTTCACAGAATGTGTATATCTGTTGCCGCACCAACCACAAATACTGAAATACGAGAGATATTACAAATTGAAAGTGGTCTCGGTACAAGATACGTCTTCACAACACGCTTGAAAAGTTTATACCAAGGCCATTTTGTTTTGGTAGGTAAGCCTTCTTTTAATGAAACTAAATTTAAATGATATGGCAATGTCGTCCCCGGACTTCTACAAAGACTTTAAATATTAATTGATGAATTACGACGTCTCTATTTATTATGTAGAACTTTTAGAAAATAATTATAAAATTAATAGTTTTTAATTACTTTTGTTTTCATACAAATCTCAGAGCACAGAAATTAATTTTTTCCTTTTGGCCACTTCAAGTTTGGCTGCCAGTGATGTTTTAATTAAATACTCTTTGGTGCGTTGAAATGATGTTTTGCAGTCTGCATGACATTGACATAATGAGTGAGTGAACTGTGAACCTCATTGTTTCCAGTAGGAGTAGGTTGTAGACAGTGCTGCTTACGGCGGCGTTTAGTAGGTACTAAAGGCCCTAAAAGCGCGGCAAGCTTTGAATCAATTCAAATGTTATTTTTCAACTAGCTACAAAGTTATTCTGACATAAGATGATAATTTGAACAAAACTTTTTGTGTATTTCATGAAAAATACAGTTACAGATCACACATATACAGGGTGGAACAAACGAATGGGCCCTGGAGGGAAAGTACCTTAAAATCTCAAGATATCCGTCCGTCCGTCTGTCTGTCACCAGGCCGTATCTCATGAACCGTGGTAGCTAGACAGTTGATATTTTCACAGATGACGTATTTCTGTTCCCGCTATAACAACAAATACTAAAAACAAAATAAATTTAATATAAAGGGGGCTCCCATACAATTAACGTGTTTTTTTGCGGTTTTTTTAACCGACTTCCCAAAGGAGGAGGTTTACAATTCGTCCGGATGTTTGTTTTTTTTTATTTTTTTTTTATGTATGTGCCTCGGTAGCGCCTAAACGGATGGACCGATTTGGAAAATTAGACCGATTAGACCTATAGTGATTTTTGTGTTTTTCATAATAACTCGTGCAAATGCACATGGTAAGCATAATATTGTGATGCGGAACTGCTGATGAAGACCACATATGGCCACCAGATCTGCTCAATACTAGGTACAAATACAATGCGTGGCTGACGGGCAGGCAACGCATAGCCTAAACCGGTGAACCTAGAGCCATGAAACTTTGTACAGGGGTTCCTTAGTAGCGTGGGGTAGCACTGATATGGGATTTGACAAAATTAATTCCCCTGGGGGGGGGGGGATAAGGGGTTACAGTTTGTATTAAACTCAATCTAATCAAATAGGGTTTGTGGAAGTCGGTTTTTTCTAAAGTTTACTTTTTGTTCCAATTATATAGATAATGGTACGGAACCCTTCGTGCGCGAGTCTGACTCGCACTTGGCCGGTTTTATTCATAGAATGACCTCATTTTGAACTGTCATTGTCATACAAATTATCCCCGGGATAGTTATTTTCGCATAACTTTTTGTTGGTAAAATCCAGCCTTAGTCTACTTACCTATTTCATTAGGTTAAATAAAACACACATAAGGTAGTGATGAGAAACACTGAATGCTTGAAACATAGCGTCACGCCTTTTCCCATACAGGGTGGCAGATAATTATACAACTGTGCCCACTATTCATATTATGTCAGTGATTCAATACTGCAATTTGCGTGGCGGGGGGCTAGCCCATGGCCAAAGGCTCGATCTGGAAAAATAAAGTACCTACAGCCTTTCAACGATCTTTTGGCGTGTGATTGACGTTTACGGGGGCGCCAGTTCTACGCGACTTAATGCAATGAACCTGCGAAAAAAATAATAGTTTCTACCTGTCACCGCACGCCAAAAGATCGTTGGACAGCGTACACATACTTACATTTTAAACAAAACACACCTGTCGCGTCGCGCGAACCTATCAGCAGACAGATAACACACCACACAACCACAAAATACCGGTAGGTAGATAAAGCCTCTACGCTGGCAACACAGCCATAGCTCACTCGCGCCCCCCACCCTATGCGGACTCCTTTCATTTCTAGTTTGAGTTCAATCAAACGCCGCGCGTCCGTGACTTTGGTCGGTTGCGTGTGTACGTTCGTTCCGAAACTGCGCGAACTTTTTACATTTCGCCGCTTCACTTGGATGTGTGAAACTTGTTTCGGGGAAGTTTAGTGTGACCGTGAACGGATTTGTTTGGATTGGTGACGAAGACTAGTGGCTGTGTGTGGTTCGACAGTGAGTGTTTGTGGTCAGGTGTCGCATTCCTGGGGGGAACGCCGACGACGCAGGCTCTGTATCCGCACCGCTCAGTGCAGGTGAACCGCTAGGCAACCCTATTTCAAGGTAAGGACCCTGATTTTGCATGCTTTTGGATATTAAAAGTACTGGTCAGTTTCTCGGTACGATGAAATAATCCCAATGTCCTCAGGATTTACAGCATGGCCGTCGGTTAATAAGCATATTTCTAATTAGATTCCTAAGTAAGAAGAAAGTAAACCTAGTCAGTTTGCTCTAAAGGACCTATCCTATATGTCAGCTGAATTATTCCAAACTCATTTGAAAATTTAAGTGATGATTTAACTAATCTAATCGCCAGAAAATAATAAATTCTCGTGATGTACAGTGTAATCGATATTTAAAATAATGAATTTGTACGAACAACTCAGCATTCCTTCTACCTACCTAAATACCTACCTACCTGTTTGCAGCGTCCAACTTGACGCAACAACCAAGCTAGGTGAACAATTACAGAAAAAATTGGGTGTTACAAGAATACCTATTATTAGATCGCCAGCTTCACTATTTACCATACCTAGGTACCTATTCTTATCATTAGGTAGGTAGGTACCTATAATAATAATACCAATATAGGCAGATAGGTACCATACCATACTCCGAGACATTGTTCTCCATTGTAAGGCCGGCCACATACAGCCGGAATTTTTCCGATTCGGAATTCTGAAACGGGATTCAATCCCATACGAATCCGCAAAAATTCCGTATGGATGTGGTAGATAGATAGATTTGTATGAGTTTACTGCGTCTGCGTTCGGGATGATTCCGTTACGGAATTCCGAATTGGAAAACCGACTGTATGTGGCGGCCCAAGTTTTTTTTAAGTCCATTATAGGTAATTATGAGAGTAGGTAGGTATACCGATGATCTACAAACTCAATATTGGCCTTCAATACCTACCTATCACAGTTCACTGCTTATTATCGAATCAGGTTTCGACACAATAGCTTGTATGTATTGATCGGTAAAAGTCCTGAATCTTATGTCCCAGTGCCTCTGGAGGTCAACGACAATCACACTTAGCATAAACTTCCTTTTAGATCACGACGACACGACCGGTTCATGGTTGTTTTTAGGGTTCCGTACCCGAAGGGTGCCAAACGGGACCCTATTACTGAGACTTCGCTGTCCGTCTGTCTGTCCGTCCGTCCGTCCGTCTGTCACCAGGCTGTATCTCATAAACCGTGGTAGCTAGACAGTTGAAATTTTCACAAATGATGTATTTCTGTTGCCGCTATAACAACAAATACTAAAAATTAAAAGAAATTTAATATTAAGGGGGGCTCCCATACAACAAACGTGATTTTTTTGTTTTTGCTCGATATTGATAATGGTAGCAGGTAGACGCTTAAAATGTTCACAATATATTGAGTATATTATTTACTTAAAAAATAAATAATTAAATTAAAATTAAATTAATATTTAGGGGGGGGTCCCATACATTTTTTTGCGGTTTTTTATAGATAATGGCACGGAACCCTTCGTGCGCGAGTCCGACTCGCACTTGGCCGGTTATTTTAAAGAAGCACATTGACTTATAGGTCGGTACCTACTACCTAGGTACCTACCTCCCTATTTTATTAGCAACAGCTGAGCGTCTTGTTGGAAAAGTTGTCAACCTTTGACTGGTGACATGATTTTTGTGTAACGTAACTGGTGACGAGGGGTCTAACAGGCCCACGCCGCCGGTATCAGGTAAAAATCATAGAGATTAAGTGTGGTAGCTAGCCGCAGTATATAAAAACAGTGATTGATTAATGATTACATATGTAAAAGTATAAAATAAAACAAATAACTATACTCTGAATAATTATTTTTTATACGAAGCCATGAGAGCCAGAGTGGCCTCCAAAAACCAAAGTTTACAGTATGAAGTTTTATACCGCATACCAATACAGCATTTTTTCAAATAAAATCAGTATGATAAAATGACAGTTAGGCCACTCTGGCTCTCATGGCCTCTACTATATTGCCATTTTAAAGTATGTCGTCTTTACAAACAAAAAACTAGAGATGAGATAACTAATTACAAAATTAAAAAAATATAATCAACATATTTCAACAAAAAACGCTTTCTTCTAAAAAATTAAAGTTATCAAATGAACTTAAAAAAAATACCAATTATAACCAAAAGTGTCATTTCAGGAAACTGACAGAATGTTAAACTTCGCCAATTTTTATATGCAGTTTGGGCATAGTAATTGTTTTGCACACTGCAAGCACACATGTTTCAGACACGAATCACACAGATAGTTTGATTTGCGCCTTAATTGAGGAGGACAATTGGCGCTGGCTTTCCTGGTGTTTAACCTGTTCTCGGTGATGTAACAATTAGTAACTGAAAAAATACGGAAAAACAATAAAACAAAATTGCGTTCAAAAGTTACGTAAGTGGTGACACGGCGTCTGAGAGACTCCTGCCGAACTTTACGACGATGGAACTTACCGATTTGAGATGAGTGATGTCTTCCAAGCCGTATCCGGCCACGGCGGCGGCGAGTGCTTTAGGAGGGCCCTGGTTGATTTGAGGAGCGTCAAGCGTAATAATGGAAAAAAAAAACATCTATAAAGGCAAATCGTTCTACCTTACCCTATTTGTTAAAACAGCTCCTACTTATCATGCATGATAGTTAAATCGTAAAAAGTGAAAACTATTGCAGGTACCTATGAATAATGAAATGTGAAAATGGGGTTTTCAATAGGGTGACCACCACAAGATTTTTGATTTTTGACTCCAGAGTGCCTACCTACCTACTTACCTAGTTTATATTTATTTATTTATCTATTTGATAGAGTTTTATTTTTTATATGATTTATCTCCTACCAAGGAATACAACTATGGTCATTAGCAGCAGCCCTATGTTAGCATTCCAGAATGATATCAAATGTCACGGCAGCTGCGTTTTGGAAAATGACAGATACACGACAAGGTGCCTACTCTTGCCCCTATAAGCCAATTTTAATGCCTCAGAACCTAGCACCCAGTAATGTCTAGCTAGGTAATCTAGGCATTGTCTTAGGCCTTACGTCAGACACGCACGACCTCGTGGTTAACTAGATTCTGTTATGGCCGTTCTACACTCTCGCCGAGACAACACGAGACATGCCGAGGCGGAGAATGTAGAGGGTAACTCTCGCCGCGCTCGGTACGGAGTACTATTATCTCTTCTGTGCGCTCGGGGTGTCTCGTGTCGTGATGTCTCGCTCCAGCGGCGGTTTTTGGGCCCGAGTTAAAGGGTCTCGGCATGTCTCGCGAGGAGCCCGAGAGCATTGCACTAGAAGGCGGTGAGAGTGTAGAGGGTACCTCTCGTGGCCGGACTCGTGACATCACGAGACCACTCGGCGAGAGTGTAGAACGGCCATTACAGTAGTAAGGTAGGTAACCTAGGTAGGTAACTTCGCAGAGTTTAGACGGACGCCACTAGCTAAAATAGCGTAAGCATACCTAATGTTAAAGGTATGATTCCGGGACGGACCGCAGACCTCAACTGCAGGCGACACTGCGGCGCCGCACACCCCCGCCATAGAAAATGCTACGCGACTGCAGGCCGCATTGCCGCCGCGCTCGGAATAAATTTCATAAAGATGCATAGAAACCCGTAGTGTCGCCTGCAGTCTGCGGTTGCAATTTGTACCTGTACTTACCTACCTAATAAAACTAAAACATCCTCAGGTTAGGTAGGAGGTACCTATAATCTTATCTCTAGGTCAAACGAAGATAATGTTAGATGAGAGGTTAGAGATTCATAATGTTAATGGTACTAGTAAATAACATGTCCGAATCAGAGTTGCTAAAGCTCTAACTGGCTCATAATTATGTAATTACCATCATCAGTTACCAGCATTTCGCAATAGGTCATTAGTTCAATCCGGTTTCGGGCAGTAAAAAACTATGATTATCTTACAACAGGTTTATTTTCAGGTGCATCGGTTGGCTATACAAATGGTCATACTGTTTTTATTTGTCGACAATCTTTGGCGTCCGATAATATGGTAGATATTTTTAGGCAGGTGGGCCGACGAATGAATATACATTGATTTATTGATTGATTTATTTATTTATTCTGTATTTATTGATTCGGCCGATTGATATGCGTGAGAAAACTTTTAGTTATTCAAACACGGAAACATCTCGGACAACTGCATAGAAAATTCACAAGATATATGGTAATTGCACGAATGCCACGAATCGTAACTGGAATTAAGCAATTGTTTGGAACTCCATTAACTTAGCATTTGCGGTCGAAATACCGTTCAGGTTTCGTAAATCACGGCAGGGTTGCCAGGGGCTTTGTGTGATTTGCCTAATGACTACATTCTGCTTTTATATTTGTTTATGTCGTAGCCATATCTTGATATGGCCAGTGGCATGATTCTCGCGCCTTCGATATACGGATATCGAGACCTATATTGACAGATTCCCATACGAAATCACTCGATATAGGTGTAGATATCGTATATCGAATGCGCCAGAACCACACGCCAGGCATTGCATGATATGGCCAAGCCATGATAATATGTCGTAATGAAAATATGTCATTTTAAAAGCATTGTTATTCAGCACTACGTGATGTTTTTTTTGTTTTTACATGTCAAACTAACACAAAGACTAATCGGGGGCTTCTCTGCGCTCACCCCCTTTATTCTTCACCTAAACTACCGCTGTGTTTGCCCTTAAAGATTTCATCGTTTTATGATATTACTTCACTACACTTACCATGCCTACCTACAGAGAACATAGGATAACTGAGGCTAGGCTAGACTAACAAAATATTTATTCCAAATAAAGCAAATCACAGCAGTTATACGGAAATGTTTGTGTTGTATTTGTGACGCTTGAATAAACGCATATTCTGTTCTAAATATTAGTCTCCGTCTTGATAATTTATTTTATTTATTTATTCAGTAGTACGTAAATTATGATTTCCTTTTATTATTTGCTTAGCAGTTTAGCACAATTGCCTATTTAATTCAACAAATTAAGGCTGGCAACCCGTTACTAGTTAAATAAAGTACAAGTTGCGAATTCTCTAGACATGTCACAGAACAGATTAGGTTCCCTTCGTCCTAGTTAGACATGAACGGCCTTGCCGCATACCGCAGCAGGTTAGATTGGCTCTATTAGGTACCGCTCAACAATGAATTCTAATTTTAGTACTAGGTACCTTGTGTCTGTACACATTTATTCAGTTTCGTTTAATTGGCTACCTACTTGACATGACAAAGTAGTCAAAGGAATAATAAAATATAACTATATATTTATTACAAACATAAAAAAATAATGATAAATAATCATACAACCGAAATCCTTTTTTTGAAGTCGGTTAAAAAGATTTGATGTCACATCACAATGTTTGCCATACAACGGACGAAACAAAACAATCGTTTCGAGAACTCAAGTATACAAATAATCTAATTTCAATACCTTGTCAAGTAGCCAATGAAATTCATAACTAGATTTCACTCCACTTTACGAAAATAATTAGGACCTCTCTCTAATCTTTTCTATATTTTTATTTACGTATCTTCTCCGTTAACAGAACACTTTTTCGTTTTTATCATCAGCATTTGGTCTGAATTACGATTTGCTTTTACTCTTAAAACAACAAACTACCTATTGGATGCTATTTCGAATACCGAACACAAAACGGTAGAGAAACCGTATTATTGCTTCACGAAAAGCAGTTTAGGGTAGTAAAAAAGGTGTTCTGACTAGCTTTTTGGGTCAGGTATGCATTATACAGAGACTACCCCGGCATTATCCAACTGTTAAGCAATTCAAAGAGCTGAGTAATAAAAGTAAATAATCTTAACTACTGGCCGCATCGGTATGGTATGCGTAAGAGTCTTGGCTTTTGTCGTTTTGTGGTGTGATAATATCTGTGAATTCAACATTCATGCGCGCGTTGACTCGGAAGGTGCATAGCAGTCAAGAACCGTCCAGTTAAGCTGGACGCATATCTACCGACACGCAACGCAGACAGGCAACGGACTTTTGATTGCTGTCTATCATACCTACAGTCTTCAGAAAATAAAAGGCCCGTTTTGACAGTTCACGCCCATGAAGTTTTAACCGCTAATGCGTAGGTAATAAAAGCCAACTGTTGCGTACAAGCAAAGCGTACAAGTTGCACGTGGGAAAACCGCTTCTATCACCTACGCGTTAGGGGTTAAAACTTCATGGGCGTGAACTGTCAAAATGGGCCTTTTATTTTGTGAAGATTTTAGCTGAGACTGAGATCAATGAAACTCTTTGTTTAGTTCCTTCCTCCAAGGCTGAGAGACTCTCAGAGGTTTTCAATGAATTCTCATTTAAAATCACGCCTCTGCGACAACAAACAAACGTCTTACTTTCATCCAATCAGTTTGTTTTAAGCTAGTCCGCCCACTAGCAATTATCCGAACATGCTAGTCAGTTGACAAAATAATAAAAGCGCTTTTAATTTCAAGCCAAGATTGACTCTAGCCTACGCTTTAAGTTTGACCGTGGCATAGTAAGATAACGTAAGACGTGGGAAGAGCTTTCCAATAAAATTTGTCTAATGTGTTGCATTTTTCTACATTAATGTCCATTGGTGAGTAAATAAGCTTAAGTTAGTGATTTTTAATAGTCTATTTAAGTATTTGATTTATCGAACGAATCTTGTCATCGTGATTTCATCGATCTATTTTTAATGATACGCTTTTTAATGCAAGCATAAAGCTGGGTATAAAATGATCTATAAAAACTGCCATACTACCAAGTATTTTTTGTTGCTGAATCAGATAAGTTCTTACTAAACGTACATAAAAATAGCATTCTTATTTTGTACAGAGCTGTCGTCATTCAACTTATTGTTAACAGCTCACGCCATGTTTATTTGGTTCGGAGCAAGGGTTCCTCAGAAAATAGGTATGTCCGATTACCTTTGATGATAATGGTTGATTTTCATCATACCAAAAAGCTTCATCAAACAAAAATGGACTAAAATGTAAGATACAAAGCCCTATCATAATCCTTAACCTGAGCGGGGGTAGACCCATGTGTACAACAATACATTAAAAAGGTTGCATACATAAATATAATATGCATTCTAATATTTACTTATATCCTAAACATGATCACTAAAATAAAATATATATGATAGATACCTATATAACATTATACTTCTTAAATACCTTAAATACCTTAAATACCTTAATGATGTTACCTATAGCTCCTTGTTTTATTAAAATTATCCAATATTTTCCAGACTTATTTTCTAAGGAATACTGTAAGGTCGGAGGTGTGCTTAACTGTGACCTAACCGAACCTCTCTCTTTCTAACCCTAGCGAGATAGAGCAGTTAGCCACATCAATCTCAGTCAGGTGCCAAAGAAACTTTGCGTGGACTGTACGAGTACCTTCTATTTTTGATTGTATCTACTCAAGTATCCAAATAAGTGGGTACTTACTAAGTTGTAGGATTACTTTAAGCAAGAATGTAATTTAAATGCCATACCTACATTACTTATAGGTTTTCTGGAAGAGATCTCTTATTTGAGATAAGCTCGCCTCTGTGCATGTTTTTTCCAATATTAAGTGTCTGTTTTATGTTTTCTGTGCAATAAAGTATCATACTAATCAGCTGACCAACTCAGGCCAAAATGTACTGGGAAGTGAAAAATAAAGCTCTGATCAATGATGTCCCTAACAAAGTAGTTTCTCATTTTGCATTAATTCATTTACACCTTTTATTGTCAAAATCGATGCTTGTCTTTTGCTTCACTCGCACCTTGGCCTAGTATTTAACAATTAAATAAGAACATCGAACCATTCTGGGATACCTACAGTTGAAATTCCTCATAATTAAGCTTTTTCAGTGTACACCTAAAAAACATAATATTATGTCCATCGATAGGGAATTTAATTACAAACAACAAATGTTCTGACAAAATGTCGTAAATAGTGTTTCTGAGATAATTCAATCTGAACATGTTTTTATTTATTTAGAAAAAAAAACATGTGCTTAAATTAGTTTTTTACATATTCAAAATTAATTATTTAAATTAACTTTTTCATTAAATCATTATTTTAATTGAAATGTATATAAACCTGTAATTATGTAAAAATAAAATTTCCCACCCTATTCAAAATGAATAATCTCAAAAAACCTACTATTTACGACATTTTGTCAAAGAACATTTATTGTTTCTAATTAAATTCTCTATCGATGGACATATGTTTTATAGTTGTACAGAAAAAAAAACCAAATTTTAGGGTATGCAAGTACCCCAGTATCACAGGCACCATACAAAAAAAACAACCTCTAGGGACGGCTATGTGAACTTGGCACCCGACATTGGAAAAAAACAGTTTTTTTTTTTTGTTTTTTTGATAGATTACTGTATCTAGTGGATAGTAGTAAAACTATTTTCGTTTGTAGTAATCCGAAAAAAAAATATAAAGAAATAAAAAAATGTCATCCCCAAATGAAAAAAAAAATACTTTTTCCATTTTTTTCTTATCAATAATCTTAGTAGTGGATTGTAGGGAAACTTATTTCGTTTGTAGTAAAACAGAAAAAAAAATAGTCTTAAAAAATCTTTCAAAATTATTTTAATACCTTCAAAAGGCTTTTACGCTAACTACAAACGATAGATTTGATGGAGGCATGTCTGCAAAGGTTTGTAGTGAAAGAGGACAGACAAAAGAATATCATATTAACCTGTTTTAAATACTTAAACTGCTGTGCATTGGAATTTATGCGTACCCTAGCTAGCCCCAATCAATTCAAATAGAATATCGAATGCCTGGCTAAACTTTATAGGCACGTGTGTAAAGTACTGTCAGTGTGAACGAGAGAGAGCGACAGACAGGCCTTTGATTGGCCGTCAACAATGGTTGTCGTTGTGCATCCGGGAAGTCTGTCAAAGATTTGAAAGCTTGGGCTTTCAAATTGAATCTTTCTGGCGCAAAATATGGGTTCTTTAGTACATTCATATAGATAGTAGATATATGTAGATTCATTTATCTTCATTTTATTTATTGTGCACTAGGACTATTCTCTCAGAACAATCTGTCCTATCTTGCCTAGGTTTGCTGGAAGAAATCTCTTTTTAGAGATAAGCTCGCCTTTGCCTATTTTTAAGACTATGTATCACGTTGTTTTCCGTGCAATAAAGAAATTATGAATTATTATTATGAATTATTCATTTCATTACACAGCATCACGCACGACCTTTCCCATACGGGGTGGCAGAGGCCAAATGTACCCTCTTCAGGGAGCACTTATCCAGTGGAGAGCGCATAGATACACTTTCATTTGAAACGCAACTCACCAATTTACGGGCGGCGGGAGACGAGGTAAGAAAGCTGTGATTGGTCAGCCGATGCGAAACTGTCTGGCGGCCTGTCATCGTACATAGGTTGCGTATGCGAACGTTTGTTGAATACAACAAACGTTTGGCGAGCCGCATTCCCCCGCAGGCGCAGCCAATTTAATATATAATCTCTGGCCCTCTTTTAGACAATTATTCAATACTCCATTTTGGGTGCTAGCCCATCGCTACAGCCGTGGAGTAATGAAGGCTTAGGTTCTTTATAGTCCGTTTCTTTTCAAACGTCACAATAATTGACGTCCGCCTCATCGCTTGCGCCGTAACTTAGAACCCTTTTCAATATTCCTAAAAGGGCTCCTTGTACTGCCAGGTTTCAATGAAGCAGTAAATTTTGCAGAAAAAGTTTATCTACCTGTTGTAGACTTCAACCCCCTTATTAATAAAAAAAAAACTTACTGTCCGGCAGCTGTTTAGCTCTGTCCCGTAGTAAAAGATTTTATTATTATGGGGGCAAGTGTCTCATTATTAGTATAATTTTCTTCAGAAGATAAGTGCCTTGAATGATTTTGATAAAATCTTGTAAAATCTCCGATTCTTTGTACTTTTCTTAAGAAATAAGCTCTCCTAAAAAGTGTTAATAAAACCGACGGACACCATCAGCTGTATGATGCAATTGCATTAATTTGTCTCTTTTCAACCAACGCATCTCTCTCTTTCTCCCCTAAACTGTTGCATGTCAAAGTCATTGGCAAGTGGAACTGACTCCACATTTTCGACTTTATTGTAATCACCGCACGCGTCATTTTTCGACTGCAACTGCAACTTTTATGTGCTGTCGAATGTACCCTGTGGGAAATTCATCAAGAATAATAGGGTTCTGTGGTTTAATTAATGTTGGTACTTAGGCGAGATCCTTTGTGTGATTCCGTGGGTTGCTATTGTTTGAGTTTTGATGTGTCCCTTAACTTTGTGAGATTAAATATGTGTGACTTTCGGTCGAATGCGGAGAAGAATGCTCAAATAAAACGACCCGATTTGAATACCAACAGGGGGAGGGAAAATTCTCTTGTGATTCCATGTTTGTGACAATGACAATCCTAATTCCCACGGCACATTATATCCTAGTGTGGGGCCAGGAGCATGATTCTCGCGCATTCGATATACGATATCTACACCTATATCGAGTGATTTTGTATGACAATCTTGCAATATTAGGTCTCGATATCCGTATATCGAAGGCGCGAGAATCATGCTCCAGAACCATGTATGTTTGTTACCTGTATTTATGTTATTGTTATTTAATCAGAAATAATTGAATTTTGTATATTTGTGCCGACTTGGCATTCGCTTTAATGACACAAATTATTAATGTAAATAAGTAAATGAATGTATGTCTCTGTAAATAACTATTATGTTATAAAATATGAAACGACGCGAGAAAACAATAAAAAGCAGCTAAATTGGTGGCACTGTATGTTTCTGATTTCGAAACTACGTCCAAGTCAGTATTTTATTGCAGCTCCGGTAAAACTTGTGACTACTCAGAAGACGGGACGATTACCGTTATTTCGGCATTAGAAACACCGCCCTATGTAGCTTCTATGAAGAACCAAAATGATGATGCAGCGTACTACGCCCGTACATTAGACATCAACGGGGCGGCTGAACTTAATTAACCCTTTACGATTTCTATATGACGATTTATGGTTAGATGCAGGGGACTGAAGGCTCTCTTTTTAGAGATAAGCTCGCCTTTGTATGTTTATTTGTCTGTGTGCAATAAAGTAAGTAAGTAGTCCTGTAGCGAAATGGTTGCATTACGTCAGTCCTCTAAACAAAAACCGCAACAAATACATGTTGTACCATTTACCTTTGTGTGGTAGAGAAGAGATTTTAAGAAACACTAAAGTTGCTTTATGTATGACTGAGTAATATGTTCTGCGCGATTCTGCGCCTGCTTTTACGGACTACCACAAATAAAATATGTATACAGGCTGCGACAAGTTTCTTTGGCCTTGAGCGATCTCTCTCCCTCTCTCAGATATAACTCCCGGAATGTAACTTGGTCAGCGTTTGCTGCGTATTATGTGTCTCGCTCTCTCACAAAGTCTGTCTTTGTGAGAGAGCGAGACGCACGCAGCAAACGCTGGCCAAGTTACATTCCGGGAGTTATACCTTATCCTATGCGAGAGAGAGAAGTCACTGCTCGCTCGGGACTAAATAATGTTATTGCGACATTATGTGACGTTGAAGACACTAAAAACGTATGGAATGACGACCGGACAACACACAAAATCCTCGTGCCTTCTGGCGTTCTAAAAAAGCTACACTGCTTTAGTTGACCGAGCGAGCGAAGCGAGCGAAGCGTCTCCGTTTCAGGTTTGGGCAAAAATGCTTTCGTATGTCCGGTTGTTCTCCTCTACCGGTCGCATTTATGAACCGATTCTCGTGAAATTTTGTGAGCAGGTTGGAAAAATAAATAGAATTTTTTACTCGAGCCAGTTTTTTGATTTTTTTCAAAATGGCGGAGATATGGGGTTTTAAAATGTAAAAAAATCGCTACAACCCAAACGGCTCGATGGATATTAACAAATGAGGTGTCGTTGGATTTGTAAAGACCATGAGAGTGAAACAGATGAGCGAGCGAAGCGAGCGAAGCGTCTCCGTTTCAGGTTTGGGCAAAAATGCTTTTGTATGTCCGGTTGTTCTCCTCTACAGGTCGCATTTATGAACCGATTCTCGTGAAATTTTGTGAGCAGGTTGAAAAAATAAATAGAATTTTTTACTCGAGCCAGTTTTTTGATTTTTTTCAAAATGGCGGAGATATGGGGTTTTAAAATGTAAAAAAATCGCTACAACCCAAACGGCTCGATGGATATTAACAAATGAGGTGTCGTTGGATTTGTTATGACTATGAGAGTGAAACAGATTATATAATTTTAGTAAAAAGTCAATAGGTTGTATAAAAGATCGCGAAATGTAGTTTACAAAGTTATTGGTGCGGCTACTTTCATACTGCATGTACGTAACCAGGTACATTCATAAGTTTGTATGTGTTATTAAAGAAAATTATTGAAGTAAAACTTCTTGGGGCACGGGGGTAAAATTTATTTAACCTCTCAACTGTGGGTTATTCATATATTTGCTTTTCAATTACTACTAGCCGGGTGCTATCACGAGTGGCTAAGAAATGTAACGGAAATTGGAATCGGTGACGTCAGGGTCGGCTGAAGACTTTTAAAACCGCAACCATTTTCAATACGGTTTTTAACTAATCAGATAAGATAATAATACATTCGTACAATAAAGAATGTTAATTAGTGAGAGAAAAACCTGATGAAACGTTATCAAATAAAAATTATTTTAAGCATTCTTCCACGAGTTCTTGATTTCCGGTATGGCCAAAACCAGTGACGTGACCAAAAACTACTTCGTTCAACCTCTTTGTTGGAACCGGAACTTATGTTTGACAGTTGTGCGATGCGATCCATACAGTTTGTAAGAAAAGAGTTTCATCAATGTCACACGGGTCGATTTGGATTTCTAAAATGATGAACGAATCGTTTTGTGGCCGGTAACTATGGAATAGGTACCTAAAACGCGCTGCGTCGTCGCGCAACGGGCAGCTAGTAATCGCATAAAGTCACTTAGAATCATCCAAATGTGATATTTAGTTTTCAAGCAAATTCCGATGTGATGGATGGCTGCATTAAGACTTCTTGAAAACAATAAGTAGGTACCTAGAACTGTTTTTAAAGCCACTTTTTATTATATAGTGCAGTTCAAGTCACAAATTAGCAGTTTAGCTACTAAGTACGTGTTATACCTACCTATTTAATGTTTATCTGTAGTAAACGGCCAAAGCGAGGTCTACAGCTTACAGAGCCATAAGTTTAATGGCTTATTGTTTCGCTTATTTGTTTGTATGTAATTTTTGTAATACATATTTTAAAGTTGAATTGTTGTTATAACTGTTGAAATTATACGATTTTGATTGTAATAAGCTTTTGTAATTTTAAAGTTAATGCTTCATGCCAGTCAATAATGTTGAAGTAAAATATCAAAATCGAGGTATGTCGTATGGCGGACTAAGGAAATGTCAAGAATAAAATTAAATAAGAGTTACGTCATCGCTTCGCGATGAAGTAACCCTAAAAAATCCTAGCAAAGTAGGTATATATAGGTTAGCGGGGGTAGCATAAGGCACGCCAGTCACCCCAGCCACGCATTTTGTCACAATTTAATGTCATATCATAATGAATGCGCGCTATTTTATGGAGAAACATCATTGAGACGCAAAAGGAGTTGGCAATTTGGCAAAATGACTGCCCCAGACATGTACAAAGACTTCTCAACAGCCAACTAAAAGCATTTAAATATTTTCTCATAAATTACTGCGTCTTTAGTTAGTTTGTAGAACTTGAAGGAAATGATTAAATAATTAAGAGTTGTCACTTCATACTCTATGATTCCGCCATTGATTAGTGACTTTTGCCATCGTTAAAAATAACATGCAACATAATTGCCAATTGCCAACTAGCAAAACTGTTGAAAACAGGAGGTTTCCAGAGGAGTGGCTAGATGGCGTTATGTTGCATGTTATTGCAAAATGGTGCTTATTTCTAGCGACGGCAAAGGTCACGGAATCATATTGGAATCACGAAGTATTGAGTAACAACTCTTATTTACCTATATTTAATTATTTTTTTCTTCAAGTTCTACGAACTTAATACAGACGCAGTAAATTAAATTTATGAATGAATATTTAAATGCAATTGGCTGTTGAGAAGTCTTTGTACATGTCTGGGGCAGTCGTCCATATATTGATTTAGCCATCTTCTTTGTCATTTATCTGCGCGACTGAGGTGAGTGGCAAGCCTTATGGTAGCCCCGCAGGTACACATTAACTTGGAATAGTTGAAAATACGTACTCGATCAATTAAATAAAGGGACTGGGCACAGAGACAACCAAAGCAATGCATACATTTGAGCGAGACGGCTTAAAGACGTGACGTCAGATGGTATATAATCTGAGCGAGATGCAAATAGTAGTGACACTATTGATCACCACGAGCGCGACAAATTGTAGATAAGGAATGGTGGGAAATAAATGACATGACGTATTAAAAGTAAGTACAAGTATAAAATAATTTCAAATAATCGGACGTCTGAAACATAAAAGTAACTTGAAGCAGAGATTGGATCTCAAAATTGGAAATTTAAATCTCTTTTAGTATAGGTAGGTATAGGTGTATAGTATAGGTACCACTTAATGATCTAGCTACAGAAGTTTTACTTCTAACACGTGTACGGTGCTACACGCGTATTTTTTTTTGGGTTATTTTTTTTATGTGTGTTAGCAGTTCAGCTTTCCCACCGACATACTCGCGAGGTCTACAGCTCACAGAGCCACTAGTATATTAGTCCTTAAACAGCTTGAAATAAGAACGTCGCAGCTCAAATAAGGTTGCTTAGCTTGGATCCGCCCCGCTGCGTGTTGGTTTTGTGTGGCACTTACAAACAAAAGACGATCGGTCGTGGGCCCGCGGGGTGTGGGCAGTGACAGAGGGAACCGGGGAGGGGAGGTCGGTATACTGAAAGAAGTCGCTCTTCTGCGGTTCGTAGACACAGAAAGGTTGAGGTGATGATAGTAGACGTGTTATTTTAATGCTTTATTGATGCTGATATTATTATTTTTTAACAATTGATGAATTTATTTACATTAACACATAATAATATATTGCACACATATTATACAATTAACTTACTACTAAAAACAATTAAATTAAATAAAAAATATCCTTAAGGTCACCGCCGCCGTCGAGTGGCAGGGTGCCCAACATGCTGGCACCATTACCTCGCTGTATCGCTTGCTAATTCGCTGAGCGAGGTAGGTGCCAGCTCTAGAATCATATATTGATGCTGAAAACCGTATTACTGTGGCACTGCGAGCTATAGTATATGGGCCTATTAGACTACGCTGTCGGCAGGGCCCTGTCTGACTCACTGTCTCTTTCTAGTCGCTCCATCAGAGTGAGACGTCTATATACAAATCGTGCCCTGCCGACAGCGTAATGTAATAAGCGCTTTAGCTATAACCCCGCGAGTCTGTCCAAAAAACCGCCCTCTACGCCCTACTGCCCCATAACTATGCCATTTGGAAAAACCAGCCAAGTGCGAGTAGGACTCCGATCACCAAGGGTTCCGATCACACTTGGAGAGCGTAACATGTGTAATTAGGTTTCCACATAAAAAACTAAAGTGTGATGTCATCCATGTTAACCAAATTGAATATTTTTTTAGAAAGACAAAAATTTGCAGTTTTCAGATTTTTCCCTTTACTTGTGCTACTTAAGAACTTGCTTCGTGCCAAATTTCATGGCTCTAGGTCAACGGGAAGTACCCTCTAGGTTTTGATTCCCTTGCGAGTTCCACGCGAGTTCATACAAATTCAGCAAAGTCAGCAAAATTATGTCATAATATCGCGGTATCTTTTGATTGCGTGGCTTAATTTTTTCACAACTCCAAGACTCCAAGACCTGAGTAATCGATATTAATTTCAACATGATACCTCTACGCGTTCCTGAGTAAAGGGGTCGTGACAGACGGACAGACAGACAGACGGACAACAAAGTGATCCTATAAGGGTTCCTTTTTTTCCATTTAAGGATCGGAACCCTAAAAAGACAAAAACTAGACCAATAAAACTGTATTTTATCGAAACTACTTACAACATTTTAATCAATCGTTAATGGTAATTTCTAGATTGGGTTATTAACCTGCGGTATCCATTCGTATCATCTCGGTCCAATAGATAATTCGTCAAGCGAGCCTCCGTCGACCATGACCGTTGAAGCCTCCGCCAGTAGGTCTATGTTTTATAAAGAGTTTATGTATTGTATACAAATATGTAAGACTGTTTGTTTCTGAATAAATAAAAAAAAAAAACTTGTTGACAAACGCTAAGTTCCATAGCAAATAAGAGCCTTTACTCGGATTTCTTGACGTATTTTAGAACTATCTATAAAATAAGAGCCACAGTTTTCAAGCGATCCTCACAAAACTTGGCACACGACGTGTTCCTTGATGAATAAAGTATTTTTTTTTTTGTCGAGAGCTTTTCTCGATTTTCCCCTTGGGGGGAGTTAGGACGTCATCAATTTTTTGTATGGGTTTTTTTTTTTTTGGAAACCTATCGTGTGGTGTATCAAATGAAAGGGCTTCATGAGCCAAAAATATACTACTATATTACCTTTCGGCCACCTGTTTTCTAAAAATCCAAGAAATTGATTTTGATTAAAATTAAAATACCTATAAATTAGTTCACAGTCCCCCCTGTTCGCGAGGCCTACTGCCCACAGCGCCACTAGTGTATGGGGCTATATGTATTGCAATATTTCCCCCATACATTATATGGCAATATTGCCGGCAACGGCACATCAGGGCCGAGAGCCGCGTACCGAATCGCACGTTAATAGCTATAGAGAGAGCGCAAAATTCCGGTTTGTTTGTAGCCAGCGCAGCGCGTCTCGCACCGTCGACAAGCCTAAACAGGCATTTGCGCCTCGCTACTTAATAGCT
The DNA here is from genome assembly GCA_963457715.1 of Argyresthia albistria. NCBI lineage: Eukaryota > Metazoa > Arthropoda > Insecta > Lepidoptera > Argyresthiidae > Argyresthia > Argyresthia albistria. The sequence goes on from OY735258.1 coordinate 10,783,133, forward strand.
ATCTCTATGCCATTCCTGTCCTGTACGCGACTCCCGGACTCCCGGCCCAGGAAAAAATACGCATAAAACATAAACATTTACATACTGGCACCTGGCTGGCTTCTGGCCCCACACTAGGATACCCTGTGTCGTGGCAACCAGAAACAGCGACATCACAAACATGTAGGTAAACATCCAAGACCTGGGGTTTTTTTTGTCCCCAGCCGGGATTCGAACCCGGGACCTCCCGCATGGTAGGCAGACGTGCAACCGCTGCGCCACAGAGGCCGACATCGATAAAGTATTCGAATTTAAATGTTCATCTGAACTCGAATACTTTTTCGCGCTGTCAAATGTTCCTGCTTATGGCTCGTTCTCATAGAGCAAACTATCAGAGTTTTATCATAATTTCATAATTTCTTTATTGCACACAAACAGTTACATAGGACAGTAAAAAACATAGAAAACGTGTACAAAGGCGAGCTTATCTCTAATAAGAGATCTCTTCCAGCAAACCAAATAGGGATGAGACAGGTGGATTGCTGAGCAGGAGTGGACCCATGTGTACAATATAAATAAATATGAAGTAGGTATATTATATAATATACATAAACTAATAAATACTATACATACTACCTATAATTCTATAAAGACAGGTAATGCTTCTTCACACGACTCAATACGGTATCATTTAGTTATATTTAACGGGCCGCCCCGTCTATCAATCTGATGAGACTCTTATTAAGATCTAATCTGCTGTCTATTAATAACTATTGCTAAATCTTTACTCGATGCCATACCGGTTCATCTTCGATAGTCGGGTACATCTCACGCTAAGTTTCTTTCACCTTACCCTATGCGAGAAAGTAAGTTAGAGAATCTTTGTGCGGCCTGTACCTATGGCAAGAAAGGCACCGCATAATCGATTCCTAGGGACAGAACTAACTGGTTTCTTGTGTTACAAAGTAACAAAATTACAACTGGACAAGTCTACGTTTTTGCTATATTTGTAGAGAAGAACTTGCTTTTGTCGTGTGTTAATGTTGTAAAGTGGTTTTTAGGGTTCCGTACCCGAAGGGTGCCAAACGGGACCCTATTACTGAGACTTCGCTGTCTGTCCGTCCGTCCGTCTGTCTGTCACCAGGCTGTATCTTATGAACCGTGCTAGCTAGACAGTTGAAATTTTCACAGATGTTGTATTTCTGTTTTCGCTATAACAACAAATACTAAAAATCAAAAGAAATTCAATATTAAGGTGGGCTCCCATACAACAAACGTGATTTTTTTTTGCTCATTTTTGCTCGATATTGATGATGGTAGCTTAAAATGATCACAATATATTAAGTATATTATTTATTTAAAAAATAAATAATTTAATTAAAATTAAATTAATATTTGGGGGGGGGGGCTCCCATACAATATTTTTTTTGCGGTTTGTTTATAGATAATGGTACCTTTCGTGGAACCCTTCGTGCGCGAGTCTGACTCGCACTTGGCCGGTTTTTGTATATCTTGTTTTGTAGCTAAAAGATTGTGTCAATGCATAAATTAACTTTCCGGTTGAGTTCACAGCGGATGGAAGAAAACTGATTAAAAACATTTTATGCGTCATTTACACAATTAGTCAGCAAGGCAATTTAGAGACAGATATCATACGACAAGTGTTGGATGGAGGAAAGAGACGTTTTATCCTTGATCGGATCATATCTCAGTTTGAAAGTCTCTTTCCTGCCTCTAATGGGCTGTTTACATTGGCCAAGGACAGTGGACAGTGGCGATATTATATGAAAGCCAAAGCCAAGTTGACTCGCCACTTTCCGATCGGTTTACACCACTGTACTTACTGTCCACTGTCTTTGACCAATGTAAACAGCCCCTAACACATCTAGCTACTAGCTCGTCCAACGTTCACAAAAGACAGATCTTTTGATCGGTTTTTTCATAGGTTTTTGACTTTTTCTCAATGTGGATAGGTTGCCTGCCGCACTTTCAAAAACAGATGAGAATTATTCGAAAATGTAAGGTACATTGCTGTAGTGTTAAATTATTAAATATAGTAGGCTAGAGAACTTGAAATGGAAAAAAGGTCATTCTACTTTGAAAAACCAAAGGACTGCTTCTTGGCAAGCATTCGACTAGATGGGATAACATCAGCAATGTGTTTGCACGTCGAAGAATGACCTTTCATGCGTCTTTATGAAGTCTAGACCAAACCATTCATGTCTCTTTACGTTTAACCTAGAGCATGCTATAAATTATTAAGACTTGTGAGAGCAAATTATTGTTCCACCGTCACACGTAAACAGTATTCCGACCAACCATAAAACGTATTATGGGCAAAGATAAAACTTTAACTCCATCCCGTCTAATTTACTAGTAGATAGAAGTTCATTAACCCTATTACATTTATGGCCTGTTTCACAGTGTCTGTTAATCTGACATTTTATACTACAAGATTTATGATTAAAAACATAAACATTTACATACAGGCACATACATTGCTTCTGGCCCCACACTAGGATACCCTGTGTCGTGGGAACCCCTGAAATAGCGACATCACAAACATGTAAACTTCCAAGACCTGGGGGCTTTTTGTTTTGTCCCCAGCCGGGATTCGAACCCGGGGCCTCTCGCATGGTAGGCAGATGCACAACCGCTACGCCACAGAGGTCGTCAAAATCGTCGTCGTCGTGCGTGATTGATCAGTTGCATAGGGCTATTGAGTGAGTGAGACACGTCTTCAACAGGCTTTTACATCCGTATGCTTAGCTTAAATACCAGATTTCACTAATAGTTAGGGGACACATAGCACTTGTTCTTAGCTTCCTTGCGATTGTTTCGGAGGCTGACCTCTTAAGGGAGTCCCCTGAAGTAAACACACGAATGTCGGATACGAACTGATTTATTAATCTACCCACATAGTATGAACAACATCATCATGTTTTACTTTAAATTTAAAAGAATGTTATTTAAAATATAAAATTATTCACTTAGAACGTATGTAAATAAAGTAAGACAGTAATCTAAGAACTAATGCAAATAGTAGTAGGTATTTTTGTGTGAGGGTGTGTATGTGTGTGTGAGGGCAAGACGCGACTTTCGGCCCAGGGCGTTTCCGTAGTAGGTTGAAACCATTCACGTGTCATAAACCCAGTTTGCTTGTCGGACAACTTTATCAATATTCAAACGTAAATAATATTCATAGAACGCGATGCAATAATATCCAGTTTGTCTCGGCCAGACGAAGTTATAGGTGGAGATGACATCATGTTGGAGTGTTCTATACTTTCACGTTACTTTACCACACCTTTGGGATTACGGTTCGTCTACTTTTTATAAAAAATCGGTCAAGTGCTAGTGGGAATCGCACAAGAAGGGTACCGTACCATCGAAAAAAACACAACTTAAGCACTCAAAACAATAAAACAAAAAGAAAATTAAAAACACGTCTCTCTTGTATGGGGACCCCCTTTAATTTGTAATATGTCTCGTATTTCAGTATTTGTTGTTGTTGCGGCAACAGATATACACATTCTGTGAAAATTTCATCTTTCTAGCTATTACGGTTCGTGCTCTAGGACCCGCTGACGGACGGACGGACGGACGGACAGACGGACAGCGGAGCCTTAGTAATAGGGTCCCGTTTGGCACCCTTCGGGTACGGACCCTAAAAAACATTGCCACCTCGTATGGGAAAAGGTGACGTTATGTTCAGCTATATTTTTTGTACCCAATTTGGTGTCCTATACAGACCGCTTTGATGGACAGACGGACGGGAGGACAGGCAACGAAGGCTAAGTAATAGTGCCCTCGTTTATCACTCTTCGGTTACGGAACCCTAATAAGTTATAAAATCATGATCATGACGCACAAAATAAGAACGGCAGAGTCCAAAATTAGAGTAAAGGTGGTAAAGGCCTACGCAGACCGGAACGGCATGGCAATTTTTTACCAATGAACATTCAAACGTATCGATATAGAAATAAGACATAAATTTCTATGGGTAAAAAAAATGCCGAAGCATCCCGCGGGATGCTTCGGCATTATTTGAAAGCAGATCAATTTATGTCTTATTTTTATAGGGATACGTTTGAATGTCCATTGGTAAAAATATAAAATCCCTTGCCATGCCATCCCAGTGTGCGTAGGCCATAAGTAACATCTCGGAGCTTCGGAGCGTCGCCGTCGCGCCGCAATTTCAGAGTATTCGGAGCGGCGCGGCGGTCCGACGACGCTCCGAGCTCCGAGACGTCACTTAGTCCAAAAGTAAAGGTAACTTGAGTGAACGTGAGAGTTCTTACCTACGTAATTTCATAGGTCAGGCTACCCAACCTTTACAGACACATGTCTCATGATTTCCTCATTTAGTGGCTGCATTATTACACAAATCGTTCTTAGAAAATCTTGTTTGTTATAATAACATAGATAAGGCTTGTCTGGAATTACTTACTTACTTTTGTTTGATGTTACCTGTTACGTAACCGTATGTATGCTTTTCTGGTGATAGAAATGAGAATGAATAGATTTACTGTCTGTCTTAATCGCTCGATAAGATCTCTATATATGATAGATTTATCTGTAATTTTACAGACAACATTTATGATTTTTCTGTTTAATATGGCTTATCGAGACTGTTTGATAGAGAGACCCTTGGTATATTATGGTGCTGCATTATGTAGGTTAGGTTTAATTAGATATCTTTGTCTATTCGTCGCCGAATGAATAAACGCTACGTTCAAATCATAACAAATTAAAAACATGCGCTACATGTTTTTTTTTGTCTCGGTGACAAGACGGCAGTCTCTCCTATAAAGTATGGCGAGACTCGCACTACGCTATCCTGTATTTAATTCCTAAATCGGTCGACAGAGGCTCAGTTAGTCGACGTTTAGCCCATAGAGTTTGCATCCTCCTTTCCTTTATATATATTATTATTATCTATGGTTTAGCCAATCTAATCATTCACTCAGCAAGAGTTCAACCATCTTCATGGTGTGACTTCCCGTGCCTAGATTAGGTCATTAACCTCAAATTTCACGTCGAAACCGCTTACGGCCAAAACCCCGAGTTAGTTAACCATTAAATTATAGTTAAAAAAACTACAATTGGGCTACACCCTTTTGTAGGGCGTGGGAATTTTGATAGCATCTTCAGATATTTTTTTGACGAAACAGGTGGACGAAGGATAAGATTATCTTATTACGGATAAGCTCGCCCCTGTGCATGTGTTTTCCATTTTTATGTGTCTTTGGTATATTTTATTCGTATATTTCGTATATATTTATTGCACATATCAGAAAAAAAATACAAACAATACAGAAAAGACATGAACAAAGGCAAGCTTATCTCTAAAAAGAGATTTCTTCCAGCAAACCCAGGATGGACAGGATACATTTTAAAACTCAAAACGGGTAGGCCTATGTGCTAAAGTAAAAATAAAATATAAATAAATTATATTACTAAATTACTGAATATAATAAATACCTTGTGCAATGAAGTATGAAGTAGCTACCTACAAAACAGCAGTGGCGTCATCAATCTATCATATTTTATGTCCACACACATTTATGTACTTCCGTCATTTCTAATAATAAATTACAGCTGCTGAGGTCATTTATACTGATCTCTCTTAGAAACTTAAACACGCTCATCTTTCTGTGTTAATAAAACACATGTTATTTAAACTCAACTCACTTTACTAGCTGCTAACCAACCTGACAACCTACCAACAATTTCCTGTGCGGTATCTTTCATACTATTATTATCCCAGCTCGTATCCTTTTACGAGTTAATATTCGCCATGTAGTAGCCAAACATACAACTATATCTGTTGTCTTCATATTTCAAATTTCCATCCTTCCTCTCCGGATGAGTGGAGCGTCGGTAATTTTATCCCCATCCTCCTTGGTTCGGCCCTTCGCTTACTCATTTATTTTTTCTTCGGACCCTGTCATTTGTGTACGACGATTGTAACTGGCCAGTGGCCATTAGCGATTCTGCCTCATTTTGATGTCGTGTCTTTATTGAAATGCGTCTATCCAAAGAGGCTGGTTTTGTAGTCTTTTTCGATTTTGTTTTCTTTCTCAGAATCGACGTTAGTCATGCATGTCCATTACAACGCTCAACTTTACAACAGGATTAGACATCTTCAGATCAATCAAATACTTTGCTTACTACCAAAAGATGCTATTGTCATTATTCAATGCTATTGTTTCACGATGATGGTTAATGATTATACCGAAAAATTACATAACATTCACTTTTTAACACAAGCATGAAAGCTTCATTATAAGAACAACGCACATCTAACTTGATTGGTTCTGCCGTCGCAACCACATTATGGTTTCTGTAACATGGCAATCTAAACCGTTTATCCACGTTCGTTTTCCTACTTGTTTCTCGGTAGATGTGTTCTCGGTTCCCATGGCCCATATACTTCACGTTCCGTTCACTCCCACGACGTTAGTCTTTGTCAGCACGCGATCCAGTTGTCACGCTATCAATCACGAAACGTAACAATGAAGTGTTACACCTCTCAGGTGATGGCGCAAATCGTCTTACAATCCGGTGGGTATCATAAGCGGAGTTAATAGAGCCCTTTTTTCTGAAAGCGAATCGTATGACAGTGGCTAATAGCGAGGGCTCCAAATTCAAAGTCTACAAAGTAATCGGATTGAGCGCTGTCGCTATAGCTATTGACAAGCTATTCGCTTGCAGAATCCGGCTTCTGACTATATTTTTGCCTCTATAAAATAATAATTTAAAATACCTCCAAACCAAAGGATGAAAACGGCCGGTTTCCTAGGTTCTGATTAGTTAATTGATGATCAATTCAATGATTTGCTCCATCCCTAAGCCCAAAACTTCCGAACGGGCGGTAGTATACAATAGTACATTACTTCAGAGGGAAGAAAGTGACAGTTCCATACCGAGATTATGGCATTTGCGCCACGAGCTTGCGAGGGGCGCAAACCATTTGAGGTATGGAACTGTACTTTATCCTGAGGTATGTATAGTGCTTTTTATTACACCTACGAGGAAAATTATAGACATAAATGCATAGAAATCTGCAGTACTTATGAAAATTTCATTCGTTGGCAAAAGGAAAAGAAAACGACTTCATTTTCTGAAAATGTATTGCTCGAAGTTTTTGCGAAAATGCGCGGGCTTTTCCTTTTTTTATTCGCCCGTTTCTGGAGTAGGCTAAGATCATAAGGTCATGCAGCCACTTCTTCCGTGATTCCGCGCGTTTTATATACAAAAATAATTTCGTTTTTAATTTTCTGTATGCACCAAGGAGGTTGGTAACTGGTAAAAAAAAACTATATGTGGCCAGTAACAATTTACTTGAAATTTAATTAGTAGACAGTTAATAGTACATTACTTCAGAGGGAAGAAAGTGACAGTTCCATACCGAGATTATGGCATTTGCGCCACGAGCTTGCGAGGGGCGCAAACCATTTGAGGTATGGAACTGTACTTTATCCTGAGGTATGTATAGTGCTTTTTATTACACCTACGAGGAAAATTATAGACATAAATGCATAGAAATGCTAAATCAATCGAAGTTTTTGCGAAAATGCGCGGGCTTTTCCTTTTTTATTCGCCCGTTTCTGCATGGAGTAGGCTAAGATCATAAGGTCATGCAGCCACTTCTTCCGTGATTCCGCGCGTTTTGTATACAAAAATAATTTCGTTTTTAATTTTCTGTATGCACCAAGGAGGTTGGTAACTGGTAAAAAAAAAACTGTATGTGGCCAGTAACAATTTACTTGAAATTTAATTAGTAGACAGTTAAAGTCTCTTTGCAGTATGTATGACTGCTGACAGCTGCTGACAAATAAAAATAAAAAAAAACCGGGTATGTAATGGAATTTCATACATACTTCCCACCCTTGGGTCGGAAGGATTTTCATACAAACTTTCATACCTTGGGATGAAAGGATTTGAAGGGCGGGATAAAGGCGTTTCTTCCCTCTAATTGGTATAATTAGTATGTATTTTCAGAGCAGGTGTGATAAAAAGTCTCTTTGCAGTATGACTGCTGACAAATAAAAATAAAAAAACCGGGTATGTAATGGAATTTCATACATAGTTCCCACCCTTGGGTCGGTCGGAAGGATTTTCATACAAACTTCCATACCTTGGGATGAAAGGATTTGAAGGGCGGGATAAAGGCGTTTCTTCCCTCTAATTGGTATAATTAGTATGTATTTTCAGAGCAGGTGTGATAAAAAAATATTAATATTATATTGACGTTGACTAAGCAATCTGTAACATGATTTTATGGTCAATAAAAAAAATTGACTTTGACTTTGTGGCACGTAATTGGCTGAAATTCGATAATTGCTCTGTTAGCTAATCAACCTTCGAACAGCGCCTAGGAAACCAGCCGTAAGTCTAGATTTTGGCGGACCTATATCCTTGTCATGCTCAAAATAACTGCGTTTCACTACTGAAACATCAATTCTCACGAGAGATTTTCTGGTAAAACACAACAGTTTATTGAATAGATTTCTATTGTTGTTTTTACTGTTGACTATCGTTTTCGTGAACGATTTGAGGCTAACAATTTAGAATTGATAGCTCTATAAAATTGTGATGAAGACACTCACCACTCTAAATCTTTCTTTTACAATTGGCTTCCTGTTCTAAATTTTGGTAACAAAAATCTTTTTGATACAGCAAAATGTATGGTATGCATCGATCTAAATTGATAGGTACCATTAAAATCGATGATGGTATGGTATTTAGGTATATTTGCTCAACATATTTATGTCTATAAGTCTGGTATTTATGTACGAATTGTTAAGTAGTTTATTGTTTTAACTTATTTAATGTTGTGCACATGGGTCTACCTGTTGTTAAATTATTTCCTGTCCATCCTAGGTTTGCTGGAAGAAATCACTTAATATCGCTCGCCTGTCATTTGTTGTCCACTTTCAATTGTAAAATGTGTTATTTTGTGCAATAAAGTATAAGTAAGTAAGTAAGTATGATCCTTATTACCGTACATTTATTTAGTTACTAATTTACGAACCTAACAATGTGTCACAGAATTTTGAAAGAACCAAACTTCGATATATGCAATTACGCGATCAAAATATCAACTTACTTGTATAAACATAGTGTGAATTTATCAGAATAAATGTGTATTATGTTCCGTTTTTATTAACATAATAAAGACATAAACATGTTTCGCTGTTATAACCTTATAACAGAACTTATTAGCTCATTCGTCTAAATAGAACTTGAATAGTGGAGCCTTTGTTTAGGTATCCCACGCGTTCTGTATAACCATATAACGGAACGTTCGCGGTCCTACTCTTATACAGGCTGTTTCAGAATTTATGTCAAGCCTATTGCATACAAATTTTGATATGGATTTTTGATATTGGCCGATATGCATTGGATTTCAATTAAAATTTAAATCATCCCCGAAGTCAATAAAGGAACCCTTATCCAGTTCGGCTGATTCTTGTTAAGATGATAACTTTTGAACCACTGAACTGATTTTAAATAAACATAGCTAAGAAGAAAATTTTCCTACCGTTTAAAGACAACCACATTAAAATCTGTCCATCCGTTTGACCGGTAAGATGCCACGGACAAACAAACACACAGAAAGACGCTTCAAACTTAAAAAAATAATCTATTTCTTCGGGGCTCGTTAGAAGCATTTTCTCTAACACCCTGTGTAGTAAAACGTATGGTAAAACCGTCTAATTTAAGCATCGGTAACGGAACGTGCGAAAAGACTCAAAGTGTGTCTGTATGGACATTGGACAATGTAAATACGGACAAGAAATGCGGCACAGTTTTGGGCCGTTCACATTGTTAACATCGATCGGTTACAAATTGTTAGCACGATACCCTATGTTGTGTACACATTCTTTTGGCGCTGGAGACAGCCTCTTTTATATGTTTTTGTTGTTATTTTAATGTTTTATCTCCACTGCTGTTTTGTGTACCAAATATAATATATAAATTTAAAAAAAAAAGTTTGCAGCAGTATACGGTAATTTTCCGGGAAATATTTAGCATATTTCAATTATAGGTACTTTGTAAAATGTACTAGGTATAGTCTCCCAAATAAATATAAAGCTATCATAATCTATATATATAAAAATGAATTGCTGTTCGTTAGTCTCACTAAAACTCGAGAACGGCTGAACGGATTTATCTTATCTTAGTCTTGAAATGTTCGTGGAGGTGGAGGAGAAAAAATCGAATAGTTTCCGGGAAAACCCTAAAAACAGCCCTTTTCTATTTCCCATACAAACGTTTTCTAGAGTCAATTTGAACTTTATTGCTATTCAATAAAGTTCATATTAAATTGAGGCAGTACGAAGTCTGCCGGGTCAGCTAGTTATTAATTAAAATTAGAGACTGCGATATTTCAGTCAACTGAATCTGTGACCCCAACCCTCCTTTTTTCAATGTTATTGCTTGGTAATAAAGTCCAACAACAGGGAAAATTAGAGAGGCTCATTTCCTAATTTAATAGCTGTTATTGTTACTGATGGTTCATACTTGTATTATAAATTTATAAATTACCCACATTTTCTCCAAGCAATCAGTAAAATGTAATTTTCTTAAATCATGATTAAATCTCGGCTTATTTAAAGCGTCGACGACGGTTATCTTTTAACTTGTAAAGGCTATTTGCATAATATTTAACTTTAGTTATTAATAATAATGGATTTAAGTAACAGATTGGTTAATTTGTTACTTTATCTTACATTCTATCTTTACGGTAAGAAGAGATTTAAATGATGCAGAATTTGTGGAAACCGAAACTTAAGCTTTGTTAAGGGCTCTCCTCTCTATCCAATCTGTCTCGCTATTTGTTGCTGCAACTTTTATTTCTCTCTCTGTCTGTCTTCCTGTTCTTTCCTTCTCTAGCGGTTGCAAGGCAACCTGCCTTCTATGAGTTGCAGCGACAGATTGCAAGCCAGGTTGCATCGTGAGTAGAGCCCATTACAGTCCTTTCAAAGTGTGTCTGTCAGCAATTGGACACCATATCTTTGTCACCTATACAAGGAAAAAAACTGAATAATTTATATTGGTACCATTGTGACACGAAGATGTTTGGTCCCTGACTTCCCCTCTTCCGGGAAAAAGGTTTGAGCATATGCATGTTTCGTGACACGAAAAAATCAACCCGAATGAAAAAGTACCATTTACCACCTCAATGAAACTCTTGTAATAGCTACACAATCCATTCCAAAAGCCATTACCAATCACGTGAAACGTTTTGACAGCAAAATTGCAACTCAAACGACAATGATAAACGCAGCCATTCTTTCTCCACTTTCACCGGCTTTTGTATTTAAAAAGTGAAACTGGAAAACTGTCACACTGTAAGACAATATTAATCGCCAAGGTTTGACCCACGTAATTGTTAAATTATTATTATTAAATCTGCATAAAAATTACCACTTACGTAAATGCGGGCCGCATTTCGCTGACCTTTAGTGTAATCGTAGCATTTGTTAACGCGAACTTCCGTGTAGCGTAAGACAGGCAATAACTTTATTGGATAAAGGAAATAAAAATATGCATAATCGTCGAACCCGTGTTCGACGATCATGCATATTATTATTTCCTTTAATCTTTTGAGAGACACCTACCACTGTCTTTTACAAAGGACATTGCGATGACCAAATTCTAATCACATTTTACTTAATGGAAACTGCGAAATATTGCGAAAATTATGATTCATAGTATTAATATTACGAGCCTGCTATGTGCCACTGCTGGGCAAAGGCCTCTCTCTTCTTCTTCAACTCTATCCGATCCTGAGCGGTCTCCCTCAAAATTATGATACACCAAGAAAAGGGTCTATGGTTGGTAGAAGTGTTTCTCACAAAACTAACCAAGATGTCTAATTGTTTTGTAACCTGCTGTAAGTAATCCCTTACATCTCAAGACCGATTGACAGAAGCATCCACGTTGGAGATAATTTTTAAGGCTTAAGATTTTGATAACAAAATGACATATGTCTCTATTCTCTTCCAGCACACTTTTTATCTTCTTACGGATCATCTAATAACATATGGTTATATATATCTCGGGTCCCGATCATTTTAAAATGAGGGTCCGTCCGTAATCGCAGGTACCTCAATTTAATCAGCTGGTCGAGCGAAAGCGAGGTCTGTTGCTATTGGAATACAAATTACAATTCTTTGTAGACTGACATGCAAGAACAGGAGTTATAATGTCTTCGACAGATTCAGATCGTAAAAATGCCGATGCATCAACTGTCACGTTTCATAATTCAAAGATATGGCTTGGAGTTATGTCGCCGGCTTGGTCACATCTTAATCCAAACGTTATTATCATAATGACATGACGTAAATCTCAGAGCAACATTTTTCCGCCTATTACTTTGATGGAATTAAAAAGTACTGGACCACCAAAATGTATTCACAAAACAGAGCACAAGTTAATCCTTTCCACGATCCCCAAATTCCACTGTAAGCCTTAATTCAATGACAGCTACTATTTTTGGGCTTTTCATCTTTCTTATTTCACACGTCTTATGAACATGAACAAACATGAACATTTACATACAGGCACATACATGGACTTCAGTCTGCACATTTGTTTAATCGTCCATCTCGCAGCTATCCTACCAATGTTCTTTGTCTCTTAGCAAGCTGTGACCTCTCTTTTTCAATAAGGTGGAGTGAAAGAGGTGTCAGTACGCTCCGAGCCAAAGAAACTTGGCACAAACTATACTAGAGTGGACGTCAATCTGATTCCCTCGTGCTTGGTTTGTTGTTTACGCCTCAGGGCCTCTGCGCGTCTGGTTGGTACACGGCTTATGGGAAAGGAAGCAAATGTCGGCTGTATGGATCCGGTGTCGATGTGGACTGTCGATTTGGTAATCATTCTGACAATATCGAAATTCGATCACAATAAGTTGACAATATTTAATCATGGGATGGATGTGGGCGGGGCACCTGACTCGGTGGGAGATAGGCACATGGGGCAAGGCTGTGACGAAATGGTGGCCAAGGAATGTGCGTAGATCGAGAGGCAGACCGCCCGAATGGTCAGATGAATCTTTCAAAACTGCCGGGCAAATGTGGATCAGGGTGCTCAGGACGGCAATAAATGGAGTAATGAAGAAGACTCTTTACTCAACAGTGGATTCAGATGACTGCTAAGACACATGCAAATTCAACGTTTAACTGACGCTTAAAGTTAATCCTTATATAAGAAAGTTATGGAAATAAGAGTGTCATATTTATTCTGCATTATGTCCATCCATTCGGCTAAGTAAGTAAGTTTTTTCATTCGGCCATAAGCACTAATGATTTATTTTTATCTCTATTTCAGGTATGTTCATATCTCAGGAGCAGCAGCTACAAATAGAAAGTATCTTCATAAATATCGATTTTCTACATTGTATACTGCCAAATACGTAAGTACCTATACATATTTTCTAAAAGAGGGTCAAAAAGGCTCGATCGTTCAAATCGGGATGTGAATCAAGTTACATTTTATTAGATAGATTCTTGAAAACTTTTCGAACCTTTCTCGTAGGAGTACCATATGCAACCAACATGAGGTAAGGAAGCCATCAAAACTTATGGCTTAGTATTTTGCATCTACCATCTGTGACGTTGTACTTGTATGTAACACATACCGGTTCTAGAGAGGCAATACAGGCGTCTTGCAGTAACCATCAATTTATCCGTCTAAAAATCTCCGTTGGTCACACAGAATTATGTGTTATCTTCCTTAGCTTGAAATGCTATGGAATCAAGTTTCTAGGGTTTACGCATGCGAGGGATGTCTGTCATGTTGATAGGTTGCCATGCTTTTACGTATTGAAGGTCTACCGGATGTATCGTCGTGTTTGTTATGCATAAATTCGTATGGTTCTTCTTCTTTATTTACTTCTTGGCGTGCTACCTCTTTAGAGTTTAATTTTCAAGTGAGCCAGTGTCAAGTGTATTTTGAAAGATAACGATTTTGTCTGGAATTTAAAGTTTTATGAATTTTATTTGTTGCTCGTTAGCACTAGGGAACTCAATCCAGCAAACGCGGGATCCCGCAGATGCTGTTGAATTTTTTTTTCCTTCGGACGTGAGTAACTGCGTCCCCTTCGTTTCAACTTCGTATGTTATTATTATTGACATTCAATTTAAAAACACTTATCACTTTAAAACCAATTACGATGCATCATACCTTCCCATTGCCTATACTAACGACCACGCAGTGACCTAGACATTACACTAAATGGATTATCACCGCATTTGTCCAACACTACAAATTATGTTACCGCGCCACCTAGATCTTTCGTACCTTGGTTTAAAGTTCTAAGTCGCATGTTAACATCGGGGTGGCATTCAGACCACATGTTGCTGGTATGACATGCGTGCTTCGTACGTAGATAATATCGCAACCAGATCAAGACGGACAACTCTATCGCACTAAAGGTGCAGAAGTGGAGTTTTGTCGTGTACTGCGATAAAGGTAAGTTCGTGCTTTATCGAGTGACAGGGTTTATAGGAGCAAATACCGTATAAGTCAAGCCGTTTGCAGATTTAGCTGTTGCTATTCCGGTATACAATTACGGCTTTCTGTTACAACTTGTACACCATCATTATTTCATTTTGCATTTAAGGGGTTTTGGTGTCCCTTGTCGTTCTAGCAACCTCCAGTACTCTCTGTCTTGGGTATTTCATCTCCTATACGATTTACTATTGCCCCAAGTCTTTATTTGGTTCGTATATATCCTCTATGTAGTACAAATCCCAAATACAAACAATAGTCTTAGTCAAAGATCAGCACTTCCGCTGGTATCCATAGTAACATACATTTTTACAACTCCACCATCAAAACATCGCTGCACTTGAATGCATAGAACGGCAATAAAACAAACCAGAAAGAGAACAATACTAAACTTCCAGCGCCATTTTCGTCCTACTACCTCACGTATTAGAGTACTACGTATCTCGTGTTTACTATCGGCGTCACGGTGGCTACCACACATTTCCGCGGGTCAATAACCGTGAACCCGTGGACAGTACAGTTCGCGACAAGTTTTTGTGACTCCTATCGAGCTGAGACCTCTCTTTCTTACATAGGGTAAGGTGTAACAGAGAGAGAGGTGACAGCTGGGTCAGTGCCAAAGAATATTGGCCCGGATGGTAACCCACCTAACTGGCCGGTGATGCTGCGGTATTTAGCGCGTGAACTGAAGCACGGAATTCACATTCTTCTACAACAAATAGCGTCATGCGTTTCCCAAATGGGGTGGCTGATGCAGAGCTACGCACACGTTTAGTTGGTTAATCAATCTTAGTTTTTTCGGCAGGCGGTTAGACCATCGCCAATAATTCTCAACGGCCAACGTTACGCTGAATGTAACACCCGCCCGTAAGTTATAGAGTTAGTTAGTTACTAGCGTCTTCGATCTTCCACTTCTTTTGAAAACCGGTGACCACGACTGTATCTATTTATTCACATTCGTTCATTAAATGCAACAGGTTGTAAAATCAGAAGTGATTGAAGCAGTGTTCTGTTCAATGTGAGATTTATTCTTATAGCTATGAGGCGTGCCTCGATAGTTAATTGAAACATGTTCGATTCAAAAGGAATCGTCAACTTTCATCAGAGAGCAGCCGATTTAATTATACAATCATGTCAGCATTTCAACACGTGCCATAGAGCAATAAAATAACATAAATACATATAAAGGTCTTGTCATGGCACTGTAGACCAATTACCATCCAATTAGGTGTTTGCATCTTGCATAGAATCGCGCGCGAAATTACCTCCTCATCTTGCCTTGTGGCGAAACCTGCACGCCGACCTTTGACACTAAATTCAAGATGGCTGCCTACCTGTCAAACTAAAAAGGCTCTTACTTTCCCTATCTACTAACGAATTGTATTTACTGGCGTTTCGTGAACGATGCGCTATTGTAGCCGGATTTGTATGCCATTGTGAAATATCTTTTGGGTATTAAGAAGCGTTTGATCTGACAATGGCTTCTTGTAAGTATTTTGCCAAGAAGTCTTCAATAATCGCGCTAATCTGTAAATGACTCATCACCATCAGATGTTGGTATAGCGTGTTCTTCGAGATCGTAAATTCTGAGCACCATTGTGAGTTTGTTCTTCAGTGTACCAATTTTGAGATTACGTGCATAATTTTGAGCGATTTGATGGAGTACGACATGACATTATGGCACATTGACTTGAAGAAGTATCGTATCGTTGCAAAATTGCTCACGTTGATGGTACCAGAGAAGTTCCGTCTACGTAACTCTTCACATCACACCTATTCATTGTTGAAGCGTGCTTCAAATCAGGTTAATAACAACAGCCGTGCTTTCTTATCGGTTCTTTATCTGCCAAGTGAAGCCTACTTTACGAGGTCCGTTTATCGCGCACAAAACACTTGACCGGAAGATTATACACACTTTCAACTCGTACCCTGCTTGTTCCCCGGCAAGTAACCACGGCCCGTCAAGTAGACCCCACTTTCTATTTCTTGTTAACTGCCCGACACTCGGCTGGTAAACTCCTGGGTGCCGGCGAGATTTCAAGTAGCAGGGCATTATCATAAAGAGGTCCAACTCCGAACGCGGCACGATATTCAATTCAAATACACTTAAACAATTGCCAATTACAGTGAGATATTGAGGTGAACTTCGGTTCTCATGCTGAATTGAAACCGACGGAGGAAACTTATGTCGCTTGAACGTTACATAGCGTATCGCAATGATCTTCTCGGAAACTGTGTCGCTCGCGGCGGCTAGGTTTTCGTAAATCACACCGGTTGCTATCTGGTGCCCATACTTATTCTCCTGTATTCGCCGTGGGCGACTTTACTTGTTTTGTGCACTATACTGAACATAAATGAATATCCTCTGCAACAGAGTGGACTAGTTTTATGCGTCCGCGCGCCCATTCCAGTTTTCTGTGTTACATTACATGAAACGAATACCGCTCTAGCTTATCAGCGGTATTTATTGTGTTTTAAGACTGCCATCTAAATCAGTTTCATAAGTGGTATTAAATATTGGAGAGATATTTGCTGGAATGTGATCGTAATTTACCTGTAAAATGGACTGTTTCAACAACTACCTTTAGATATTATTGGTTTACTGCTGCTATCTGACAATTGTTTTAACTTAAATGTGAAACAATTGTATATTGCCTTATTTATTTTATTTCAGACGTTCATTTATTTGTTTGTTCATATTGTGGTCGCCGCTGTGTTTATCGAGATCATTACCTGTGATTACTGTATTCTTCTTGCGTAAGTTTTTGTGTTGTTGTTGTGTGTTTTGTTCACGTGTTGTCATTTGATATTATTGCTCTCCCATGATTCTCATTCTCTGTCATTTTGGGAAAATAATTTTTCAGGTATGATGATATTGTGATCCGACCAATTTCAGCAACGGCAACTGCTTCAAATTGTCCTTGTCAAGGATTGGCTACATTCAAGGATTGGCATGTCAGTCATATCTACCTAATATACAGCATACAATAATTACTATACTTAAACATACAAGCCAATAAGTTTCCTCTTGCCTCCCTTGTCATCAATTAAACCGTAAAATAATAAGAGATTCAATTACATTGTCCGGGGCGGTGCGCCAACCTACGCTAATGTTTGCACCGATAGATTCTATTACTCTATAGGAAAGGCCTGCCCACTAAGATCCTTATAACATTACCATCTCATCTCGATCAAGATCTTTATCGGTCGGAAGTGTCCGAGCATTAGTCAGCCTCGCATGCGCTTGCGTCGGTGTTGCCAAGCGCACGGAAAGTTAATCATAGTCGTACCCAGATAAAGTACTGTGCCCATCCCTTCAGTGGGTACAACAATGGACTAAATTTATTAGGGTTCCGTATCCGAAGGGTGCCAAACGGGACCAGCCTCCGCTGTCAGTAAAAAGGGCTGGCCTGAAAAACAGTGCTGTGATGATGTCACATCACTCAGCTGAGTCCAGTCCTCTTTGCCATAAAAAATTAAGTTGGATCTCATAATTCATAATTTCTTTATTGCACACAATTAATTGCAATGACAAAAAGTAAATAAAAACAGTGTACAAAGGCAAGCTTATCTCTAAAAAGAGATCTCTTCCAGCAAACCAAGTTCCGATGAGAGAGTTTGATATATCAGCAAGGGTAGACCTTTGTGTACAACAATATACCTACGAGTACCTACAAAGCTAGAATATACTTACATCCAAATCATCATCTCATGTTATTGTTCATTTTATAATTTTATGTGCCAAATTAAACACTTTTTTTTTCTTTCTATCTGTCTGTCTGTCTGTCCGTCAGCGGGCTCAATCTCAAGAACCGTAATAGCTAGAGAGATTTTCACAGAAGTGTATATCTGTTGCCGCTACATCAACAAATACTGAACAACACGAAATAATAAAAGTTTTCTTGTACCATGGTGCGGACTGCGGAACCCTTGTGAGAGTCCAACTCGCACTTGACCGATTTTTTATTTATTCATTATTATATGAGTAGTTGCCGCGTGATTACGATGGCAACCCTAACAGCAAGATATACCCAGGTGGATCCACAAACCCGTATTAGCAACCTGCCTCGCTGTAAATCACATCGGTACCTCTGTCAGTACTTCCTAGCATGTCGGCTTTCGTACAATAGTGCGAGAGATTGTTGTGATTCATGCGCTTTTCTACTAATCGAAACAGCTTGCAGCTTTTGAAAACTATTAACCATTAACTATTATATCGAGTGATTTCGTATGGGAATCTGTCAATATTGGTCTCGATATCCTCATATCGAAGGCGCGAGAATGGACTCGCTGGTCCCATACGGTATAGCAGAGGCACAGTTGAACCCACTTTTAGCCAGTTGACACTGAACACTTTACCTAGCTAGCTATAACATGTCATCGAAAAAAAAACTGCATATCAGTTAGATATCCTGATCACTGATATGCAGTTTCTTTACGATGTTGCTTGCTAACACAGGATAGATGGTTTCCAAGGTTTTATAGGTACCGAACAAATGCTTACCCCTCGAGGTATTAGCAGAGGTGTACGATTTGACGGTCATCTCTCATGCTACACCATGTCGGCTTTCATACAAGTGCAGTCGGCATTGCGGGTTCATACAAGCGGGGCCGGGTTTACGTAACATGCCCCGCGTGGGTCGTGATGGATAATAACCCGCTTAAATGTTATACTGAGATGTGTATCAGTGATGATAATTTCTATTCAAAAAATCAAATCAAATATATTTTATTTCAAAAAATGTTTCAGCGAGAGGTAAAACAATTAAATAACAAAGGAATGTAGTATTTTAATCTGAGCCATTTATCCTAGTGAAAAGTAGTAGCAACTTATCCTAAAACACAGGGTTCGCCCTTTTTTAGGGAGTAGCGATACATCCCTTGTTAACTATGCCAAACAAGTGTATAATGTACATGTCTTTCTGAAAATAAACGATTATGATTATGAATTAACTAAATATTTTAAGGGTATACGTACAAATAAATATAAGACCTTTTGTAGTACTCATTTAGGATGTGAGACGAGCTGGTATCCTAGCTAGATTAGGCGTTCTTGTAGTCTGGGAAAAAATCTTAACTACCCTGCGAACAAACTAAGAGTGATTTCGCACTACGTCGGATCTGAATCCGGTCCGATCCGGAACCCCGAGATATTGATCACTGAGTCAATAAGGGACTGGCAAAACTTTAATATAGGGAGGCACTAACAGTGCCTACAGTCACAGACATTACAGTATCTTAACACTGCAAACCTATCATATTAATCTAACACAGAGCCAGTAAAGATCTGTCCCGCATATTTCATAAAACAAGAGAATGCTGGTCGTAACACAAAGCTCATCAGAATTCAAACAACACTACAATAAATTGTCACGGCACATCAGACACTGCCGCCGCATGGCACATCCTTTTGTATGTGTTTATGTTTATCCTTTTGTATAGTCCATATTTTATGCCGCAGCCTCTTTGTTTCTTTGAAAATATCGTGGAAGGAGGTGGCAAACGCACAGATAAGTCTGGCTGTGGCTTTGGTTGAACATAATTTAAAAGTGAATTTTATAAAAACTCCAATGTCAAATTCACGTTTAGTTGTTAAACCGCCAAAAATTATGAATATATAATTTTACATTTACCTACACATAGGCACATACATTGCATCTGGCCCCAGACTTGGATACTCCTCTGTGTCGTGGGAACCAGAAACCGCGACATCACAGACATAAACATCCAAGACATGGGGATTTTCTTTCCTCCCCAGCCGGGATTTGATCCCGGGACCGCTCACTTGGAATGCACAGCCACAGCCAGCAAACTATAATTTGAATTACAGTTTTGCGGCTGCTACAAATTCATACTGTGTTTTTGCGGTTCTTGTAAATATACCAGCGAAGCGGGCGTACCTTATAAGACGGTACTATGGCCATCAACCATCTCCTCCCGCAAAATGCTCAAAGACCCATTCCCGCTGTGCCACGCCGGCCATGTACCATAAACAAACGCACACCCATTCGCTGTTGGGGCAGAATGTTCCACAATTCTTCGGCTCCTTACTCAATGTCGATGGTGTACGAATAAAGATTGTCTAAGCTTGGGAATATACTGTCTTGGTTGCCATCGCGGGTTGATAATTTAGGTGGGATTGTAATGTTTAGATGCTGGTTATTGCTGATATAATGTTTAGATATCTAGGACAACTAAGGTTACGTTAAGTTTTTAGGTTATCGTCTCTATCGTGTGTCGTTTAAAAAAATAAAACAAAAAAATGTTGCATCCGAACAGTCATTCTTATGCAGCGAAGGGTTTTATTTTTATATTAAACTTTTAAGATCTCGCATTTTCACATACAAGATGGCAGAAGCACAGTTACGCCAGTGATTCAACACTCCACATTAGTTTTAATAATGTAAAATAAGACATTTGTTAGCCCTAGCCCAATGGCGATCCACAGGCAAAACGAATCCGCCGATGGCGCTAGTAGCGGTCCGGCCATGTCACTGTCAAACTTTGTTTATGTTTTCGCTAAGAACAGATTTGTAGTTAATTTTAGTTTCATAGGGGTTGAATTTTAGTTTTATTGGTCTCTGCATATCCTCGAGTGCATTGTTGCAACGAAGTTTTTTCTCCGAATTGCTTTTTCCCACCGCTTTTTCAGGTCGGGATTTTTGGGAAATAGACGAACCCCATTTTTATCACATCCTGGTACGGCACAAAGAGGCATATTAGTGAAATCTATTGAAAATTTATGAAAAACCACAAAAAAACGGATCAATTGTACGGGAATGACAGTTGATGACAGTTCAGCCTGGCCGTACCGATGATGCGCCCTTTACAGGGATAAAGTGGCAGTGTGGATCCCCATTAAATATGTAAATATTTCACACTGGCAACACCCACACCCACTCACCTATCTAAGGTTCCCATTGATAACATAATTGGTGTTAGTGAGTGAAATAAACCACAGATTGCAATTAAACCATCAGATAGTCAATCTAACAGGCAATTATGCAGATATCTTACAGCATCACAGATAAAGGCGGGATAAGATCATGCGATAGTTAGGGTATAAACTTAGGGTCTATAAAGTTAGGGTCTATAACCCAGGTCGTAAAAATAGTAGATGTGATTGCAATCAGAGCCGGGATTGCAATCAGAGACGAGACCACGAATTTTTTGATCGGTCGAAAAAGTGTTCAAGTTAACCTTATGGCGTTGTTGAACGTAAGAGTCACTAACAGTACAATTCGAGTATTTTTCGATGCGTCATTAGTTGTGCTCACTTTTAGCCAGTTATTCCATACTCCATTTTGGGTGACAGGGGGCTAGCTCATCGCTGCAACTATGGATCAATGAAGGTTTACTAAAAGAGTTTGCATGAATGATATTTTGTAACTTAAACCTGACACGTTCCTTATGGAAACGAGCGCGGTATGCTCAAGAATGTTTGATTGCAGTTGCAGCATTCTTCTCTTGCTTTTAAACCAGAGACTATATATCCAAATGACTGCGCCTGCGGGGGAATGTGGCTCGCCAAATGTTTGTTGTATTCAACGTAGCATCCTATGTACGATGACGGGCCGCCAGACAGTTTCGCAGCGGCTGACCAATCACAGCTCTCTTACCTCGTCCCCCGTCGCCCGTAAATTGGTGAGTTGTGTTTCAAAGAAAAATGTATCTATGCGCTCTCCACTGGATAAGTGCTCCCTGTTTTAAACCAACCAGGCGCTGGCTCATCGCCGGACCTATAAAGGTTAAATAAAAGAGAACTAGTTTGCATAATGATATTTTGTAACTTATAGGCTGACACGTACCTCATGGAAATGAGCAATGTTCAGCCAAGAATGTTTGCTTCCATCCCGCCCTGTGATTAAATGATTATTGAGCGGGTAGTTGATGCTGTGTTTGTTATAATAACAAGTTACACCGGTCGTTGGACCTCCTTGCGGTGAGGAGTAGGATAGGACTATAGGACATAGGTAGGGCTGCCAATTCTTGGCTTTGTTTAACCGCTTCGACCATCCAAGACCGTCTCCTAAAACGATAGGTTTGCAATACGTCTGAGTATGTTAGCATGACTTCGTCCTGGTCTCACCAGGAGAAATCCAAGGTTTAGCATCATAAATCACTGATTTGTTGGAAAACATATATTACAGGGATAAGCTCGCCTCTGTACACCATTTTTACACCTTTTACTTTACTTACTTACTACTTTATTGCACAGAAAAAACAAATAATAATACCTTTGTATATTATATTTGTCTTGTAGTTGGCAACCCTGCATCGGCTGATGGAAACTAGCAATCTGTGCTTGCACAAGTCGATAGGATTTCCAAATTGCAGGACTTCTGTTCTGTTCTGATCCCGAGTGGGTTATTTGGGTGGGGAGTAAAAAAGTAGCGGATATAGAGACCTGCCTTCGCACTTGATGGATTTATTACCTTTTCCGGTACCGTTCACGCCAAGTTTCACTGTCACTTCTCACTTTCGCCCTATCTTACCCCATGCGAGAAGGACAGGTCACACCTTGCTCAGAGCCAAATAAACGTGGCGCGGGCTGTAACCATCAACTATTGAATGGCAAAGTACGTTTTTAGCGACGAGGGCATTATTATTATTATTACGAGCCTACTATTTCCCACTGCTAGCCAAATATCTCTCTCCCCTTCTTCTACTCTATCCGATCCTGAGCGGTAAAATTTAAACCACTGAACCGCATTTAATAGAACACCATCGCAAGTAACTCTGCTATCATTAATAGAAAACTGCATCAAAATCCGTCCCAACCGTTGAGCGCTAGTGCTACGGACACACACACACACATTCACGCAGACAAACGCTCTTTTGCGTAGGGGGTTAAAATAGTAAATCAGGCGTCAAGAATACGAGGGTTCATTACACTCTTGCACCACGTAATAACGACCGTGTAAATATCGAAACACGTTTGGATTCCAATTCATCTCAAATGTCAAGCATGTGTGTGAATACTATGTTGAGTTTGCTCATCACTTCAATAATAACACGAGAACCAACTATAAGTTTTAAGTTTACATACATAAAATGAGCCTTATTATTTGTGTAGGTAGCTTTAAAATGGTGTTTCTATATTGTAACCACAGTTTCCTTAAACTTGCAACACCAGTCGTGACACTTGAGCTTTTCTGCTGATTCTGTGAATATTTTGTTGCAACTCACAACAGCGCGTTGTACGGCGCTAGTAGTATCATTTTAGTTTACTAATGTAGTGGATGGTTTTTGGTTTGACGCGCGCTCATGAATTGCAAGGGGTACACTCCGTAGACAGTTATTTTACCTTCAGGTACACCTTTGCCTCTCTTTCTAGCTGTACGGAATCCTGACAGCTAGAAAGAGAGGCACAGATATATGTGGAGGTAAAATAACTGTGAACGGAGTGTATGTCGGGGATAGGGCAAAGTAAATGTTAGACACAGTGACGTATTACTAGTATTATATCGAGATTGTCAAAGACAGTGTATTTATTTGGCGTTCACTTTTAAGATCACGATTTTTGGATTCGAATCGTGTTTCACTATTTAAACATCATACATATGCATACGCTTTTTACCCGAAAGTGGGGTAGACAGAGACTATGTCATATATATATTTACATATATCGCGCATGTTTGAAATTGAAGTTGTAAAAACACAATCAAAACTTTTCCAATACTTGCCAGAACTCAATTTTGTTACTATACTATAAAAACTGGTTTTTGTAGAAACAGAAACTCTTTATAAACTTAACTCTCTACAATGTTTTTAAGACGAAAATTTAAGACCGTCCGATAAATATGATAAGTCCAATCAACAGTTCAGTAACGTGTGAAAACAAATAAAATAAATTAGAATCACATGTCAACGCGGACGTAAGGCGCATTATGCAAGATGGACCAAAAACCAATAAAGCTGATATAAATGGCGACACGTTATAATCTATGAGACTAATAGATCGCCGCGCTGTCTACAAACGACCAGAAATATACGTAATCTTATCTATAGCCCATTTCATGCAACACCAACTTTAAATTTTACAAGCGTAAACCGGTAACATTCGCAAAAATCTATCCAGTATTACCAATTTAAACTTGTAAAATTCTAACTTGTTGCTCAGAGAAATGCGGCACAGAAATGTACTAATCTGGGAGGCTTTGATTACCATAGGAAAGGCATAAAAGTTATGGGGATAAAGTCCAAATTGGTATGTAGTTTGCGAAGATGTGGCGTTACGGGCACGCGTAGTGCCGTTATACCTTCACCTGCGCAAGCACTTCTAGCTATAGGGTTGCCAGGTAGATTTATCTTGACTTTATGAGGATTTTTTGGTCATTTTAGGATTCCAGCCTTATTATTTATGGTACTTTGGAGTATTAATATAATAATTTTATAGTGATACAAATCCAAGCAAGTAAAGTTTGTTTTCAGACCTTTCAGAAAAAATAAATCTGAGCAAAGATAAAGGCAGAACCAATAAAGAATTTAGAAAAAATATATGTACATTTGTATGTAGGTGGACATACAATATCCTAATTACGTTATTATACTTATCTGGCTCTGTGCTATGTAGTTTAGTTGCACTATCTGGCAACCCTAGAATATGCTAATGGCTAAGCCAAGTCTGTTCTAACTAGTCGGCCATACTTCGGCGTGTACACAGGGGGCATAGTTCTGATAACACAATGACCGCTCAAGTGACAATGACGCGACGGTGACGCTGAAATAGAGATATCCATTATGGGGCGTTTGAAGTATCTTTTTAGGCAATTCATGGTAAAAATCAAGGGTTATCAATTACCTTATAGATCTTCAACTGATCATACAAGGAAAGACGCAGGACGCAGAAGACCTGTGCCGTGTTTTTGCAAACGAATCGTATGACAGTGGCTATAGTATAGCGAGGGCTCAAATTTCCGGTTTTGGCTTGTCAACCGCGCCGGCTTCACAAACAATTAGTATTTCGCGCTCTCGCTATAGCTATTGACATGCGATTCCCTTGCAGAATCTGACCCCAGGGCCTAGATTCTGGTAGCACAATGAATACTAAGGTTGACATTTACGGCAATAAAATATACTGATACTGAGCGTTTTCGTCGCGTCAATGTCATTGAGCGGGCATTGCGCTAGCAGAGTTAGGACCCTGATTGGAACCAAGCTATCCTCGCGATGCTCACAAACGTGGGTGGACGCAAAATGCCTTAACGGAAATCGATTCGGCTAAGATCGTGTTGTGGCCAATCCGAGTCATCGACACTAAGGTTAAGTGGGTGAATAAGATATTCCGTGCATGCCGAATAGCGGTGTGTGAACAGCTTTAATGCCGCTTCTAGCTGTTTTTTTACCGATGTAAAAGAGGGATGTTCTATTTTTAACTGAATTCACAATGGAAGGGTTGTCAATTCGGTTGTATGTTTGAAAAAATATTATGTTCGTTACCTCGAAATCGGTATAATTTTTGACCGTTGTTGGAGATTAGGAATCGGTCACAAGATCCTTCAAGGTCGGTTGTAAGATCTGTAATACAGTCAATTCGTATTCTAAAGCGCCCCTAGTGGGACTAAATGAGTACTACACCAAAACTGTCCTAGAAAAAACACAATTTAACTGAACTACTGTCACTTTTGAGAGGAGCATACAGCGAAGTGTCAAATATATGGAAGCGAAACAGTTTGCGCGAACTATTAGTCATATTATATTGAAAACAAAGCTTTTGTAATCAACTGCAGAAATTTCTGACAAAACCGATAATCGCGCTAAAAATTAAGGTATTTTAATAAATTGAAGATGCCACTTGTCACTGACTTTATGGAGGCTAATGCAACAACTTAATTAGCATATTAACACATCGCAACCGTTTATGGGTTATAATGACTCATAAATTGCAACTAGTTAAAGATGGACTTCCTTATTTTCGTATTATTTCGTCAAGTCTATTTCAATCGATGATCGTTTAGCAAAGCGTTCGAAACTGACCGCAGACATCGTAAACCCGTAGCAAACGTTTAATGTATGGACCAGTAACACCGTTTCATTAAATGATTGTTACCAATTCGATCTGGACACCTGTTGAGAGGCTAAATCAATCGCGTGTACCGGTTGCATAAGACCATCGATAAAAACGAAAACCGTATCAAAACAAAACCAACAGACGAAAGGGTGTTGTACCAACTAGTTCTTTGTAGCACCAGGAAGTCGCGACTTGACGTATGGCATTCGCCGTATCAAATTACAAATTAGTCAATTGTAATAAACGTTTTCAATACTAGGCAGAATGCGTTATTGCACAAAGCAGCTATTGTGCGGGTTAGATAACTGCTACCGGTTGCGCTTGCGACGTCTTAATGGTGCCCCATCGATTACTCGATTGTCATAGATGAATCGAGAACATTGCACATTGTATCGGGTAGCGAAATCGATCAGGGCCACACAATGAGCCAGTTTATTGATGGGTCGATGGCGCGGATCCAAGTTCTTTAACACTTCCATCAGAGCATTCAGCGATAAATAAATTGCATTGCAAAGAGTGTTGCCATGCGCCCGGATTTTGAAATTCTATAGCTACCTTTTAATATAGTATTGCAAAAGGTACATTAAAGGTAAATTGGGAGGCGTAGAAGCTTGGTCGACAGCAACTTGATGATATCATATGTGCCTATTCTATCAGTGGATTAGTTGACCATGGGACTGGATAAATTGGTATAAAAACCTCCAGGCTTCATTAAGCAGTCGGCAAGCATCAACCAATTTAATAAATATTAACTGTCATAAAAAACACTTTGTATTTCGATGTGGCAACCCTAATCTCGAGAATCTCCAATACGAGTTAATTAACGCGGGTTGAATGAGTTTTTTTGTGGGATTAGTTAGTATTGTCTTTTATTGTGGTGGAATAAATTGGCGTGAGCTTTATTGTATTCTTAACGTGGCCGCCATTTTTGTTTTTTGTTCCTCCTTCCCTCTTTGGTCTTTTGGACCTGTGGTTAGTAACCACAAATCTAGAAGTACATATTGTAGTGCGATTGCTGTTAGAGTACCGCACTCCCTAGTTAAGGCCCCCGCCCACTAAAGGTGATTTCAGACGGAAAGCTGAGCTAACTTAGTTTAGCTTAGTTTGCAGTCTGCGCATAGGTATGAAAAACTGCGTCAGGATGCGAGCTATGCTAAACTAAGCTTGCTTAGTTTTCGTTCTGAAACTGGCTTAAAAAACGTTCTCTTGCCTAACTGAGATGGTCTGAGGTAATAGTAAGGTCTGAGGTTTCCTCTGTAACTTAACATAACCGTAACTCTAAGTAAAATAGATAGACTTTTTACGATTTCTTTACAGTGAATCACCAACTGAACCGACAGGTCTTTTTATAATAATCGTCGTGGTAATTTGCTCGCCCAGAGACTTCCGAAGTACCGTTGGATTAGCTTGTAATTTTCGGTGTCCGTTTGTGGCGGCATGATATTTTGAGTGGAGGAGTGGCAGGCAGTAATGGAATTCAAACGTGAATGGTTACACTATTGATCCACAGAATAGACGGATTAACACGAAACTTTTTTGCTGTGTTTTTTTAGTCCGGTTACTTAGCATATCTTTAAATTACAAAGATACAATGGACCGAATGAATTAAGACAACTGTAACATTGCACTTTTACTATTTGAAGGCAGAAATTAAGCATATCCTTTCACTGGTAGTACTTGTACTTCCTTTCTTTCGGACCATATTGCCGCTAGTTTTACACATATTTATCTTATTCATTAAGCCTGAGATACCTCACCATAGAACATATAAATGTACATGGAATGGTACATAAATATCTGAGCAGATTCACATATGTTTTATTAATTAATCTGCTCAGATATGTGTGTGCCCTTCCATATACATTTATACTTGAAGCCTTGGTTTTGCTCATATATTAATGAACTCGACTGTACAAAGGAACACAAATGAAAGCCGTCGTCGTCGTAGTGTCTCTAAATACTCCGCGTATATCACAGGACTCTATTTCCGGTAAACAAGATTCACATAGGTACTCGGGATGTCACGTCTAGATATGCATTAAATTATCTATATTTAATTATACTGAACAGGATAACAGGACTAGGTGTAACTGGGCCGAGAGAAACATAAGGAAATGTTTGACGTTCTACGGGACAAGTCAATCAAAAGTTGCGTGAAGCGATTACTCTTAATGACTCTCGTTACTCACATACCTACGTGTTTGTTTGCTATTGCAATACTCTTAATTATTATAGCACAAGCCGTTCTAAAACGCGTGTTGTTTTTCCACGTACTCCACGCCCTCTTTTCTTTTGGATACACAGAACGCTTGAGTTTGGATTTGGCCGATTTGGTTGTGCAGTAATAGCGTTCCAACCTTTAGCCGAGTTCCTATTCGCATCAAAACATCACGCTTTTTCAAATACGGGGTAGCAGAGGCACCCTTCCGCTCGTTCTCCTGGGCGCAAAAGAAAAATATTTGACATTAAAATTAGGGGAAGCTAAGCTTTCATCCCTTGCATTACGTATTTTCAGACGTTTTGGTGTCACCTGTGGCATGATTCTCGCGCTTTCGACATTCGGATATCGAGATCTATATTGACAGATTCCCATACGAAATCTCTCGATATATGTTAGGTAGATATCGCGTATATCGAATGCGCGAGAATCATGCTATGCACCCTATGGGGGGTGTCTTTAGTATAGCGAGGTGGCACGATGTTTAGGCCGTCATTCATACCGATACTACAGATACAGTAATCTTGACCAAGTATAAAGCGTCCATTCAACATACAACTTTGAGTAGATAGGAAGAAGGGTCTTATGACAGCTATGGATGCTCCAGTGCATATCACGAAAAAAAACTTTCGCGCAAAGTTTCTTTGGCTCTGAGCTAGCAGTCTCTTCAATCTCTCTCGCCCACCTTACCGTATGCGAGAAAGAGAGGTTCTAACAGCAAAGCACAAAATGTACCTGGACGTAAAGTCCATGTCCCTCTTCAATTTGTTTATATCCCGCGGCCACCTGTCGGGCAGACGAGGAAATTGTTACGTCATCGGGAGCCTTGTCAGATGGTCATTCGTCGTGAGATGACATGGTCGTGTGCGGCCACCCGGATGAGCACGAGACCATACAACAAAGTATGGTTCTCACGCGAACAAATGAAGGCAAAAATATGGTTCTTGTGTGGCTCTTCTTCCTTGTTGACATTTCGTGTGGCCATAGATTGATAAACAGTCTTTCAAAAAATATTTTCAACTTTTTAATTTGGATAAGACATAATTATATCCGCAATATCAGGGAATGGACGGGAGTGGCCAGCGTAGTGGGCACAGGCCTTTATACCCGGATACGAGTAAGATTAAGCTGGTTGGTGGAAGGGTTTTACGACTACTACATACTAACCAAGTAGCGATGGTAGTAACAGAACGTCCGATAATGTACATAAGTTAAATTATTTATCCCATTGGCACTGGTCAGCACCGGGATTCGAACCTGCATCTCCTGCGTGAAACCTACTAGACCACGGAGCTCTTTAGATACAAAATACAAATACAAAATCTTTATTCAACTGATTGAGTTTAAATATACAAGTTGCTTGCACTAGGTTTAACCTGTCACGTGGAGTCCTGGCCAAATTACAAGTTTACATATACTAATTAGTTGCTAACTACCTACGTTACTTTATTCGTATTTGGTAGTAAAGACGGAAATAAGATACTTAAGCCTATAGGAGAGGTAAATCTAGTGTGCGTCTGGCTGACCTGCTATCACAGATCCAACAGAGTATCATATCACCCATATTAGGGTTAAAAAAAACCGGTCTAGGCTAGTCTTTCCCTAATATATTCAAAACACTGTTGTTGCATCCCGCTTCTTCAACGTGTAAAGGAAAGTGACAACACGATATTTATCAGTGGATAAGGTTGAGAATCAAGGTGGTTGGCCTAGTTACATACTTATGCGTGAGTGGAGTCACTGTACAAGTTATAGATCTGTAGTATTTGTTGGAGAGGCGGTATTTATTACCACGTTAGGTTTTAATTTTATGTAGTTCATGTAAGTAAGTACTCGAAGACACCCGATTCTAAATTCGATTGGCATTAAGTCTATAATTGAAACAAAAAGTAAAGTTTAGAAAAAACCGACTTCCGCAAACCCTATCTGATTAGATTGAGTTAAATACAAACCGTAACCCCTTATCCCCCCCCCCCCCTTGGGGAATTAATTTTGTCAAATCCCATATCAGTGCTACCCCACGCTACTAAGGAACCCCTGAACAAAGTTTCATGGCTCTAGGTCCACCGGTTTAGGCTATGCGTTTCCTGCCCGTCAGCCACGCATTGTATTTGTACCTAGTATTGAGCAGTTCTGGTGGCCATATGTGGTCTTCATCAGCAGTTCCGGATCACAATATTATGCTTACCGTGAGTAAATGCACGAGTTATTACTAAAAACACAAAAATCACTATAGGTCTGCCTATAATATTTGAAAAGTTTCCTCGAATTCTCCAGGATCCCATCATCAGATCCTGACCTGGTGTCAATGTGACCAATGGGACCCTTTCAAACAAAAAAATAATTTTCCAAATCGGTCCATCCGTCTAGGCGCTATCGGTGCACATACATAAAAAATAAAAAAAATAAAATAAAAAACATCCGGACGAATTGTAAACCTCCTCCTTTGGGAAGTCGGTTAAAAAGGGCAAATATTTCTGTATATTTTATACCAATAGTAGATTATTTTTATGTGGTTTAATTTGAGTAGGTAATGTTTTCTGATTCTAAGAGTTCAGTTGCTACTTATATCGTTTACCGTACAATTACTATTGTAGAAAACTTTAAATGTTTCAGTTTATAGCCTCACTCAGCTGTACCAGAAATCACGAATTTATGTATTGGTATTAAATGTCTGCCCTGCAAAACTGGACCACTTAAAAATCCAGTCTCAAAGAACCCAGACAGCTTTTCGATTTTCTGAAACGAGAAACACGAACGCGTGTGATAGGGACAAGAGACTTGACCTCAAATTTTATGGAGAATATAATTACCGAAATATTGGGCAAGTCATAAAAACAAAATAAAATTAAATAAAACGTAAGTGGTCATAAAAACCCTTTAGAGGGTAGTCATAATTTACTCTATGGTTAATGTGTCTGTTAAGTTGGTAACAATACACAACAGGGCCTGCACAATTTTTAATCACTCAATCGATGGTCAATACTGGCTGTTACAAGATACGCCTCAATCTAAACAATCGATTTATTAAAAGAAAAAAAGTTTGACCACGCAGCTTCTTTGGGATCTGAAACACGCGCCCTTTGGTGTTAGGAGTATAAAGGGGTTACAGTGCCATTAATGCCTTCAAGCGTAAGTTCTTACAAGTGTTTGAGTGTGTAATTATTTTATAACTATACTTTTTAGGACAGCTTAATCTGCATTAGTTAAATTCAGCTCAGCACATATGCCAATACATTTTTTTTATCCTACCCAAACTAAAACATACCGGGCGACATATTTTTTAAGCGTGTTGACGATTTCGAACTCCAAACACGTCATTTAGCGCGTCAAAAACACCTGTATGAGACTTTGAGTTGCACGAATTGATTTAGACTTTGATTGATTTTGATTTAAGGGCGAGAATCTCATAGGATTGTTGAAAATTTCTTTGTTTCATGCAACTCAGGGTAAATGCTTGATAAGTTCACGTCAAACTCTACCTTTACTACTTGCGCGCGCGCAGCATCCGTGGTCCGTGCCATTGACCCACTGCGGCTTTTTGTGTGACTAACGGGCCGGCCCTCTGACAGCGTTGTGCTGATCAAAACTAATGACTCCGAACCATCGCCGGACACGGGTATTCGGTTTCTTACGGGCGTTCGTGGTGATACATAATTCATTGTGATGCTTTTGGGAGACTGTGGACATGGGAAGGGAATTCTGTTTAGTGTTCTGGAAGGCAGTTTTGTGTTTGCAGATTTAGATAATTGTAACTGGCAGGATTCATAGTAATCATAGCACCCTGTCACACAAAATGTGGTAATGAACAACTGGCTAAAAGTGGGCACTGGCACCCC
The DNA here is from genome assembly GCA_963457715.1 of Argyresthia albistria. Lineage (NCBI taxonomy): Eukaryota > Metazoa > Arthropoda > Insecta > Lepidoptera > Argyresthiidae > Argyresthia > Argyresthia albistria. The sequence goes on from OY735258.1 coordinate 10,815,711, forward strand.
GAATGGGAAAAGGTGTGACGTTGTGTTGTTGTTGAATCATAGTGTAGTTATCATCGTTAAAGATATTTCCGGATTGATGAGAATTGTGTTATCATAAGTTACCTAAGGAGTCGTCAAAACAGGTCACTTCTCATGGAAAATCTGATAAGAACTATCTGCATTATTTCCGCAGTAACATTACTCTAAGATGACTCCCAGTGCACAAACAAGCTGACCTCTTCGACCTCGAGTTTCCACTTGAGCCAAGAGAGACGATCACAAAGGAAATGGAAAGTAGGTACAAGACAAGTACTGGATGTGGAAACTTATCCAGATTGCAATTTCATAATACAGTAGCAGCAAACTTGGATAGCTAGCTTGATTAGGTAGGGAGGACAACATGAACATCGAACCTTTCTGCGATACCTAAGGCTGAAATTCCCTAAAATGTCGCTTTTTTCGTGACACCTATAAAACACATCGAGAATTTAATTACAAACAACAAATATTCATTGAAGAAATGCCGCTGGCTTTCTGGAATAATTCAGGTTGAGTGAGTAAATAAATTACTGATTTACAATGTCAGATTCGAATGAAATAGGGTACATGCGAGTTTCAAGAATCCCAGGCCCCATACAAAAATGTTCCAACCCCTTTAGATCATTTAAGCCTAATTGGGTCTCTTACCTGTCCGTTTGGTATAATGCATGACAATATTATCTGTGTCATGTTTGAATGGATTACTCGTTCAATAACTCAGTTGCAAGAGTTCAGAGATCTGACCACGAAGCAAGAAACACCCTAACCGGCGACAAAAACCACAATATCACCACCGCGATCGCTGTCACAGGAAATTGTTGTCTAAACACTATAGTTTATGTTCACATTCGAATAGCAAAAAGTGAATTAGGAACACAATCCTGTGAGAACGAAACGCTCTGGAAACCACGACAAAGATTGTACTCTAAGACTACAGAGACAATGGTCGGATAAATCCAGAAAAAGAAACAAGAAGCAGAAGAAGCAACTATTGACCAACAGGCATTTCCGTGTTTGTTTTGTCCTAGGGTTTGTACTTGCATGATTTATTTCCCATCCCACGTTCGATAATCAATACTAATCGCAGTAAAATCAGTTACATAATAAATGCTATGGGAGAATTTCGCGCTGACTAAGGACTGCGTAAGTAATATAATTATTTGTGGCTGTGTTTTGTCGAAGAATTTAGACCTTTCATTGTATGGAAGTCCAATGCCAACTTCTACACGACCCGTTTATAGATAGTTGGGTGTGTGTTTCAACCTTCAATTTGTTACAGTGACATTAAACGTTGAAATAGGTATCATAATTGAACTAAACAGAATTTGACTTATGATTTGTATTGAAATAGGTATTCACAAATCCGATAGTTTTAATATGTCTAGATAATTAATATTTCACTTGCAATGTCTATATCAATATGAATTCCTCAGAAACAGAGACATAACTATAAAACAATCTGTGTAAATATGACAAAGTAGGCCACACAAAAACAATGCGAATGTGTGACAAACACTAGCACAATGACAGACTGTCTTACTAATAGAATCCTCAAGTTCTCAGAAACAACTCATTGTATGAAAATTCAAATGTAGGTGAGAGTGGTATTGTTTTCGTTACAGTATGTAACCACAGTTCATGCTATCCTATGTGAGTTGTGAGGTAATTTAAATCTCATTTTATACGAGACATTGCTGTAACTTTTAGTTTCATGTCAATTTTCTACTCCATTAATACTCTTTATTGCTCTATTTGCTTGCTTTGCTTCAACACACCAGATTCCTATGAAATACCTTGTCCATTTTATCATAGATTGTTATTTATTACGTAAGGTTGAATGGAAAATACAATTAAACCTCAAAAAATCTTTGTTCGGATTAGTGCGTACCGTATTACAACCACAACACCAAAGTACATACTTTTTGTTTAAATTCCGTTGCAAAGTTGACCGAGTTTCTAGAAAGCCTTTTGACGCCAATTTGACCGTATAATTGAACGGTCGTGCAAGCGGTGCGTCATATTTTCTCACAATGAAGTTTTGCCCATTCCCTTTTGTTATTACCGTTTGTGTATAAGTTCTATGACACGATTTTTGGCTTGATGTCGACGGATCTATTCTATATCAATATCTTTGTCATTTTTCTCTGAAAGGCGTGAACATCTGTAACTTCTTTATGATTTGATGGCGGAACCGTCTTTGTGACATAGATAGACATCACGCAGGGAAGCGGTTGATTATTATGGCCCTAAGTTAACTTTCAGATAACTTTAACATTAAAAAACCCCCGCATAAAACCAGTCTTGCAGTTTCATCACCAGGTCTCATCATCAGGTGAAAATAAAAGGTCTCATCACTACGAATCTAATGAGCATAGCCTATGGGTTTACAAGTCAGCATCCTAGGGTTCCAGCTTCCACCTTCAAGCTCCTTCCTTAATCGTCAGATCAGCTCGATGGTACCACATTCTCAAAGGTCTTGTCACTACGAGTCTAATGAGCCTAAACTCGATGGGTTTACTAGTAAGCATCCCAGGGTTCCAGCTCCCACCTTCGATCTTCGCACTCCATCATCAGATCAGCTAGATATGATACCATATTCCCAAAGGGCTTGTCACAACGAACCTAATGAGCCTAAATTCGACGGGTTTACTTGTAAGCGTCATAGGGTTCCCGCTCCCACCTTCGATCTCCATCATCAAACCAGCTCGATGGTACCATAAGAACCAGCTCTTGAATCACATTCGAATTAAAAAAAAAAAAACATTTAAATCGGTTCACCCCTTTACGCTCCACGTGCTGAGAGACAGACCTACACAGTTAACCCAATGAGTTCATTCATTAGTTTTACTGATATTTGGCATGCCTACGCGTATAAGTAAACCAATTTTCTTTGGGTTAACGTTACCAAGCATTTCTTAGACGCTCCATACCTATGCTGACTATTATTTAAACACATGGCATTCCACATATGACCTCAAGCTTCTGACCCCGCTTATACGGTCTCACATCTCTGCGTGTGAGCTATCTTGATACACACGAGTAACCCGCAACAGTCATCTGTCATTTCTGTTGAAAATCCCGAGAGCCATAAACGCACTAGCTTAAAGCCTATAATTGATTGAACTTGCATGAAAAAGAATTGCGCTTGATTTTGAAGTTTGTCTAATGGAGCTTTGAAGATTTTAGTGTAATTAAATTGTCTTCAACAAAAGCCGGTAGGTAATTAGCTCATATTGTTCAGAATGCACAACTGCTACTGAGTTGTTGCTAAAGCTTTAATACCTACGTGATTAAGTGCCGATCTCTCATTCTTCAGATAGAGTTCAACTGTCTGTTTATCTGAGTCATTTGACATTTCACACGTACTTACATGAAGTGTCAAATAAAGTTATCTGACTGTTTATCCGTCTCTTGAGAGACTGGCCCTAAATGACAGTGTTAGCCCAATAATAGTTGAGATGTATTAAATCTTGAGTAATCGGTTGATATCAGTTGTAAAATCCGGTAAGACTACCAAATCTGATTAAATATTTAAATCTATGAGTTTGGAATAAAATTGATCGTCGCCGGTGATATACGAATTGAGTATTGAATGTTTATAGTTAAAGTGATTTTATAACATTATAATGGTTAAACGCGGGTTGAGTTCATAAATAAATAAATTGAGATATATTGGTGGTTTTATGGATAAGATTTATGGGTTAACTGTTGTAATAAATACTGCTATAGTAATCGAAACATTCCCACACGCGGTGGCACAGAATCTATAAAACAGCATGCGTTTTATTTGAGAAAATCCATTGCACCTTCTGTAATAGACCTTATATTAGTATAGTCAAGTGCGTATTTCAAATTTGTCGAAACACATTCATCTTTACAATGAATTCCGTCTAGGTTTTATGGATAGTGAATCTATTAATTGACATCTAAGATGGCTTATAAAAATTTAGTCTCCAATGATGACTGTGTTGTGTCTGTGTAGAGCCAAATACACTATTTACGATACCTTCTTCGTTTGGTGCACTACCTTTACACATACACCTATTGCAAGATATCGCACAGCTTTATTTCAGATATCCTCTAAGTATTACATATAGAAATTCGTTTATTTTGCCAGAGTACAATTGTAAAACTTACTAAAATGTGTGTGTCTTAGAAGATTTTAATTATAGACAGAAACATGACGCTTTTTCCCAAGCGGGTTGGCAGAGGCACAATTTTGTACCCGCGTTTATCCAGTGATATAATTCTCCATTTGCATGACAGGGGAGGCTAGTTCATTTAACAAACATTTAAAAAGTCAACAGACAATCGGTTTCCTAAACCTCCGGATAATAGTAAAAGCATTCACGCAGCTCAGCCAAAGTCAGGTTTTACCGTTTCAAAAGAAGGTAAATAATGACGAACCGTGCTGCGATCACGTTACACATTCGTCAAGCTCGAAAGGCTAATTTAGTGCTCTAACTTGTACAGAGGTTAACGTTTCAGACTAAGCACGTCTTTGAGAAATTACATCGGCCGTGGAGGCTAAGTTTAAAAATACAGTTACAGTGCCGATAGTAAAATATTTTACCTAGCTGCTATTCCTTAAACCCTAACCTAAATACACGCACATAGCGTCACGCGTTTTCCATACGGTGTGGCAATGGCACAAATGTGGCGCATCTATGTATGTATGTCCTTAATATAGTAACTAGAAATGGTTAAAGGAAAGACAAGTAATCAAGATGAGCCCTAAACATACCAAAGACAGGAAACAGAGGCATTGTTGTACATAGGTACTTGAAATTTTGAATACTTTCGAATGGCGTGTCCTGAAGTCGTGGACAGTAGATATCCAAATAAAGAGTTTCGTAGAGCCATAAAGATACTATCAACGTTTTAACTTGAACCCTTCAAACATTACTTCACAAGTGCGTAACATTTGAAAAAGGGACATTGCGGTACTATCGTAACATCTTAGTTATCAAATCCGTAGCGTGTCGTAACTCTAGTCAAGTTTTTTGGCCCTCCGTGCAAATAAAAACATTTACGTACCGGCACATATAGGTACATTGTTTATGGCTCCACGCTAGAATACCCTGTGTCGTGTCGAAACTACAAACAGCGACGTTTACAAACATATCCTATTAGCTCAGTATTTCTATTCTGTGTAATTGTTTGATAAAAAAATATGAAATATGTCCAAAACCTGGGGAATTTCTTTTTTTTCTCTGCAGTAGGGATTCGACCCAGGACCGCTCGCAAGGCAACAACAGAGGTCGTCGCAACACGCACACACGAAGTGAAGTACAAAGTAACTTGTTATACAATAGCGGTGAAGTATGTCCGAAGTCGTCCAAAAATGTGTCTAGAAACACGTCGCGTCGTTGACTTCGTGTGTGTCAGTATTAGTACTGTGCCAGGCACGTAATTGTAGTCGTAGTCACGATTGTGAGGCCACGTTTCGCTGGCTCTATTATAATATTTGCCATTCCGGCAATTATGTGTCTTTATAACTGTCGGAATTGCAGATTTATTGAAACTATGCGCTATTGATGCTAAAACTGTGTGTGTTTTCCGGTCATTCGCTTGAGGAATTGCCCATTCAAGGAATGCATTGATGGGATGTTTGTTGAAATACGTTTATTGCTATGAATTAACGTTTTGTGGGGATAATTATATGCTACTATTTCAATTATTGGTAGTACCTATTTGCATTTCTAAAGCGACAGTGTATCTCTTTCAGATATTTGATAATTTTGATATTTACTCCGAAAAACCGAAACGAAGACAAGCGAAGAGATAGATCTAAAAGGTAGCCGAAACTTATATTATGTATTAGTCCCATCACCCCTCGAAAAGTATCCAACTAGACATGCTTACTATCGCACGTCTGCCAAGTTCAAGATAAGACGGAAACCACAACTGGGTTAGTCGCAGGCAACATTTGTCCCCCTCTTATAATTTATTTGTCGACGACAGATGCGGGCGTGGCGACAGAAAATTGAGATAAGTCTCGACGGTAATGTTATGAATTGTTATGTTATGTCTAGGCACGATTGGGTGGGACCAGAGACTATATATTCAATTGACTGCGCCTTCGGGGGAATGCGGCTCGCCAAACGTTTGTTGTATTCAACAAACGTTCGCATACGCAACCTATGTACGATGACGGGCCGCCAGACATTTTCGCTGTGGCTGACCAATCACAGCTCCCTTACCTCGTCCCCCGCCCGCCCGTAAACTGGTGAGTTGTGTTTCAAAGGAAAATGTATCTATGCGCTCTCCATTGGTTAAGTGCTCCCTGGGTGGGACTAAGTTTGAGTATCCACTAGATTTAGTTTCGTCGGAAACAAGCTAGCACTTGGAGCCGGTCAATCGGGTAAGATCTAAGGGAAAGGTTTAATAACACCGGTATGCTTAGTCGTTCACGTTTACAGCTGACTGGATTTTGTGTAAGGGCGTCCTCAAATAATTCAATTTGAATGAAATTGGCACCAATTCTTGAGTCACTTTGTTTGAGTCGAGGGTAAATCGGGTTGAGGAAGCCGAAGTTAAACTATAATTAAAAAGTTATTCGAAGAATAACTTTTTTTTTAACTAGCCTGTACTATGTCCCACTGCTGGGCAAAAGCCTCCCCATTTTTGAGCGCACACATCTCTAGTCAGAGCTAGAGTGACCCACTCTGATTGGAACTTGTCCAGGTCATCCCGCCATAATAACTAACGCTCCAAAAAGCTACAGCTTATACATACATACAACTTTAGCTTTTATACAGAGTACTACGACAGCTTAAACCGATAAAATCGATAAGCCAAAAGATTAAGTTTTTGCTCGGTCACCTCTTGGCTCTGTCATATTTCAAAGACGTGCCAAGTTTCCCATTATGATACTTCTCGTCATACGGAAGAGACATCGGTCTTACCAACACCAAGTATGGCATCTCTCAAGAAATAATAATATTTATAGCTATTTCTCTGCCTATTGCGGACATAAATTTTCGCCTTTGGTCTTTGATAAACGGTTTGGACGTTCTGTCGTACGTCATACGCATCTAAGCTTTCTATTAAGAGTTTTGAATTGACGCATTTATTGACGGTGTGGTATTTCTATAGAAGCTAGAAGGAAGCTATAATAAAACCTTAGTAAGGACATAAGGGGCACTGGTTTCACTATTCGCTCGTGTCGTAACCCAGCGTGAATGGTGCGGCTATCCTGTGAATTCTATAGAAGATCGTATAGGAGAGTTATTGAGCCTGAGCAAGCATTCTAATCAAAATCCTTTTATTTGCCATAAAACTCATATTTAGTACTTAGTACGTAGCTTTATGGATACGTTTTATCAAAACCGCCCTGAAGGCCTTCGAAACGCGGTCCGCCGCCATAGAATTTCAATGGACCGACGACGACGCGTTTGACGTCTGCCGGACCAGTGTGCGAACAATAACGAAATTGTATGGGGGCTATGCGCGCGTAGAATACGCGAATCAAACTCGAGTCGCCTCCCATACGAAACAAGGGTAATAAAAGACACGGGGAGCTAAACTAAGTTATGCCGACAATAGGCTTGTGACCAAGGTAATCCAATAAATCTAGGAACAAGTCTTAAGTTGAAGCATTATGTACAAAATGGCTTGACATTCTCAGAATTGTATATTTCCAGCAGATATATTTTATAAAGTCAATTTTGTGCAAAAAAAGACAGCATTTGATGGCACTTTTACATGACGTCATTCTGTTGTTATTTCATAGAACACAGGAACATAAGTTCCGTTTTGACAGTTTATAAAAAGTATCTATTTTGACTTGACAGGCCACAAGCCTATTGTCGTCGTCTGACCATCTCACAGTCACACCGTTACCTCACAGAACTCTATCGGGTTAGCTACTAGCCCGACTAACCTCCATCAACCCCCACTGAGCCAGCGTGGAGGAGTATGGCTCAATCTTACTCATGTCCGGGTTAAGACCAGTGCCTCCCAGTGCGGACATTATAATAATAATGCATGCACCGATGGATGGGTTACATTTTTTTATTATTTATTAGATTACTTAGCCCTATTTCACCAAAAACACTAATTGTGATTAGCGCGATAATCACAATTAAGTTTGACATATTTCATACATTTTGACTTGACAGCTGCTAAATAGGATTAGGACGCTAATCGTTATTAAGTTTTTGGTGCAAATGGCCCTTAGTCATTATGAAATGCTAACAGCCAACTTCTTTTCCACAGATACACAATGCCGGGACGATTATGATCTGGGACAGCAATCTAGTTTGAGGTGAGTCCAAAGATGCAAATTTTATTATGCAATCGTGCATGTTTCAACGTATAATGGGTCTATTCTGGTATTTAATCGAGTATCTATATGGATGAATGCCCTCTTGTAAGGCTAGGGGCGGGGCAGCGACTTCATAATGGCTGCAGAATTGGAGTTTTCGCCCACGTTACCTGTGAAATCGCTAAGTTTGTCTCATTAAATTATTTGTCAAGGAATTACTGTGACTTTAGCATGATTTAGAGGACTATTATAATGTCACTGAATAGCTCCAATTGCAGTAGTTTAGTATTGTTACTATGCCTCGATATAGTGGTTACAAAGTTAGGGAGAGGTACATGTGGTCTGTCATAATTATTGCCCTTTTACACTCTAATTTCAGGCATACTTTGTAGATGTAATCCTACTGATGGTATTTTGCTAGATATACATAACACAGTATTCCTCAGAAAATAAGTCCGATTACCTTGGATGATATTCGATGATTATGATAAAACCTACACTTTTTCTTACCTTACCATACTTTGTACCTATATACATCGTAATGGTAAATATGTATGTATGTCAGGGACAGTCCTTCACTCAAAATTTTTAAAAATCGCCTAAAAGAACACTATCTTTTTCTACCTTAATATATTTAAGTTTTTATGTATTTATGTATTTTTTTATATATTTTTTTTATATATATTAAGTATGGTTTTTTTTGTTAATTAATCCTGTCCATCCTAGGTTTGCTGGAAGAGATCTCTTATTAGAGATAAGCTCGCCTTTGTACATGTTTTTTTCATTATTAAGTGTCTGTATTCTGTTTTTGTGCAATAAAGTATAAAGTATGTCTTGTCTACCTACTTAAGTCGGCAAACTTCAAAGAAAACGTAACATCGAACACCACTCAAGTATGCATATTGCATTTCAAGTAACATGACTAAACGTTATGCGAGTTGACATTTGACTCTTGAGTTTAGCCTAATGCAGGCACTGTAACACGTGATTACTTTGCGAATTGCATCACAACATCATGATTGGCTGCCACACAACGAAAGCGAATGGAAGCGGTAATTTGCACTTGCAACCTTTTTATAATAAAATAATAACCGGCCAAGTGCGAGTTGGACTCGCGCACGAAGGGTTCCGTACCATTATCTATAAAAAACCGCAAAAAAAATAATTGTATGGGAGCCCCCCCTAACATTTTAAGTGTCTACCTGCTACCATTATCAATATCGAGCAAAAATGATCAAAAAAGTCACGTTTGTTGTATGGGAGCCCCCCTTAATATTAAATTTCTTTTGATTTTTAGTATTTGTTGTTATAGCGGCAACAGAAATACATCATCTGTGAAAATTTCAACTGTCTAGCTACCACGGTTCATGAGATACAGCCTGGTGACAGACAGACGGACGGACGGACGGACAGCGAATAGGGTCCCGTTTGGCACCCTTCGGGTACGGAACCCTAAAAACTACACGTAACGTCGCGTGAAACTATACCATACCATACAACTCTACGAATTATGTCTCTAAACAACTACGCAATAAGGACGGACATATCTTAAAGTGTATTTTGATACCTATAGAAACATTAGAAGGTGTCTTGATGTGAATAAACTGCTGTTTAATTATGCTAATGTTTTTTATCCAGACTGACTAATTGCATATATTTTTACAGCACGATGCTTTTTTAATAATATATTCTTTAAGTTAGCTAAACTAAATGCTGGAGTCCTGCTAGACCTTCCTGGATAAAGTCGCGGTATTAAATTGAAACATTCAAACTGTCAGCGCCGCAAAAAACACTGACACTCGAAGCCCAGACACGATAAATCCGATACCTATATCCGTTTAATAGTCAGCCCGCGCAGGCTGAGTAATCGAAATAAATCTCCAAAGACACAAACGATCGCCCTATACAGCTAATAGGCCGTTTTATACTACCGTAGTTAAGCTATGCACCAGCGGAATATAACGGTATGTGGAGGTCCGATACCCTTGGGGTGGTAATGGTTGTGCACCGAAGATTGCTGATTGGGACCTTAACGAGCCTCGGGAAGAGAAGTGGTGGCTCAAAAAACTTAATTGTCTCAGAGTTTGCTACGATAATAATAGGTTCATTTATGGGTATGTCGGGTCAAGAAATACTGACATCTGGGGGCGCGGCAGCGCCCCCAAGCCAAGTCGAGCAAAACATACGGGCGCAGCAGTAACATCCTTTACAGGAAGCCATTCAGAGCATATTTGACCTACCTGTTACTCCGTTGTGGATAAAGATAGAAACCTGAATTCCCGGCGGCTAAAAGGCACCATGTCATAAGACATATTCTCAAAATTTCAATAAATTTGAACCAGTAGAGTTGAAGGTACAGCAATTCAAAGTTCCTCAATTTTGACACTCACTGACTCACTGATTCACGATCATGAAAACTCTAAAGGTTACTTCTAGCGAACCCACAAGCTTAAAATTTTGAGCATGGTTAAAGTTTAGCCTGCAAAGCCAAGGAAAACTCAAACATTGCGCAATTTTAGCCCCAATTTCATAATATATTAATTATCAATAAGCTCAGTACACGACTACTTCGATTCATCGCTATTCCCCATTAGATGTCGCTAGGTGTGCATTTCCTGAATCGCGGTATGGTTTGGTTTGAGGTATGATTTATATTTATATAATTCACCGCCCAGACTTGTCACAAATCGTAACATCAAAGCCACAGAGAAGAGCCCATAGAGATAGGGAGTGGGCTTTGAGAAAGTCGGTAGCTAACGCACAAGAAATAGTACCCGAAAAGAAAAAAAGGAAAGTTACTTACAAAAAGAAATGAGATCCCAACAAAACATGCATACGCATATACAAAAACGCCAGTCTCGCATCCTGCGCAGTTTACTCTACCGTAAAAAGTTGTGAGATCTAATTTTAAACCAAGTCGGATAATTTAACCAGTATCTGTGTATGGTAGAATCTTTCCAACAACTTTATTATCGTATACTGTTAAGTAACTACCTAATTAGTTAACTAGTAACATTTATAGTGATCGGATCAATATAAGACATCATTATTTCTTCAATAATAATTAGAATAACTTGGCAATCGCGCTCAACTGACCACTCTATAGCACCCAGAGCACAAATGAATATTATTACTCAACACAACACATCTCTAAATAAAAATAGCAATAGGTACATTACGTTGCACACACGGTCCTATAGTCGACAACTTTTCTACGTGCGATTGCCAAGTCATTCTAATTATTATTGAAGAAATAAAGATGTCTTATATTGATCCGATCACTATAAATGTTATTAGTTAACTAATTAGGTAGTTACTTAACAGTATACGATAATAAAGTTGTTGGAAACATTCTACCATACACAGATACTGGTTAAATTATCCGACTTGGTTTAAAATTAGATCTCACAACTTTTTACGGTAGAGTAAACTGCGCAGGATGCGAGACTGGCGTTTTTGTATATGCGTATGCATGTTTTGTTGGGATTTCTTTTACAGCCATACGAGTTGTTTCAGCTTCATATTATGTCACAATGTCTGTTTCGGAATATTTCATCTGTCATATTCAAGATAGTTCTCAGAGTTGGCAGCGGATTATAAATACAGACAGGTTTTGGCCTGTTAGGGACAGGTTTTCCTCACTGGCAAATATAACTAATTTTACAAAACACGAAACTGAAGAACAAAACAAATGAATGGGTTCGGGGACAGATGAATAAGAGAGCACACGGTTACAAGTGTAGAGTAAAGAGTATAAGCAACATTTACGATTTCCGGCATTTATCTCCCACCGAGATGCAGGTGGTCTGTTACTGTAATAAGTGGTTCTCAATAAAGTTTATATAGGTTTCGTTTTGCGCGTAGACCAAAAATATTTTTTTTTTGTGTTCTTTAAACGCGAACATTCTTCTCCGAATATGTTTGAGAACTCCGTACAAAATGGAGTTGACACAATATTAAGATATTAATTTTGGCTCGCCTTGAAGTAGTGGCGGCACTGAACGTTACCAGAAAGTATGTAACGAGAACAATTGTATCAATAATAGTACGGAACCATTCGTGCGCGAGTCCGACTCGCACTTGGCCGGTTATTTAATTATTTATTGTATATTGGTGTCTTAAAATTAATACGACGAGGAGACGGCAGCAGAGGTCAACGAACGATTGTAAATCGTCATACGGGTCATTGTACTAAATAATTTGTGTTGTGCAGCACGATTTAGCTAAGCCATTAAACAATTAAGAATAGCTGTAATTAATGCTTTTATCTACTCTCAGCTATCGGCACTGTTATAGAGAATAGTAATTTTAAACATTTCTTTTTTGTAAATGCGTCTATAAAACTTAATTTTAAAAGTTTGCTCACCGTCGAAGATGTTCAGTCCCGTTACGTTTACGCCCAAACTAATTTAATCGTTTACCGGTTTCAATCAATCCATAATCGATTTAAGATTATTTCCTCAAATCACCGTAGCATGTTCATTGACCTTTAATTATATTGTTTTTCAAGCCATCGAAGAATCCAAGGAAGGCAGCGTAGCCAAAAGCAAAAGTTGTATTCACAAAACCTTATTACTTTTGCTTGTATGTTTTTAAACTCTTGTTCTTCTCATCTCCTAATTTTCGCTTTATCTGGGTAACCGGCCTCAGAATTCGTCTCCATCTTCCTTCTTCGAGCTGTATACCCGAAAACTCTAAACTATTACTAATCTACAAAACTGTGAATTTGGAGTTGATCACAGATCAATCGGTTTTTTAGGGTTCCGTACCCGAAGGGTGCCAAACGGGACCCTATTACTGAGACTTCGCTGTCTGTCCGTCCGTCCGTCTGTCTGTCACCATGCTGTATCTCATGAACCGTGGTAACTAGACAGTTGAAATTTTCACAAATGATGTATTATTTATTGCCGCTATAACAACAAATACAAAAAATCAAAAGAAATTTAATATTAAGGGGGGCTCCCATACAAAAAACGTGATTTTTTTGCTCATTTTTGCTCGATATTGATAATGGTAGCAGGTGGACGCTTAAAATGTTCATAATATATTGAGTATATTATTTACTTAAAAAATAAATAATTAAATTAAAATTAAATTAATATTTAGGGGGGGCTCCCATACATTATTTTTTTGCGCTTTTTTATAGATAATGGTACGGAACCCTTCGTGCGCGAGTCCGACTCGCACTTGGCCGGTTATTAAATTGCATCACAAATCGCACTAATCAGAATAGTTTGTCCAATTCAAACGTACATTCAATATAGTTTTGTTGCTCTTTAACAACGACAATACTTTTATTAGACCATTCGATTCATACATAACATACCAATTGGAATGGACAGATCTTGTTCGTAATAAGCTCTCTTGTGTGTTCTGAAATGTTAGTCACTGCATTACTTGCAACTTTAAGCAAGTTGCAGTGTATAATTTAGGTATGGAAATTTAAATGGAAGTATCGAACTATTTATTCTATTTATGCTCTTCTGTGTCCCTACCGCCCCTTATGAAAAAAGGCGTGACGCCTGGCGAACGTGATGTTATAGTTGTTATTCCTTGGACATTATATAATCCATACATTTGCCTTATATGAGATATTTCGATACATGAGCTGTGTTAGTCCAATTAATCATATTTCGCTATTATCATGTTTACGAACAGTTAATATCGTGTTCCACGATTATAACTTTGCTCGTTGATGATAACCGCACCCTTTAATTTGCAATGTAACAGCTTAAAAGCACAAATAAATCTTATAAAATTAATTGAATTAACGTTGTACATGAGCAGACCTATATATCTACCTACCCAAACTCGCCAGACTTTCAACAATCAGCTTGCAAAAGATCAAGCTCACTTTTTAGTCAGATATCTTTCCCAAAATGTAAATGTTCTGGTAAAAATAAAGAGATCTGACTACTGGATATTCAGGCTTTGGTGGCCGGTCCTAAATGAGCACAGCGGGTATGGGCAAGCAGATTACTACAATCACCGCTACTTTGAGTACCTACTACACTCGTTTTTGGAGCCCAATACTCGTTTTCATCATATATCCGCCGGTCGTACTGTCTTTCTGCCGGTTTTTTTGTGCTCATCTTTGACTTGATGTCGATACGTAAGACAACACCATTTTGATTCTGTCGGCATATTTTTTATTATTGCGTGATGTAATTTCAGTGGTGCTGTATGTGATGAGGCTTGAGCTTGAGACACCTGTTATTGGTAATTGCATGATTTACCATCACCTTATAATAGTTCGAAAATTAACTGTATAGTCGACGATCTTTTTGCGTGGCAAATAACCGACGACGGGTATACTCGGAAACGACTGTCAACCTTCAGGGCATTGTAGGCAATATTATTTGAATGGAAACTTTGGCAAATCTCAAAACAAATATTAATTCTGAAATCTGGCAAATCTTAATTAAGAAAAACAATTCGGATAGTATTCAGCGACATTTCAACTCTGCTTCTCTAGGAATGTAAATGGCTCCGATTAAATTTAACAACGGTTTCCAGATGCATTCTTTGTCTCATTGTGTTTGAGCAGAGGCTATCTGTATCACAGCGTTTGATGCGTTGCATAGATTACAGCATCCGAGATTCAGGGCTTAAATTCCATTCGTGTCGATTCCCGATAACGATACGTACTCGATAGACGAGTACCGTTTCTATCGGCTATCGTTAAGTTATCGTTCACGTTTCGCTACCGAACTGGCGCCCTAGTATTACGGTATAATTCGAGATTGGTCGTAGGACGGTGGGCGGTGTTCCTAGAAATTGTCTGACGTGTGCACTTGGCGGTGCCGTTGTTGGTGCGATCAGTTTGATGACGTCATATTTACGATTCGTGGCATAATCGAAGATGCTCACTTTAAATTACATATACTACATGCAAGTTCGTACCAATTTGAGTGTGCATCACTATCGAAAAATAACCGGCCAAGTGCGAGTCGGACTCGCACACGAAGGGTTCCGTACTATTATCTATAAAAAACCACAAAAAAAACACGTTAGTTGTATGGAAGCCCCCCTTAATATTTAATTTCTTTCGTTTTTTAGTATTCGTTGTTATAGCGTCAACAGAAATACATCATTTGTGAAAATTTCAACCGTCTAGCTACCACGGTTCATGAGATACAGCCTGGTGACAGACAGACAGACAGACATACAGACAGACAGACAAAAGACTGACGGACGGACACCGAAGTCCCGTAGGGTAATAGGGTCCCGTTTGGCACCCTTCGGGTACGGACCCCTTGAAATGCAAACAACACGACGATTGTCACCACAAATTCGAGATAAGCATTTTCTATTCGACTTGCAACAATTCGTGGACAAGGAATACGGTTTCATAAACTAACTCCCAGCGAATAGATTAAAATTTAGAGTCATCATAATATTAATGCAATCCAGCATTTAATTTACCCAAGTCGATTTATCATATTTCTCAAAGTTTCTCACATACCTCGTCCTGTTCCACCAACCACAGCATATTTCAGTCGAGCCCGCCGTAATCCCGTTACAGGCTTTAGCCTCAATGCATTTATCATTCGCAATCACAACTGCATTGCTCGGTGCTCATTGAAAACCATAATAAATAAAATGGGATAAAATAAAGCGAAGGCCACGTTTTTGCGATCGAATTACGTAAGTCGAAGTGAATATAGTTCTATTGTTTTTACTCAGACATTTTACGCTCTGTTAAAACTGACAGGAATCTCGAATTGATTTATTTTATAGTTGGTTCTTTTGTGTTGATTCTTTTTATTCTAAGAGTTATGAATTTGCCTCTCGTCGTTTTATTTCTAGTTGAAGAACTGGGCCGGAGAATTCGCGGTTTGGTTGCTTAAACTATGTACGTAATTCATTAATTTAGTTTTCATTGTTTTGGCGTATTTTTAGAGTGGCTCTACTTTTACATGGACTTTGTACACACAGCTTTATCGACACATGTATAAATACTTTAGACATTAATATACAGGGTGTAACAGAAAGATGTAATCATATTATAGGGGGTTGTTAGGGAGACCATTCTGAGCAACTTTTACTATGAAACTGATTTGATCAGAGCAACTTAATTTTTCATTGCTATATACGTTTTTGTTCGGGCGGTCAGCTGATTTGTATAGAGAAGTTAAGATTAAAGTTGCTTTGATCAAATCAGTTTCATAGTGAAAGTTGCTCAGAATGATGTCGTCCCTAACAACCCCCTAAAATATGAGTAAACCTTTCTGTTACACCCTGTAGATACGTGTCATATGTTACATGCTTCCGTGTAGTTGTCTATAAGATTGTCGACATCTTCAATGTAGTTGTATTTTTTTTTGTTACATCAACAAATTGCCAATTAAGCAATCAGTAAGATTGTCGTGGTAAAGACATCTTACCGTGTTCACGTAACATAACAATGGTAATGATTGGATGAGATAATCTTCCAACAGTGATTTGAACACTAACTGACGCTCTTGAGTTTCTTAGATAATTTTGAAATACCTTAACAATCTCAGTTAAAGCCTACAACGGATTTACAAGAAGCGCGTGAATATTACAGATAGTCCTTGGAATTTATACCAACCAAGTACCGGTGCCTTACATCAAATGATCAAGATGTAAGGCACCAGTACTTGTCTATAATTCAAGTATTTAACTGTGATCCGAAGGGCTTTCGAGGTGGAAGACTTGGATTTGTCATTCATTACGTTCATTACCCATTTCATCACTACCAACTCATAAAAAAACAGAAAAAAACAGAACCACCTCATTTGACGTAAAGTAAAAATACCAATTCCATGGACTAAGATTTCATAACGGAATTGTGACTTAGCTGAGATAACTCTCAGAGCTAACATAGTTTTATTATTACGGGCATAAATGATGTAATTGTAAAGTATGAACCCTACACAGATATGGCGTGAAACACAATAGATAAATTCCTGAATATCATGTAAACAAACGCACTCATAATAAATAGCTACCAAAAGGACTGTTCGCATGAAGTATGGAACCGTTCGCAACAAGAAATCAGTATACCATAAAGCATGGTATTATCCAAATACGTCTTTAGCACGTTTATCGTTATCCGCCACGGTAATACGAAACTGGGTCGTCGTCGGGGAATTCGCTTTCGTGCTCACGCGCACGGTACTGTCACGAACAACTTGAGCTACCCTGATACAGCTACTACAGTATTCCTCTAAGAATGGTGATGACCTTGCAAGATATTGGATGATTTTGACAAAACCAAGCAGCTTTTAGGGTATAGTATAGTATGATGAGACGGACTGCAGACTGCAACCGCAGGCGTTATTGCGGCGCCGCAAAACCACCGCCATAGAAAATGCTACGCGACTGCAGACCGCAGTGCCGCCGCGCTCGGAATCAATTTCATAGATGCATAGAAACGAGTAGTGTCGCTTGCAGTCTGCGATTGCGGTTTGCGTCTGCGGTCCATCTCAGTGTCATACCTTAAGGAGGATTATTGCAAGGAAGCGTCAACGTGCTAAAAGTTATAATTATGCATTAGGACCGCACTGTTGGTGTTGATAGCGAATGTCTGTTATGTTATTGTTACACACGGTTGGGCAGGTATAGTTAAACTTGGATTATAAGTTACATGGTACTTGCGCACCGTAAGAAGTTCGTGGTCTACTGGTTTCACATTAGCTTCTCACGCAGCACATGTTACAAGGCCGAGATAAGTAAATCCCGACTCAGGATACGAACATAGGGTGCATATCTTTCATTTTTAATTTTATTTAATTGTTAATTAATAAACATTTCAGTTTCTGAAACTAATTAATCTTAGGGCCAAAATGCCAATTGTTTCGTTTCTGGAGGCTCTGGCTCCTGACTTACAGGTTCCCCTAGTTTAGGAGTTAGAGTCATGCAGTAACTATGAATTTTACAGTGACTAGAGTTAAATTAAACAAGAGCTAAGGAGATATTGCGATAATTCGTACATACAAGTACGTACGTAACACTGACGTAGAAACCATGCAGGAACTAAGCCCGCCTTTATACATTGTTATTCTTTAATGTATTTTCTGTATATCTGTTTTGTGGAGTACAATAAAGAAGTTACAAAATTACGAACTAACCCTGAGTCGCAAAAAACAGAAATATTACCATATTATCCTTAGCATCAGAATCAAATGAAATCCTATGAGATTCTCGCCCTTACATCAGTAAGGTGACAACCTTATATTTCAAAATCCTTCGTGCAACTCAATAAGAATCTAACAGTAGTTTCGGGAAGCGTGATCATATGTAACAGACTGTTAATCTCATGTCAAACTCATTTCAGCCAATCACGTGCCGCCATTTTGAAATAATCTTCGATTTACCAATAAATTAAATTAATTGCTATGTTTGGCCAAACTTTCAGAAAATGGCGGTAAAAATCTGTACCTATCCAGGATTATGCGCATGCATCATTAGAATTCTATTCTAGTAATGCGGTTCAAAGACGACAGCCCGTGACAATGTCTGCGCAGGCGCTCAGTACTATCTCAGAACACACCCACGTTCGCTGCTGCGGACATAAATTGCGGTTCGTTATGCAAAGCGGCGACAGCGGCGGCGGCAGGTGGCCGGGGAACCCAGCTCTCGTAATGTTTCTGTTGGTGGTTAGCCAGCCTCAGTCACATTTCGTTGAGGTATCATGATGACAATTCATAATTCCTATCATCATCATCATCAGCCTGTCAGGAAACCCACTGTTGAGTATATGCCTCACACACATACACCTTCCTCCCCTCTTTCCCACTCCTTTTAAATCCCATTACCACTTTTCACACCTACAAAAACACTCCACACATATACACCACCTAATTTATCTTTATGTTTCATTGTTAACTCTTTTTTTATATTTATATATTTTTTTTTTGTTTTTGTAAACTGGCATCTCCAATTCCCCAAATGTTTAAATAGTAGTAGTTATATTACAGAGCCTTATATCTGGAAGAGCCCTGACCTCTGAAATACAGGTGATAAACCTAGCTCAGGGGTCAAGGATCCCTATATTATGTAACTACATATGTTTGTGTCAAATAAATAAATGTTTAAATGTTTAAATTTCTGTATTGCACACAAATAATCGAAAAAACAAGAAGTACATAAAGGTGTATAAAGGTGAGCATATCTCGTTGTCACATCGCGTCCGAGTTTCGACCGAAAATCTGGATAAAATTAATATGATCAGCCATCCTTTGAACATCACCATGTGGCTGTGGCGTTTGTATCATAGATGTTATGTTAGTTAGATATACGCGCCATAGTCGATCTGAGATCCGTTCTTCTAAGGTTACATTCGAATATGGAAAAAACAGTGCAGGTGATTTCAGAATTAATGTTTCAGTACCCTCGCCAATATGGGATCGAAATTAGATATCGATTTTTATACCGCCTAAATCCGTCGAAAACGATCTCGATTTATATTTATTTCGATCCAAAACGGGTCGAGATATCTCTGTTGGTCGAAACGCTATTCATAAGAATAGCTTTTTCTTGTGTTTGATAGAGATTTCGGTATCTCAAAATCGATATTTCGACCATGGACATGATCTCGCTAGCGCCAGATGTGCCCCCCAGTAATGGTATTCTGGCACAACATTTCTAGAATCGGGTCTCTATGCAACCCACCAAGGTGTATAGGTACAGATGCTAGGATAACATGCTCTACCGTTAATTAAACTGCCTGGAGTAGCTGAGAAAAAACTCCAACTAGTCTTTATTTTTCAATTATCAACAGCTACACGTTTTGCCAATAGTAATTTAAAGGTTCCAGTTATGGGTGCATACTAATTTGTTTTCGTCGATGCAGTCTTTTTATCATATTTATACTTATTTAATTGCCATATCCAATGAACTCCCTGCAGATTGGTGCTATAGAGAAGAGGCCTTTGCCTTTGAGTATAATGATGATGATCCTGGGTATCGATAAATATTTGAAATCGTTCAAATATTCGTGAAATCGACCCTCGTAGAAGATTCGTAACGCTTGTAACGCTATTTGCAGCGTGCGTAACACCGTTCGTGGGTCGCTTTTACGTCACACAAATGAGTCTAATTCGTGTGAGACGAATCTCATTCGTGTGACACAAAAACTCGTGAAATCGACCTTCTATGAGGCGTCCGTGGCCTAGAGGCATTCGCGGTCCGGAAACGATCGTGCTGGTATCAACATCTGGCTGAGGCGGGTAGTGGATGGGTGACCCGTTGCTATGTGGCAGTTGTTTCGGGCGCTTCTGTGTTTCGAATGACACGCTAAGCTGTAGGTCCCGGCTACTATCGCTACTCGGTGGTAGTAGTCGTAAAGCTGTGATAGAGCTTATACAGCTTTGTAACTGTCCGCTCCTTCTATTCGATCGAAAATACTTGTGTATTTGTATATATTTATTGCACATAAAAGACAAAAAACAGAAAATACAGAGAAGTAATTTACAAAGGCAAGCTTATCTCTAAAGAGAGATCTCTTCCAGCAAACCCAGGATGGACAGAGAAAAATAAAATACAGAACAGGTAGGCCTATGTGCTCAGGTAAGAGAAAAATAAAACATAAATAAATCATAATATTATACTAATCTACTGAATATACTACATAAAGAAGTACATGAATATTACATTTCTGGCCTAGGAAGTAAAGTTACAAAATCTGTGCTCTTCAAACAACTGTTTATTAGAAGTCAACAAACTAGTAGAGTACAAGTTACCCAACAATCTAGCCAGTATTGTATGGCCCATAATGTTGTCTGGCTTCTCTTTTTCAACAAACAAATGTCGTCCGGAAGGCGAAGCAATCAATGAGGTTTACGGTGTTGTTAATCTTCTCAACCAATGGGAACACGATTGCATCGGTTTCTGGGGCCGAAGTCTCATATGGAACAGGAAGTTAGTATTCAGTATCCAAACAAAACAGGCGCCGCGACGCGACACGCCGACAAGGCAAATTCTACAGAAAAGTAATTGATAAACTATCGCTATTGCTTAGTGGATAGTCATATAGATTAACTGATACACTATTGCTATTGATTAGTAAAAGTGGAAAATCCTGTGTATAACTTGAGCGTAACCGGTCTCTAACCTCAATCGTATGTAATTTTCCAAGACATGTGGGAGCGGTAGTAATGGGCGAAATCCAATAAGACATCTAACACCCTGCTGATTTTCCTGAATTTTAATCTCTTGGTTAGATAGAGCTCTTACGAGCAGCAGTCGATGGCAGCCAAACGTTTCGAAAGCAGCCAACAGGGAGCACTTATCCAGTGGAGAACGCATAGAGATTCATTTTCCTTTGACACACAACTCACAAATTTACGGGCGGCGGGCGCCGGGGGACAAGGTAAGAGAGCTGTGATTGGTCAGCCGCTGCGAAACTGTCTGGCGACCCGTCATAGGTTGCGCATGCGAACGTTTGTTGAATACAACAAACGTTTGGCGAGCCGCATTCCCCCGCAGGAGCAGTCAATTGGATTTATAGTGTCTGACGACGACGGACGAATAGGTAATTTCGACAGTAGCAGCGAAACACAAGATTCCGACGCGTCAACAGCAAATATCAATTTAATATTTTATTACATTGATGATATTATTCATCCAGCCTTTTCGTGACTTTGCAGTGTATAGTCTTTCACGAGATAAATTCTGGCTATAATACGTGTGGACTTCCACTGTCAGAACACAGATTTCGTAGGCTCGTTTTCGTCTATAAAGACGACATTTGTATACCAAGCGGGGAGGACTAAGGCCATGAAGTCGGTTTTTAGGGTTCCGTACCCGAAGGGTGCCAAACGGGACCCTATTACTGAGACTTCGCTGTCTGTCCGTCCGTCCGTCTGTCTGTCACCAGGCTGTATCTGGTAGCTAGACAGTTGAAATTTTCACAGATGATGTATTTCTGTTGTTGCTATAACAACAAATACTAAAAATCAAGAGAAATTTAATATTAAGGGGGGCTCCCATACAACAAACGTGATTTTTTTTTGCTCATTTTTGCTTATATTGATAATGGTAGCAGGTAGACGCTTAAAATGTTCACAATATATTGAGTATATTATTTACTTGAAAAATAAATAATTAAATTAATATTTAGGGGGGGCTCCCATACAAAATGTTTTTTTTTTGTTTTGCGTTTTTTTTTATAGATAATGGCACGGAACCCTTCGTGCGCGAGTCCGACTCGCACTTGACCGGTTATTTAAGTTTTTAACTTGGTGAATTATTAAGGCTGCCGACTAGTGCCGACGCACATGTTTACATATCAGTCGGTTATGTTATTCTCGACACCAGCCTAGTCTACTGGCTATCGAGAAATAATGTTGCTTATTTGTGCCGTATTTATTCGAGTGTTAGTGATAGGTCGTGGGCGAAAGCCCTGGCGACGACTGGACGGAAAATAATAAATTTGCTGGCCATATTTATGATATTTATATGAATTAAATGTTAACGAATGACTTATTCAGTCCGGCCAGTGATTACGATGCATTTATGCGAGTGGCTTCGAGCTTAGAGAGATTTATGTTTGGCGTTGTAGTAGAGTAGACGAATATTTCTTACTCATACTCCGTGCTATATGCAAGAGCGCTTTTGGGGAATTTTGTGGAAAATAAGTCTACTTCTTTTTTTTCTAATAAATACATCCGTTGACTAGTTAAATTGGCCCCAAATTGAACTGTTAATTTGCGGAAATCCTAATTGTAAAACTGATGTATATTTTAAAGTAAATATTTTGTTGACAAGGTCTCTCAACTTCAATTTGTGGTGTAGTATAGACAAATAGAGAACTGTATTCAGTATTCTGTATTCAAGAGTAGTGTGTCCATTTCTCAAACAATTGCCGATCTAATCTGCTCTTCTTGTTAACGCGTCGTAGACATCTCTCATTTGTTGATAAATATGATATTGTTTAGTATGTCTTAATATGTATCAACATATAATTGCTATTGTTTCATTCGTGTGGTATCTGTCGTTCATTTTATTGTCTTTTGTGCCATTCATTCATACCTCGATCTATTGTGACGCGATGTAGTACAATACATACCGTAGCGTCACGCTTTTACCCATACTGGGGGGCAGATGCACAGTTATTTCTACGGTTTAGGCGGTTATTCAATACTCCATTTAAGACGGCGCCCTAGGCAAAAACAGCTTTTAGCCAAACACAAATTGCTCGGAATGATGAGTATTATTGCTGTACGTTTTTTCACAAGCTGTTTATCACGAGTGTCAGCGTGACTTCGCTTTCCCATAAACGTAATTTAATTAATTTTGCTCGATAAAAAAGTCTCCTGAAGTTGCCAGAAAATCTGTCTGTCACAATGTTTTATTTTACAATTTCGCACCGCATCTGAATTTGTGTTTCTTGTTATTTATCTAATCATTATACAAATGGCACGGTTTGTTCCTCAGTTACGCTTGCTTGGCTTTAACTTATTTAATATTTTTTTTTTCTTATTTCCTCTAAAAAAAAGATAATAATGAAATTCTTAGTTCTGATTGCCTAGGGCCTGCCCTTAAAGTGATGGGGGGCTAGCCAATATGGTATCACCGTCAGAACAGAACATCCGTACTTAAAGATAAATTACTTATCTCTTTGACGCATGTTTAGCACCGGATCCGAACCCGCATATCCTGCGTGAGAGCCGAGCGTGAAACCACTACATACTAACCACTTTTTAACTATTTATTTTATTCTAAGTTTTTGAAGGGTCTAGTTTCGTTATTGGCATTTCACAATTTCTACAAATATTTTTTCATCTTACGTAGTAAACTGCTGTGAGACAACTAATAAATATATAAATACTTAAATAAATAAATAAAATAAAAATAATGTAGTAATCTAATGTAATTTTGGAGTTCAATAATCTGTTTATTTATTTACCTAATTTTACCGGTTTATTGATTTCTGTTGTTAAAACAACAGATCACCGGGCCATGAAAGTTGTCCAGTACAGTATTCACCAACAAATAAGTGTTATGACTTTGGAAGATATTTGGTGATTTTGACAAAACCAAGGAGCAAAAATTAACTGAAAAGTAAGATATAAAGACCTTCTATAAATTATCAAGCGTTTTTGATAAAGTTCCTGTAATGTTTGCCTCAACAAAGTACCAATTGTCGTCCCAAGAAGTCACGATTGTCACTCTTCCACAAAGTGCGTCAGGTTCATTTGCGCAGACACCCTTCGCTTGTCCCACCACTCAGACCTCAGAGCAATCACTCGCGCAGTTTGAACACTAGGAAGTGTAGTAGGGATGCGCTATGTGAATCGATTTTATCTTAAAAAAAAACGACGTCGATTTTATAGATATTTTGAATCGTTTCAAGTCGCAACGAAGCAGTGATTGCTGCCTGTCCAAATACCATGAAATGGCCCATGATATTGGCCCAATTAACCTAAGTTGTTTGACCGCCACTAATTAAGAAATTAAACTACTTCTATAATTGATTCTTTTCTCAATGCCATTATTCCTATAGGTCGTTTCGAAGGGTTATTCAAACCAAAAGACCGATTTAAACGAAAATTTCGTACATCCCTAGTGTGCAGGCATCTCTGACTATTCGCCATGGCAACGACTCGACAAGCTATAACAACGGAACTATAGTAATTGCCCATGCTACTGAGAGAACTCAGCGCGGACGGGACAGGTACGGTTACTCTAGTTAGCAGCGGTTCCGGGAATCAGTAGGCACCTGCTGGGACTTCTGGAAATAGGACGATAAGCTGATACGTGACTTTGTGACGTCGTGGGCATCTGAAAGGCTTGATGGCGACTGTTTTGCTTCCAAAAAACTGCCGAAACGCGATCGGACTGCATCAAAGGTTCGCACGAATAGGCGGTTAATTTTGGAAGTCATAATTATGTTCATCTGTAGAATAATATGCCGAAAAAGAAGTTGAGAAGACTCTTCTGTTCTGATGTTCTCCAGGCTACAAACGAAACTAAAAATAACTGTGAAAAATCTATGGTTAGTTTTGACATGCAGTGCAACGTCACTCAGTCGCTTATTCAGACACTACACAAGCGCGCAATGTGTCCAGTCTGTGTTGAACGCGCCAGCTCCTCGATAATCTTTAGTAAGAAAGAAGACTACTAATGTATTCAATTAAAGTATTCATGATAATTGCCGCGAACTATTACAGAATAGAATTGTTTAATGAAACGTAGCTCAGTAATCGAATATTGATATTCAATGTGTTGGCTGATAAAGCAGCGATACAACTTGAACAAAAACCCTGCAGAATAGATTGATGGTGCGTAATAATGAGTAATTATTCGAATCGAACATACAATATAAAGTAAAACTCATAAGAAGAAACAATGCACTGTCTGATCAAAAGATGTAATTTGATAATAGTGGCGTAATGACTTTTAATAGTAACACACGGACCTTGGAACAGTCATTCACAATTTTTTTAAATTAAATGTGACCTTGCGTTAACTTAACACATCAATCACATTTGTATTGCCCTATATTTTATTATAATATGTCAATTATTTCATTCTTAGATGGATATTCACACCTTATAAAGTGCTCGAATAAAACAATGGACCTTCATATAATTACTTGTGAAATTTCAGGTACAGTTATAATTTATAGAGATGTTGAAGCGTAAAATGGCAACAAATATATTGCAACCCAAAATTACTGGTTTGCTCACCAAATATCAGGGCGAAGTAGTGGGTCAGGGTAGGTGAAGGCTCTAGGTTTCCTTCCGGTTAGGTTGACATGTAATAACTACAAAAACTAACGCGATATTGAACTACGAACATCTACCAATAACTTAAGTATTTTGGTTGCTGTTTTTAGTGAGAAAATTTGGTATGCAATTCAATACTAGCAGGCGCATATTTGACTGTTCGATTGTTTGCAATATATGATGAATGTATATTACCGGAGGGATTCGGATGTTGCAGACATGAAATTAATGTACTTTTATATTGCACATGCAAAAATTACTAAACGCACGTGCTGCAAAAATCAGGAAATATGAAAATATTAATTGACTACATTGTTTCACAGAATGCGTATATCCGTTGCCGCTACAGAAATAATGGTAAAATGGGTGGGGGATAAACTACATGAAATATTAATTAAATAAGGGTGCCTACAGATAAGAAACGTGCTTCTTTTTTTGTACGATAGTGCGGAACCCTTCGTGTGAGAATTCGACTCGCAATTGAACGTTTATTGATTTTTCTAACCCATGTCAAAAGATTGTGATCGTGAAACCGGGAACCTTTCCAATTTGTCACACTAACTAGCAAATCGTTTGTCTCCATTGATTAGTCCAACCAGTGACATCCAATTAAAATGTTTTTGCTTTTTACCAGCGCAGTGACGTGTCACTTTCTAATAGTTGTTTAGCAAGTCTTCACAATGTCGAGAGTCGAAAAGTGCTCCTTCGTCAGTGAGTAATTTTACAACAATTACATTTTAATTGTTATCTGCCCATAGCGGCCACTGTCACAGACGAGGGGACATTTAATTCCGAACATTTTAGAATAAGTCTTCTGGAATCTTTTACGGTCTTTCGTCAACTAACATGTCTAGCAGGTTGTTAAATTCAATTCCTTAATCACTTAACAAATGGCGGTCTCACAAATTAGGTTAATTTCACATATGTCACGTGTTTTATAGATTTCACTGTATTGTGTATGTTGTTGTTGATTTTTTGCTCATTAGTATACTACCCGGGAAGGACGTGAAGAGCTGTAGGTTCCAAGTTTTCCCTTCGGACATGAGCAACTGCCTCTCAAAGCAGGTTGTTTTATTTTTATGTCGCAGAAACTGCCTCCGCAATAAAAGCGTGTTTCTTTGATATAATAGCCACTAATAACGTGTAGGCCATTACGATTAAGGCCAACAATACTATGATATGTACCACAAGTGCATAACGTATCGGCAGTAGAGTGGTGCTTGTTGTCCTACTTACAGCAAATATGTATGTACCGATAAAGATAAAGGTAAACATTGTCCTGTGTGGAAGGTACGAGGTAATGTGGCAATTTTGCGCTTTTGGTGAAAGTGGAGCTGGGCTTTATTGGCTTTACTGGCCATTAGTGTGTTTTCGACCAATAACGCGACGCTTTGACAAGTCAATAAGTACATGACTTTTTATGTTTTTTTATTGCGGCGTCATAAATTGTCCATTAGGTCGACACCCAACCCACATTAAGCCAGCATCATGGAGTTTGGCACAATCTTATTCCTAATATTCCTATCCGGGTAAAGGCCTGAGGCCCTCCAGTGGAGATATTAATAGGCTATCCTAATGAAAAAGACAGATAGTTTTGCACAATTCTTGTTATAATGATAAACGTGATCACCAAGTTAAAGGCAAAGGGTTTCATTTAGTAATCGTGTGCCACGCGTTTATTCAGATTTGATTGTTACATTATCGGGTTGCCCTCTGACATGCAAGGAGCAAGGCCGATAGACCTTTCACTTTTTAAATAAAAATTATAACTGTTGCCAAAGCACCGCGGGAACAGTGCACTCTGACCTTATCTACTATCGTAACATCGAGATCTCGACAAGAAAAACGACAACCATCGAAATTCGACCACCAATTCTCCGTGCCTCTTACAACACGACAATTGGGCCGATAATCAAGATAATCCGGCAAAGTTTGGTCGTTTTGCCAGCGAATGTGATTTAGAATAAAGCGCGTGACTGTCGCAACGAGCGACATTATCGCTTCGTGTCAAGCCAAATCGAAAATGCGGGTAGAAACGTCGACCTCGCGGTTTAAGGTTGTGACAACGTAAGAAATTATTATCCAGCGGTGTCATTTCAGCACAAATGGAAAGTTACGAATGAAAACGCGGAAATGAAGGGTGCTGAATTGTTACAATGCACCGGCACAGAATCCAATTTGATCCAGCAAAATATATGTGATGTGAATGCCACTTGGCGATCCTTTTTGGGACCAATCTAGCTGAAATGATAGAATCAAATACAAACTACAAAGAACCTGGAGACCTTAAGCGGACAAGGTACTTAATGTCAATAGCCACGCGTAAGCAATCAAAATAGAATCAAAGTACAGGCGAGCAATCGAGACAACTTGCGATTTCATTGGAAAAAGATCTTAATCTGAAGCTATTATCGTCTCTTTTAGCACATAAAAGGCTATCGTATCTGCGTTGCTTTATTTGGCGGGTAAAATCGAAACCGCCACAAAGTCACGACGAGACAGTTAGTTCGGTGCTCTTTGCTCTAGGATAATAAGTATAAAATGAGCTCGTGAGTTGTCCCGAGTGCGTTCCCATTTCCGAAGACGGCAAATTCAGGGAATCCAATTTAGTGTGGCAGAATATATTGTAGCCAAAGACCGAGTGCTGGCCGAAAGAGAGATTGAGAAGCGTGGGTTGACCAGCAGCCACTTGTGCTAATATCGCGTGAAATACATGTATAAGATGGACCGGATAAGTTGGCACAAAAAGGATGTGGAATACCCAGTGTGTGGAATCAACCTGCCTATGCTGATGGCTTGAGTCGAACGCCTCAAACGCGAAAATCTTGAATATCTGCGGGATGTCTCGCCCATTGTTTGTAAAGCCAAACCATAAAGTTGTGAAACAATTGCATCTGCTCCAACACGATGTAAACTGTAAAGTAATCTCAACATTCCATACAAACCTCTCGAGTACGATTGGGATACAACGGGATAACAATTTAAAGGCTATCGTCACGCGATGTTGGTTATACAATCAATTTCCGTTCCTTGATTGGAAGCAAGTGCGTGGTTTTATTGTTTTATTGCTTCCACCCCACAGAAGATTATTCAATCTGGAAAGATTTTAAAACAAGCTAGTGTTTATTTATCTTTTAAAGAAATCATCATTGACGACTTACCACAGCTATTGTCATTGTCATGTGTGTGTCTTCCTTCATCCGATATTGCGTAAAATTATTAGGGAACTCTATTTACATTACGTATGCCTGTTTCCACATTGCACTGTCGAAAACGTATTTTTCGGAGTCTTATTGCATGAAGTGAAACTCTATGTAAAGTGTCTTGCTACCGTTTTGCAACATTCTCTTGCTTCATTTTTGGAATTTATGCTTCTCGGCTTGAACAATGGACACTCTCAAATACGTGTCGTCCCAAAATGGCAGCGAAGGTGACGGTTCATCCCGTACAAACGTGATGCTGTTGTTCCGATAACGGCATATCCCAAGACCTTGAAAATTGTGGCAAGTCTTCGCTCGTCTCCCTTGGCATTTCGTAGGGATCATAGCCCGTAGGTATGCGGGCGATCTATCGGTTTCCAAATGTCAACACGCCGCCGCCGCGACGTGGGAGATTCGCATTTTAGTTGCGCTCACGTTTGTTGTACAACTATTTGCTGTTGATGCGGGAAATATGCTTCCGCCTAACTGGTACTTGTAGGTAATCTATTTCGATGGACGAAAAAGAGGGGTCTTAAATAAGTTTAAAGCTTCTGCACAGATTAATAAAGAGTTAGCTTCTGTCTGTGTGTGGGTCTGTGTGTGACTAGCGAACGTTTGGGTGGATTTTATTGCGGTTTTTCTTGTTGATAGTATAGACTTCAATGCGATCGTACTGAGCCATGATTTAAAATATCGGTTAATTTATTGTTTACTAATGACCCGCCTCGGCTTCGCACGAGTGTAATGCACGGTGCACTATATTAAGCATGTATTATACATATAAACCATCCTCTTGAATCGCTCTATCTATTAAAAAAAACGCATCAAAATCCGTTGCGTAGTTATAAAGATCTAAGCATACAGACAGACAACGGGAAGCGACTTTGTTTTATACTATGTAGTGATAGTGATTTATTATATGGTTTAATTCATAGTGTCGGGTTTGTTTTAAATGTTTAATTTATAAATCAAGACCAAAGAAACTGATGGAATTTAATGATCGATTAAAAGTTTCACAGCTTGATACCGGTACCGGTGATGTCTTTGAGATTGTAAGCACTTCTCCAGTTATAATAAAACTTACACGAATAAGTCCTGTGTACAGAGGGATATAATGCAAATTAATTAGCTATTAAATCGTAAAGTCAAACCGAAAAGGGCGTCAAGTCAACGGGACAACTATACTCGTAAGTTTTATCGGCAAAAAGTGAGCGGACACGAACGCAAGTGTACAAGCGTCCTAGTTAAATTACAACAATTGCCAACCATTTCAGTCTTTAAGCAGCACAAAATAAGTACTGCAGCGAGTACAAAAGACGTAGCTTACCTAGAACCTGGGTGGACCAAGTAGATCAGGTTTCTTGCAGTCAATATCCATGTTTTCTTATTTTTTGTCCTGAGAGAAACTTACGCGGCGGTGGCGGCAACTTTGCGTAATATCGACTGGTCACCAATGGGCACATTTAAAAGACCTATAAATATGTAAGAATGCAGGCCGACTCGTTAAATACAGAGACGTGTGTATTGAGCGAAAAAACAAAGTAAATAATCAAAAAAATAATACTTGGCATACAAATGTTGTTCGGAGTCAAGACATTTATTTAGATTCTTTAACAACTTTATGGCAGACTTGGCGTTGCACCTGTTTTGCACATAAGTGTTAGTCACTAGTACTCCCATGATAAAATGCTCAGATAAAATGCATTCAATTGTAGTCCCTTATGTTCACATTCAGCAACTTCAATGGTGCAAATAAAAACTGCTAATAATTTCCACTTGAGATCTGAAATAAGAACTTAGACTTAGGGAGAGTTACTAGCACATTCTATAATTTCCTCAAGATGAGATCTCTATAATGTTTTCTTATCACTATTTAGATAACAAAGACCACGATCAAGAGATAAATTCAAGAGCCATTTCGACAATCCCACACGTTGAACCCAAATCAAACAAAGCAAAGGGCATTGCAACCCTTCCATGATATATGGCATCACAGGTGTATTCATATCGAAATAAACCAACACAATCGTTGCCGAGCCCTTTATAAATATTCATGTCTCACCAGACCAATAGTTTCGAAGAAGCAATAAAACTTGTCCCAGCACTAAAAGTTCAGTTCGATTCGAAGGCTTGTATTGTACAGACTTATGTTAATCGTGTTGCATAAGGCTCGATATGCATACCAAATGACTGTGCTTTGTTCGGGCCTTACCGGCGTTTCCTACAAGTAGAGCATTTAGAAGTCGTCATGGATTTTGAAATACAACACTCATGACTTTGATGACAGCAATATCATGACTGTGTAATTAATCTTTACGATATCTGAATCTGAACTCATTATATTCTTCCTCATTTTGTAAATTTGTTTGCTGGCCAACGGATTTTCCATTCCTTGAACCTTCTCTTCCAGTGGATCTTTAACACCGTGTCTCTTGTGTAACAGCACTTTTACTCTCATGAATGTGACTTGTATCTACGTATATGCTCTTAAAACTACATTACCAATTCAATGCACTATATTTATTCAACCTGTTCTTGTTTGTACAACCGCATTTGGAAAGAGTCACTCCCATCGTCCCACTCAAATTCGGCGAAAGTTGTACAGTATCGTACGGCGTTATTACGAGTACATGCTTAGTGTCGTATTTTATGATCAATTGAATCCTATCAGAATCTATTAAGATTGGTTTTTGAGTGAAATTATTGTGGAGATAAAATGGTAGGAGTTTGATGGGAAGTGCCTTTTCATGTTTCTTATTGTCGACCTTCTTCAATAGAACCTCATTGCTAAGATCTCTGTTACTTATTTTCTACTTCTCTATAGAGTTTGGCACCTAATCGATTTCTTGTTCGTTGATTTCCAAAGATCGATTTCGATGGTCGAATTCTAAGAACCTTGTCTGCAAAAAGGTGACGGTGAAACACTTTTGTAATTATATCGCTTAGTAGGCACTCATCACATTGTATGAATGACTTTATACGATTATTTGAAATGAATGATTGTGATGAGATATTCTGTATAAGTTTCAATTACAATCTCTGTTACCTGATTATTATAAAGAAAGCTTGGTCAATATTTAGACAACTCAAATTCATCATTACTGCTACTTTTCTGTCGATTGCAATATCGCCTTCATTTTACTTGCCAATTATCTGGTCAGGTTTTGGTCAGGCATCGCCAATTTCGGCAAGTCCGAAAATATGTCTTCAATAAACTAGAATGATTCGAATGAGTCACGATAAGACGGGTTCCCACACTACATATGCGCCCACGCACTTTCAGATTGTACTGTGAACTGACCAGTATTAACATCCTTTCTTGTGTTGTCGAAGATGCCAATTTGAATATTGAACCGGTTTGTAAATATGAAACTTATTTATTAGTTTCTGTACGTAGACTGTCGAACCCGACTTCGTGTCTGAAACGCGACTTTGTTCATTTGCTTTATTGACAGTTGATGCAGCTTTTACTTTATTGGATTTCACAGAAACTTATCTAGAGTTTTATCGATCAGTATACTCGTAGTAGGTTCTTCAGATTTCAGAAGCGGAGTATTTCCCACCCTTCTGTTTACTACAAGACTGTATGGAAGATCATTCATGCATGCAGCATGATACATGCAATGTCAATGTATGTCAATATGTCCGTTTATTTTTTCCGCAAACTAAAACCTTTCGTAAATTCCGAGCAAGCCACGATATTCCACCACCCATAACGTTCGTTTTCGGCAATTCGCAGTAAGATGCACCTTACTCATCAGATAACTGCAGCAATTGTTGTTCAGCAAATATTTAATTGTTTTCCAACTAATTACTAAGCTCATTGTCTCACGAGCCTCCATTTCGACAATCGGCTATTGTCACTAAACTAAACAATTGTTGGGAACTGACCCCTTGAGCGACTCTTTTTGCTAAGTTTTTTTTTCTAAGGAACTGATCATATCTTCAGAACGTTGACTCGTGGCTTGTGAACGAGACTTGTGTGTGGTATTGCAAAATACTAGTAGGTACGTGCTATTATTTAATTTATAGCAGTGTCGTTTGTTTAAAAAAACTTTTATTTGTCTGTTGTTAATAACGTATCGAATTTGAAAAAAAAACGTTCTTTGGTGTTACCACACAGTTTATCTTATTATTGACCGAGCGAGCGAAGCGTCTCCGTTTCAGGTTTGGGCAAAAATGCTTTCGTATGTCTGTCCGGTTGTTCTCCTCTACAGGTCGCATTTATGAACCGATTCTCGTGAAATTTTGTGAGCAGGTTGGAAAAATAAATAGAATTTTTTACTCGAGCCAGTTTTTAGATTTTTTTCAAAATGGCGGAGATATGGGGTTTTAAAATGTAAAAAAATCGCTACAACCCAAACGGCTCGATGGATATTAACAAATGAGGTGTCGTTGGATTCGTAAAGACCATGAGAGTGAAACAGACCATATAATTTTAGTAAAATGTCAATAGGTTGTATTAAAGATCGCGAAATGTAGTTTACAAAGTTATTGTACGTAACCAGGTACATTCATAAGTTTGTATGTGTTATTGAAAGAAAATTATTTGGGTTATTTTTTTTATGTGTGTTAGCAGTTCAGCTTTCCCACCGACACATACTCGCGAGGTCTACAGCTCACAGAGCCACTAGTATTTAGATGTTTGTGGTTCCTACGACACTGGGTATCCTAGTGCGGGGTTTGGTAAATGTTATGTTGACTGAGGTGTGACAGATTCAGTTTTGATATGTAGTAGGTGAAATTAAGTTTTAGCATTGATTTTATTTTGGAAATGATGATGATGAATTTGGTATTCTATATTAATGGATGAATATTTCAAGTTACGTATCTGATAATGATTACCGGAGTGGTACATATTAATAAACATATTAATGAATATTATAATTTGTTACAGATAAATGGATGAAGCATAAGGCATAAGGAATGCACTTGCATCGGAATATTACCTGTTGTGTAAGTACCTTTATTTAATACCTGGTATCCAATAGCTTCTTGTAATCATCAAGTAATTGTCTGTAGTCATCGCGCGAATAAAAACAATTTGCGAGAAATCAAAACCAGTTTACAGACGAATAAAAAAATATCGGATTAATGTTTTAAAACTGGCTCTGCGAAATGTAATACACGTTGTTTTATCGGTGATCTAATAAATAAAGTTGCACTACAAATATAGTGATGGCTGCGAGGGACATCAACTGAATTTTTCTTGCGTAATTTATATTTGCATTTTTTTGGTGCGAGCGAAATTAGTACTTACAGATACATAACGAAAACAACGAATAAGGTTTTTGCATATTCGTGAACTGTGTTTGCTTCAAAAACTGTCCCAAATCTAATTTGGTAGCATACTCACCCCTTCAAAGTAGGTAACGTCCGTCGGCTGTTCTAAAACGTTCTCAGGTAACACCATTCCTTCTTATTTCGTGCTTAATGGAAACTACAATATGCCTTATGGCAAGTTTTTATCTATAGAAATAAAAGACAAATTGATATGCTTTCAATTTATGTCTTATTTCTATATCGATACATTTGTATGTCCATTGGTAAAAACTTAAAGTCCCAGTGTGCGTAGGCCATTAATGTAACCTAAACTCAATTAAATTAACCCACCGTATACTGTGTCTGAATACACTAGACCCATTTAGTTTTATAACACGTTCATTCTAGCTGGAAGAGCTGTAAGATAACTGTATATTCTGGGTTATGTATAATAACAAACTTAGTTTAGTAATCTTTAACCGACTTCCCAAAGGAGGAGGTTTACAATTCGTCCGGATGTTTTTTTTATGTATTTGCCCCGATAGCGCCTAGACGGATGGACCGATTTGGAAAATTATTTTTTTGTTTGTAAGGGTTTACCTTCCCATTGGTCCCATTGACACCAGGTCAGGATCTGATGATGGGATCCTGGAGAAATCGAGGGAACTCTTCAAATATTATAGGGAGACCTATAGTGATTTCTGTGTTTTTCATAATAACTCGTGCAAATGCACATGGTAAGCATAATATTGTGATGCGGAACTGCTGATGAAGACCACATATAGCCACCAGAACTGCTCAATACGGGATAAGGGGTTACAGTTTGTATTAAACTCAATCATCAAAAATAGGGTTTGTGGAAGTCGGTTTTTTCTAAAGTTTACTTTTTGTTTCAATTATTTGCGTTTCAGTTAAATAAGCAAAGTAGGTTAATGCAAAGTGTTGAAAATTAATGTGGCGTGTCAAATAACAAATCTGTTACAATTTAGATCATTGTGCTTAGCAAATGCTGTGCTTTACCGCCCTCGGCCAAAAGCTTATAAAGCTTGCACTATACGGAGTAAAGTATGAGCAAAACTAAACTACTAATTGACAGACCCATATATAGATCTGAATCTAATAAGTCATTAGTTTTATGGCAATCTAGATTTGTATGAACTTCTTAGTTCTTGCAATCAGTCGACAGATTAGTTTTGATTATGCTAAATGCACTAATTGAGGAGTGGTTTAAGATTAGATGCAAGCTAGAGTTTCTTGGAGAAAGCTAGAAGGATAATGAGCTTTCGGGCTATCTAGGCAGCTGGTTACTACGAATACCAGGGAGCACTTATCCAGTGGAGAGCGCATAGATACATTTTCCTTTGAAACACGGGCGGGGGACGAGGTAAGGGAGCTGTGATTGGTCAGCCGCTGCGAAACTGTCTGGCGGCCCGTCATCGTACATAGGTTGCATATGCGAACGTTTGTTGAATACAACAAACGTTTGGCGAGCCACATTCCCCCGCAGGCGCAGTCAATTGGATATATAGTCTGACGAATACTGACGACCTCAGTGATGTTGTGGCCGAGGCTGTGCTTCCTTAACGAGAGGTCACAGGTTCGAATCCCGGCTGGGTACAAAAAAAAACCAGATCTTGGATGTTTGTGATTCATACGACACAGGGTAACCTGGTGTGAGGCGAGAAGAAATATGTGTAATGCAGACGTATTTAAATGTTACGTTTTATATTAAGGATTGCTTGATATAAACCTAGACTAATATCACCGAACACATATTAATATCCTATTCTCAGATCGGATCCCAGCATTATTAAAACTTATGACCAGTTCAAATGATTTGATAGGTGTATTTTAAACACATGAATAATTTAGTTTGGACAAGAGTAATGATATGTCATCAAACGAATACGAAATATCTAAGTTGTTTTAAACAAATGATCGGATTATATAAAAAAAGTGAACTGTTTAATTTATTACTGGAGTTTGTTGTTAGGAAATAGGCTTGGCCTGGGGCCACGGAAATTTCCCGCTCGCTCTTATATGTATCTTATATAAGAGCGACTCGACGACTTCTGCCATACAAATAAATAAATAAGGGGAATTATAAAACGATCGAATAAAAAACTAACTGAGCGACTAAATTACTGGCTGAGCGACAATTCGCCCAACAACTTGTCGCTCAGTTAGTATTTTAGTTGCTCAGTTATTATTTCGGTTAGGTTAGACTTTTTTGTCGCTCGTTCGAATACTAGCCAATAAATAAGTGAGCTTCAGTCGTGTGATGACGTCATTGCTTTAGGATGCAATTTTGAGCTTCTGTAGCCTGTATGAAAAAGGTACCCGTAGCAGCTGTATTTGTTTGCAATCGATCGATTATAATACTTATTCATTTAATTTGATCGTTCGCTATCTACCCGCCCTCAAGTCATCTCTTCAACGTATATTTCCTAGACGGCTCTTATCCCGTTAACCCACGGCAACCATCTACTAGATTGTAAACTTTACTGCCTTTGTAACAAAACCTAAAAATAAATTTTTCACCTTCTAAGAGGTGAAACTTGACTTGCAAGTCTCACATAGGTAATTTTATCTTTACTGCTCAAGTAATAAAGTCCGAATGTTCAAAAGACGCACAACACCTGCTGTGGCCATAGGTGGGCTGCGTTTGCGCACAGCGGGTGGTATTAGGGTTTCTGGCTTCAGCTGGTATTATCGATAGTCGATACTGTATGCTTATATATGTATAGTAAAGGCTAACGCAGACACTCATCGAGGTCGAAAACTTAAATTTTTCATGGCTAGCCCATACAAACAATACAACTAGCAATACAAACCAAAACTTCTTCTACACCACCTTTTCTTGACCACTAACTGTACTATACTATAGACTATAGTGGTACAGTGTTGCAAGGTACTTAAATACACTAATGCTTAGTAGTTTCCTCCACCCGATTCACATTCGATTAAACCGATTAAACCTAACTCAAGACTCGAAACATTGTTATCAAAAATTACATTAAAATTAAATTATTTGAGTTTTGCTTGGCATAAAACCAAGTTAAGAAGAGTTCTCGCATAATGGAGCTGGGGTATCTACTCCGAATGACCCTCTTGGTATTTTGCCAAGTCTTTCCTCAACGATCCATGACGTCTAAGAAAGACCTATGCAGCCTGGTTTCAAAAGAGAACAACTTTCTATAGGTGCACATTTCAACAGCTTTTTAGGGTTCCGTACCCGAAGGGTGCCAAACGGGACCCTATTACCGAGACTTCGCTGTCTGTCTGTCCGTCCGTCCGTCCGGCTGTCTGTCACCAGGCTGTATCTCATAAACCGTGGTAGCTAGACAGTTGAAATTTTCACAGATGATCTATTTCTGTTGCCGCTATAACATCAAATACTAAAAAACAAAAGAAATTTAATATTAAGGGGGGCTCCCATACAACAAACGTGATTTATTTGCTCATTTTTGCTCGATATTGATAAATGGTAGCAGGTAGACGCTTAAAATGCTCACAATATATTGAGTTGATTATTTACTTAAAAAATAAGCAATTAAATTAATATTTAGGGGGGGCTCCCATACAACATGTTTTTTTGTTTTTGCGGTTTTTTGTAGATAATGGTACGGAACCCTTCGTGCGCGAGTCCGACTCGCACTTGGCCGGGTATTTATATTTATCAAATTAACTAAACATGTCTTTCTGTAACTTAAATGAACCCTCCGGTCGCGACTACTTGTTATGTCCACAACTGATACATCAGCACATCTGTTATCTTCGGCTATTTTTTAATAATTTAATATCTTGCACCTGCTATAAGTTATGCACGATGATCTCGGTACACTGTTCTAGGGATATTTCTTTCGCAATGATTGTAATGGTAATTGTGTGGGTCTTATTCATTTTTGTGCTAAAACGCCAGTGTAACCAAATCATCAAATTAGGCTCCGCTCTCAGCCAATAAAACCACACTGAGTCGACGAAACCGGATGACAATAGTAATTTGAACGTAATTTAATTCATCTCATTCTTGTGTAGTTGCAACCATACCTGTCACAGAGCTGTAATACAGTGATCCCACGGTCTTACTGCATTAGGATATCTTTAACTCCTGCGGAACAGATTCCATAAAAGGACTCCGAAAAACTAAGTACCTACTATCTCCTTGTTTTTCTAATCTTTTGGAAAGTATCTTCAATATCTTCATACATTAAACTTGTTTATGTCTTTTACATATTAGTCATACAAAATTCGTGGTTTTCCCTGTGGCATTGAGTTAGCGATTTACCCTGAGTTTCACGAAACAAACTTTTAATTTAAGCAACTGAAACAAATGCCTATCCTATGAGATTCTCGCGATTAAATTAGTTAAGTGACAACCTAAATTTCAAAATAGTTTCGTGAAACTCAGGGTAAGACCCAAAAAGTAACCAAAATAGTTATCTATGGAATCTAAAGTGTATTCGAGAAGAGTAAAAACACGCTTACTCTATCTCTGTACTGTATTTCTTTCTATTGTTTCATCCTGAAATTTGTTGTATGGCTTATTAACCTTACCCGCATTCGGGTAAAGGCCTGGCCCCCGATTCTCGCGCTATCGAGATCATCTCCCCTGTCGAGATATCGGTTTTGATGCCGCCTAAAGGCGTTAAAAACGATCTCGATTTATATTTATTTCGATCAAAAACGGGTCGAGATATCTCGGTTGGTCGAAAGTCTATCTCAAAATCGATATTTTGACCATGGACATGATCTCGCTGGCGCCAGAATTGCCCCCCTGTGCTTCTCGGTGGGGATTTATTTGATTACCAGAGTCCATAGCTAGCCTGTACCTGTCGCAGACTCAGTTGCTCTCGTACTATGACAACACTATAGTAGGTCCTCGTTTCGTCACACCAGGCGATTAGTCGGACCGCATTCCAGTGTTCGTAATCTGTATCTGTAACAACGCACCAGCCTCCTGCTCTAGGACTCAGTTCTCGTACTGTGACCAGTCTCAGTTTGGACGGGTATTTTCGAACTGAAATAAAAAATTATGAGTTCGAAAAATATGTGAAATTTCTTTGCATCACGGCATATTTGGTATAGAATTAGTTCTTACAACAATTTAACACGTAATCATTGCTTTTCAATCGAAATACCCTGTTAAACGTAAAATGTTCCAAACGCTGCTTTTCTGTAATCAACAAATATAGTTCGCGACAAATCTTTGGCCTTGAGCCAGCTTAAACTTCCCTCATGTTAGAAAGAGAGGTTAAATCTCGCTCAGAGGCAAATAAACTTGGCACAGCCAGTACACTTCGACAAATATAGCTCACGTTTACATTACGAGAATCAGAGTCCGCAGTTATCCTTCCCTTGACAAGGATTTATGTCGTTTCTATTGACGTTGCGTGTGGAGTTCTGTCCGCGGGATCTAAATTGAAACCGGTAAATTACATATCTGAAGAAATTATGATAATCGAATCAGTATGGCTGTATAAACAAGTAGGAAGCCGGTCGGTGGATTAATTTAATAAATTTGTATGTTTAGTAACAAAACAAACGTCTTAAAAATCAAGTATACATATAATCTATAAGAAATTGAAAACATCTGAATATAACCTGAAGAACAACCTGTAGATTTTCTTGACGAAGCTGTTCGATTCTTTGACTTTGTATTTGAATTGTAATTTTTAATGTATTTGTAATGTATTTAATGATTATAATCATCAAATCAATGTTGATTAATAATAATGATTATATTGATTATTGTTAAGATTTAATAAATCACTTGAATATTACTTACGGCCCATTTTTCCACAGTCTATATGTTCTTCTGATATGAGAAATTAGACATTTTACAAATTATATTAATATTTATATTATTAGAACTTTATTGAGAGTATAATTATGTAGTTAGCTTGTCAAACTCGACTTTTCCCATATATGATGGCAGAGGAAGTCAACTGTGTCTCTACGTTAAAAGTAGCAGCAAAGTGGCAGCTTTAAAAAGTTTCGACGTGAAGTAGAATAATAAATGAAGCCCATTAATGTCCCCACCGAGGGACACAGGCCTTTATCCGGACACGAGCAAGATTGAGCCATACTCCACCATGCTGGCTCAGTGCGGGTTGCTGGAGCTGTCAGAAATTATCAAGCTATTAGGCCCTCTGACACAGCTTTACGACTACCACCGAAGTAGAATGGATATAAAATTAATAACAACAGTTTTCATTTTCACTGAAGAACTCGAACAAAGAGATTATTAGTTAGAGCAATGCGGTGCATAATAAACTACGCTCTGACCTCTCAACCACTTAGTGTATCGTAGATGCCATCTTGATCGAAGAACAAAGGTGCAGATAACCAGATGATGACGCCATGAAAAGAAAGCAGATAACAGCAAGCTTATAACCTCATGCCCTAGAACCAATAACATTGAATTGCGCAGAAAAAAAGTGATGATTACGAAATTTTATGAAATTTAATAAGGCCTTTTACAGATGTGATTGGATGACACGGAAAGAACTTGTACATCTTTGATGCAACTCAAAGAAGAGGAATTCTCCGCACTTTTTGTCCATTAAATTAATGCATTTACGGATGGGTGGGTCTGTGAGTGTAAATCATTGATTCGACACCTACAAGACTGGGCTTGCGTTATGGACTTACACTCTGAAAGTAATTGAATCTCTTCATCGTTTCGTAATACGCACTCCGTGATTACCGAATTCACAGATATCTTTTCGAAGATCTCTCATTACGAAAAACATAAAAAACTACAACATTATTTCTGTAACACTCGTAGGCATGTATAATTTAATAGAAGCCGGAAGAATAAACCTTATGGCTTGTCGGCAGCTTAATACATTTATCTGAATGAACAATAACAATATTGGCTAGTATTTGAGATAAAAAATGACCTCGCCTAACACTTTGAATGGTTCATTTGCATGACTCGAGGTCGAAGTGCACAATTACCTACACTTTCACACGAAGATCGATGGCGCGATAGAAAAATCTCAAAACTCTTGCGGTTATTCACTTCACGCTTTGTCACATTTGGTTGTCGAATCATACACCTTCGACGGGATATGATGATACATTCTCAAGTCGAGTGGAAAAACAAGATTTTTCGTTTCATAACTGTTTAAACTCTTCAGACCGCGTATTGGGGTCAATAGTATTAGCACTTTACCGCGGGCGCGCCTCCATACAAACTTCCTGCTGGCACTAGAAAGCATCTTGAGAAAATACATGGGTGGGTATGTTTCACATGTGCTAATGAGGAACCGAAAGCCTCTAATGAAGCTATAGCGGCATAAATGATCCAGCACAAACAATAGACTATCATTCATTACATACAAGAAATAAACAAATGACAAGCTTAGATTATGTAAGTTCTTAATTAAGAAGCTATTAACTGAATGGGTTTTTCGTATGGAATGGTTGTAGAGCAAGTTTCTTAACTGATCCAGTGACATTTAGATGGATGTAGAACGTTCATAATATTGATTTATGTTATGATATAATTTTCTAAGTTTGTAGATTTAAGAATTTG
Source organism: Argyresthia albistria (assembly GCA_963457715.1). NCBI lineage: Eukaryota > Metazoa > Arthropoda > Insecta > Lepidoptera > Argyresthiidae > Argyresthia > Argyresthia albistria. The sequence continues at coordinate 10,857,702 of OY735258.1, forward strand.
AGCCAGTAATTTTCCTATTTCTATAAAACAGGTTAACCGAGGTTTATAATATGGTTTAGATTAAGTTATGAAAAGGTTAAAGGTGCTATCGATATCTTAATTAGTAAGCTAGACTATAAATAACAAATCGATTACTGAGTCATAATCGTAACGCAAACACAAAATGATTAACTACAAATTAACTGTCCATTTTCACTACTCGATCGTGGATCGATACAGATCTTTCAATCAGTTGTCAGTTGCCATTCTAAATTACAAAAAATGTGCGCAGGCGCCTGTAGTATGCCGATCAAGATAGAGCGATCTTACGCAAAAGCTGGTCTACGATCTAAACTGCAAGAGCCAATCAACGCTCGCAACTAAATTACGGCACAAACTAATTAATTGATCACCGATTGAGCTGTCTCTCCAAAACACCTCATCAATAGATAAATTACATATGTTCGCACGTAAATTAAATTCGAATCAGAACGAGCCGAAACTTATCGCGATCGAAACCTTTGATCGAGTCACCGTTTCTATAATAAACTTATTAGCCGACCCTTGTTGAGCCAATTCTTGTTAGCAATTCCAACTTATACGAATCGTAACATTGTAAAAAGTTTGATCGTTAAATTGAACTATCTCTCCCATTCGATTAATTACAAAGCCGCAGCAAATAAAAGGCATAAAACGAACGACGGCTCTCAGTCTTACCAACAACATTTCTTAACTACCTGAGAAGTGTTCAAGAATTAATGCTCATTGCTCGGATTGCACATAACTTGTGGAGTATCTTGTGCCCTTTCGAAGCTGGAGCCGCGGATGCTCGATAACGTCTTCAGTGACTGTTGGGTTATTTAAAATGTTACCTCTCTCCCGCGTAGGAAGAGTATCGCATGCGATGAGCGAACAAACAATAAATTTCGCCGACAATCGGATTGAGTATCGAGATTATCGAAGTGGTGACATGCGCGGCACTAGTTGCCTGAAGGTTTCCAATTGATTCGAGAATTTTGCAATACATCGTTCGGACGGTCAATTGTTCATTCATTGATATCGCAAATTCTCGGTCTGCCGCGTCCTCTGCATTTTCTCAGTCTTTCTTCCTCGTATCTCCGATAGACATCTCGCCACGAACTATTTGAATAGCAGGAATGTTTCGCCACACAATGTGAATCCTTTCTCGTAATCTGATTATGCTAATTAGAGCAGCAGAATTCTAGTTACATTCTCGGGCTAAAGTTTATGGTTTATTAAAATTTATGATGTTACTCTCGCACACATCTGCAGCACACCAAAGAATGGCACCGTTTCCATAAATCCTTCCGCGTACATGGAATGTATTTTATGAAGCGGGTTCAACATAATATTTTACCATTCCGCCGATTCTATCGCGATTGGAACAGGTTTGTGCAAATTATGCGTCGCATTAAACCCAATATCGCGTCTTCGCAATAATTTATAACATTCAGCTTTCTAACTCCTAGGATTTACGTTGAGCACTCTGGGATAGGAACGCTTCCGCCCCGTTATATTAATTAATGTCTCCTTCAATGCAATGAGCACTGGCCAGACTGGAAGCATTTATATTATGCCCTCTATCAGATTCAGTTCGCTTTAAGCAGTTTCTGTAGTTATTTCTCTCACGGTTATATGAGATTCTTCGTGTATTAGTCTTCACAGATCGCATTACTTATGCATCATTTCAAAATAGAACGCATGCATTTTAATAGTCTAATCAATTCGTTCGACAGGTCATGTCTTACGTTTAATCGCGTTAAATACGTATTACATTATTCTTAATTCTTTTTATTATACAACTTTCCATAGGTTAATTTCATTATTTATGACGTACATTTTTTTTGGATTCATCGGCTACCGTTCGGGTTCCCGGCATCTTTCGTCTATATCCCAGACTTCTTCAAGTATCCATCTCGTACCTCGACTCTATGCAAGTCATCTTCGCTTCTTCGGTGAGATGTAACAAAAACGGCCAGCAAGATTGCAGTTAGTAATGACTGCTGATCAGCAATAATGCTGGCTACCTGTTCCGGTGGTATAATGAATAGACCGCTAATGGCTGAGACTGAGAGCCAGTCTTGAGTTATGCTATGTTGCTCAGTGGAATCCAATGAAGGTACACTTTTCATTATGACTACTTCCTAGCATGCCGTAGTGGAAGGCACAATTGTGGCTGTGATTTAATAGTTTGAGACGATCGATGCGCTTTTATCGCAAAGATTCCGCTTTCTTTGAAGAGCAATTTTGCCTCTATGTACTCGGATTAATCTCTTGGAAAAAAGGTAGAGCTAAAAAACTAGAAGGTAAAGCTAGTACAAAAATTTGGCCTTCATATATTATATTTTTTGTACTGGGTGTATTTACCTATATGTAACGGAATAGTCATTCGAGTATATATTTAGCAGTAAAGCTCGAATGCTGCGTTATTAAGATATTGAACATTGAAAACATTGGGAGGTATGTATATAAATTAGAAGATTCATCGCATGCATATAATATTTCATTGCAAAATGCCGTCAAGTTCTTAGTAGATATCACGGCTATATTTCACTTGAATACCCAAATAATACGAAATTCATCTTTTTAAACTGACAGTAATCTCCAGTGTCTAATTGGCCTTTGGTATTTGAGCGGTGTGTTAAGATGATTCTTGGAATTAAAGTCGACACGTACTAATAGTTTGTTTTATAGCTTTTAGTGCTACAGGTCAGGCAATATTGGATGTGAAAGTTCATAGGTTCATTTGATTAATGGAGTTGTTTATTTATGCATTGTTTCAGACCTGTCGTAACAATCCTAATTTATGGAATTTCTAATCGTTGTCTCGTATCAAATACCTTGGTATAGAAATATAATCCGATTATTACGAGATAGTGATTAATTCTTAATAGCATACGAAACAAACATAGCGTCACAACTTTTCCTATACGGGATGGCAGAGATAACGTTATACGTTTCAGTCCATCTGCCAATCCGTCCGTCAGCAGGCTGTGTCTCGTAAACTGTATAGGTTGAGAGTTGTATCTGTATAAATCTGTATTTCTGTTGCCGCTACAGTAATAAATAATGATCTACACACATACATAATATACATATGCCCACGCCTTTTTCCCGAAAGAGGGGTAGGCAGAGGCTAATGACCTCCACTTGCTACCATCCTGGAACACCTCCACGCGAAATTTTGAAAATGAATACAATAGACGATTTTTTTATGTGTTTTCTCTTGTACGGTATGGAACCCTTCGTGCGTAAGTCCGACTTGCACTTGACCAATTTTATTTCATTCAATAACACTATAATTTTACACCTAAAGTCTTCTTGAAACCTGTCCAGTGCAGCTGCTCTGTAAAGGGCATTTTAAGCTTAACAAAACATAATTCTGTCTAGTGTACTTAGCATAATGTGTAAAATGTTCTTTGGCAGTGCCTGGCAGGACGATGTCTGGTAAATAAAATTAATGTATCGCTAACGAAGAGCTGATTCTCAATTTGTTATCGCATAATTCATGCCACATTGTCAACGCCAGTTTTATAAAGAAAGCAATCTCGCTAAGTGGACATGAATTATAATGGTCATTCCTATACGGTCCTTTAGTGTTATACTCACAAAAAACGATGTAGTTAGATGCAGCAAATGCACATTATGTACTTCGCGTGTCTCGAATTGAGTGCATTGCACCTTTTTTCTTCCTAAAATGAGTTCATGACGTCACTTTTGTTAGTAAAAAAATTACACGCTTGGTTCTTCATACATTTCACCGTATTTGAGTCGTCTATTTTAATCTATGGTAAGGTCTGTGGTTAAACTAAACAAGAGCTTATTTCAAACAAGTGACAACGCAACAATTTAGCGGAATTCGTAATTCACATCATCAAATTGATGATGATGATGGATGATGAACGGGCGGTAGTATACAAAAAATATTTATATTATATTGACGTTGACTAAGCAATCTATATGATTTTATGGTCAATAAAAAAAATATACTTGACTTGTCTTGACTTGATGCCTCTCCAGCCACCCAGTTCCGGTTTTGCGGTCGGCATAAAGGAGGACGGACCTGCAATTTAGGATGGGAAGGAGGGTCATTTCAATTAACCGACGGAAAAGTGGTACTGGGCCTAAATTACACATCGATGTCAATAAACAAATGCTCTGGAATACAGAATTATGATTCCAATGATTCAGTTGGGAATCAACTGTAATAAAATACACTGCACCTTCGCCATTCCGCGCTAAATTTGCAGGGATTCATGCTGCATCGCTTCCTCTTTCATAAATCTATGATTATTCTACTAAACTACGTATTACACGGCCATTATTACCCGTTTGCTCTCCTATATCATTATTGAAATGTCTAGCTGACATTTGGCGCAGGCGTTTTAAACCGAACACTTAAGTGGTAGTATCTGACAGATGCTTATCTGGGTCCCATAAGACGATATGCAAATGCAGAGTGGCCGGTCCACATTCGTGTTGACCCTCTATCAGGTTGAGATAGAAACTCAAAACACAATAATTACTGGAAATAAACAGCAATAGGATTGACAATAAAAATAAATAACATGTATTTAAGATAGGTACTTCTTAGGTGTTAGTACGGAGTACTATTATCTCTTCTGTGGTGTTAGTGTGTTTCATTTGCATAATACCCTGAGTTGCTCGAAACAAATTAGAATTTTAAGTTACGATTAAGCAAATGAAACAAATAGGGATCATGTGAGATTCTCGCAATTAAATTAGTTTAATGAAAAGTTAAATTTCAGATGTGTTTCGTGTAACTCGAGCTTACAGCAGCCAGATGTTTATAAAATGATAACTAACTCAATACATTTACAAAGTTATGGATTGGTACTAAAATCCAAAATGGTAAAGCTCTCCATGATTAACGTGAGATGACAAGACCGGACAGATAAAATTACTAGGTATTAAAAGTGGGTACACTCAAAATGGAATTATTCCCAGTTTGCCAGCTCATAAACAGTTTACGGACAGGTTATAAACGATTTAGTTTACGTAACAACAGTGCATCGTACTCATATGTAGAGTTCTCTCACGGTGCTAGTAGCCGAGAAATGCATTTAATGCGGGTCGCAAGCTTCACACCTTTGTATAAAAGTGCGCGATAAAAATAAGAATAAAATTCCCTATTTCAATTTTATAAGGGTTTCAGCGGAGATGCATTGGCCTGATAGGATTGCAATCGCATCGCAAGCGTCTATAATACGATACCATCGCAGTCACATAATGAACACGATATGCTACAGGAATCCAGTAAACGAAACGATTCAAGGATAAAAGCATGAATAAAATAATAGACTCGCGCGACCGCAGCCAACAAAACACATCGTACAACACAAATGGCATATCATTCTCTCACATCTGCACGATAAAATTACTATTCTATTACACTGTTTGCACACAGCACCTATAGTTAACCTATTGATCTTTACAAATGAAGCCGTTACACAACCCTAATGCAAATCTAGGCAAGGATGAGCCTGTACAGGCTTTCACGACATTATTCTTAATTGAATACTTCCACGCGAGTACTTCCTTAAATGGCTGCTAGTAAACGTCCGAGGGCCAGGCTGTTTGTCCAATGCAATGATAGGATCTGAGGAGACAGGTCGTCGATGAGACCCTACGATAGTACCGTACATGCAGATAACCCGACCCTGCGTCTAAGCCTAGATATTTATTACAATTTCTTCCTTCCCGGGTGGTCTTTTCACCCGGCTGCTTTCTAGTTAGTCTATGGCTGCATTCAAATAAATGCAAGCGTTTGATAAATAATAATGCTCCTTACGCTTATTGGTAGGCGTTAGTAGACGTACAACTGACTCTGACGAAATTGCTCAGGAGTTTGCCAATACTGAACTCGGATTACCTGAGAGGGTTTTGTTTAAAAATGAACCGTTTTGTAAAGCTATTAGGTTGAAGTCAGACTGAAACGTAGTGTATGGCAGTGTAGCTTTGCACCTGTCTCGCGAAGGATCAAGAAACTTTAATCTGGCTCAGGCTTTAGTTGCTCAGTATAGAAAAGCTGTAAGTCTTTACAGAGTTAACTTAACTTTCGTCGCTGCAGCTATAATTTAATTAGATCTGCCCGATAAAGAAGTTAAATGTCACGAGAACACACCGGTTTCTTGGCAATTCGACATTTCAACTTCGAATATTGCGTGTTTATTAAATTCAGTAGGTTCTACTTCTTTTTGTCAGTCTCAAACATGTAATGAGATTCTGTAGTAATGAAGCCCATTATAAATCGACTCGACACCACTTTGCGCTGACCTAAGTAGGTACTCAAGCAAATTAATGAAACCTGGAAGTGAACTTTACTATGAATGAACATAATATTAGCATAACGAATATCGTTATAACATAACACTAATGGTTTCCAATACGTGTGGGCCACAACAGTAAACCATTGATCTAGTGCGCACGAGTTCTGCGCGCACCCATCATCGCCGTTAGCTAAGCAAATTGAGGGGAGGACGCGGAAACGGATGAAATGTTGAATCGAGATAACATAGATCTTTGGTCTGGGAGTTTAGAAGCTGTGGATGTGACGTGGAATCATGGAGATCGACACTTGTTTTTGGGGTTTTAATACGTGCATTTATTATCACATTTAGGGTAGATATTCGTTTACATTTAATCAAGTAAAAAAAGTAAAGCATAAAAATAAACCACAGTATAATATCAGTCTACTAAAACTAACCGAAACAATATTGCATTCATTATTTACTTACTTTACTTTATACTTTATCGCACAAAAACAGAATACAGACTCTTAATAATGGAAAAAAACATGTACAAAGGCGAGCTTATTTGATACATCTTGTGTGGTGACGCTTTTTATAACGGTTTCTACTAATTGATTACTTTCTCAATATTCTCACGTGTAAAGGTGGTATCGGTCATTTCAATGAAAGACGATATATGACCCATTGCTGTTTCTCGCATCAAAACAGATGCCGTTGTTATGCTAATAATATTAGTCAGCCAATAAACATTCGTTTACACGCTTCGGAAACCACATGAAATTATCGTTTTATGCGAAACTGTCGGTTCCGTCACAAGTTATAGCCGTGTCTAACATTATTAGCTTCGTAACTTGCTACGATGAGTATTCTTGTGCCGTCTTCCCTTAGCATTGTGTTTCGAACGTGCGCAGAAGTTCAAATCCCGGGACCGCAAAACAATGGACCTAAGAACCGCTGTAGTGGTACAATACAAATTCCACTACAGAATTATCGTTTTCCACACCTGCCCAGACGATCCCTTTAAACGTAATGCAACGCAAATGGGCGATTTAAAAACAACAGACCAGTTCTAGTTTCAATACGCCGTCTAAAAAGGAAAACATCATCTAGAAATGCAAATGCGGTGGCGGACATCCATATACTGCTGTCACAGCGTGCATACGTGAGGTAGAATAATAGATTACGGCGAACCAATATAAACAAAACCGATGAAACAACAACACAGACACAGCTGCATTTGTTAATTAAACTTCATCTAGAAGTACCTACCTACCTTTGTCGGGTATTTTATCGAAATGCCAGTTCGATATGTAAAGAGAAGTTTTTATTATATTTTAATATCATCTGCGAGATATATTCATTATTGTAGAAGGATTAACCTTGACTTCTGAAAGTCATATCTCCTACCCATAAAGGCTTTTATTACCAAGCCTTGAGGGTGTCTCATAAAGAAATGTGATCGCTTGGACGATGTTCAGTTTTTAATGAATTGGTCGTTGAATATGTATAAAGAGTTTCATGTTTCAAGTATTAAACGATGAAACCATTAGGCCAGGTTTTTTACAGAGACTTTATGAAGAGAAGTTAATTGTTAGGTAGTTAACATCGGTCGAGCGTGGTTTAAAGGTCTCTCATTCAATCAAGATTTAGTTTTTTCTGTCTGCTCTTAAACGCAAAATTATTGGCAAAGAAGATACATACATACTACATAAGCCACACGCGAGCCCACGAGCGCCTACAGACGAAATGTTGAAGCGGTCGCCGTGACCGAAATCAGTTCGACCACATCATCATCGTCATCATCATAGCAAAATAGTAAGGGACATCCAATAACAGATCAAAGATGACGGAACCAAACAATCTTACGCAGAGAAATTCAATCAGCTTTCCTACATAATATTATTCCGAACATCCTCTGGGCGTAACCGCACCGCACAGAGCTCTATTCATAAAATATGTCCACTTTTATGCTGTACAATCGCCACGGGCAAAGCGGACCTGTCTTTCATGTAACTTTGTAGACCCTTTCGAATGTTAATGCAAAGCGTGACATATTAATGTTACGTGCCCGAATGCCATAACTCAGCGTAATTCCGGCCGGCTAATCTACTGTACCTGGGTATTGATGACCATCTATTCTCCTGGCAAAATGTAAAATTTTTGCGCGGTTCCATGTCGATTTATCTCTTATTTATTGTCGGGAACCACCCACTCGGTGTATTTGACGTGTTCTATCGTATCTGCAGGCAGGGTGGTTATAGAGAAAATGGTTTGATTTAGTTGAAGCCGTCTGCGATAATATCGGTGGTATGGTAGCTAATTCAACTAGGACTACTTTTTGCCGTGAGTTACGGGGGCGACGTCGCAACCGGTTGGTAGTTTTACTTACTGCAAAGTGCTACATGCTCTGGACGACATACGATTGATTTAGTGGCAGTAGTTTGATGGGGATTATGAAATCGTATCAAATTACGGTCTTCGTAGCGGTTATTCCATTGTCGGTATTCAGTTAAGTAAACTGCAATACCCATTATTTTCATTTCAATACCGAATATATTTTCGTCTGTCTATCTAGCTAGACTAGTAATCTGCCAAAATAACGAAAAGTGAAACCTTGCTTCTTTGTAATAAGCCTACCTGTATAAATAGAAAGCCTCAGCAAAAATTAGCACTGATTTTGTGACTTACTGGGTATTTAGTATGTTAACTGTCACTTCTAAGGCTTCCGTTTGGATGAAGCCTCGAACAGTGGCAAGGTTGGGAGATTACGAACCATGATTTCATTACGGGTTTACTGTAATCTAATTGTAATCTTGTTAGACGAAGTTTAATTTAGAAGGGTGGGTTTTTACTGCCTGTTACACATACTTTATATCTGGGAACGGTGTATTAATTGGCTGGTTTAAAACAGACTCAACTATAAATTGTATATTTTAACATCTCAGAAACAAACAATGACTGTCCTGTCTGTTTACCTGTTAAGCTGATAACTTACGAATTGGATAAAACAGTCCTAAGGACTCATTGTAGTAGAGTAGTCTACTACCATTTCCGAAAAACCCTACTAAAATCCGTCTACCCGATTGACGGCTAGGGTCATATGAACAGGCACAAACCCACGATTGCTGTAAGGAGTTTGATTGATTTCGTTTAGAATCGTAGACACAATGTTTATATATTTTGTTTGTTTCAGTGAGATGGCGCGGTGGTTGGCGCTGATCAAGTATGGACGATCACAGATATTTCTCCTTCTGCTCTGCCTGCAGGTGGCACAGGCGACGCCTGGTAAGTAAACATAGTCTTCCACCTTCCCCTTCCGTCCCCCGGATCAGTCGAGAGTGGACGTATTTGTGTAGCTTGCTGACTTTGCCTTGTATATTGCGAAGAAACCTTTGAAAAACTGTTAGATTGAAGCAAACTAAGAATTTAAAAAATATCGGAGAGATAATAATCTGAACCTCAACATTTACCATTTCCAACTAGGAAACCAACCACTATCTCCTATTTCCAAAGCATTCTGCAGAAACGGCAGATCATTCATGCGCATGATTTCATTTATTCATCAGCCTACATTGTTTTCAAATAACACCGAGTGCAATACAATGCCTCATTTGTTTAACCAACACGAACAAACAAAATAAAACAAATATTGTTCTAATCGTGTTCGCCGGAGAGTGAAAGTTTATTTAACTGATTTTATCTCATTGACTGGTATATTAAAACGGATATTTAATTTATTTAGCAATCCAGTAGAACAATAAAGGCTAATGTTCCCATTTTCGTCATTGTCGCCGCGGGAACTACGAACATGGTAAAATCTGACCATGTATTTGTAATATGTACTTAGGCCCACCACCACGAAGCCTAATACTATATACTCTGAGTAAGTTTTACAACTTTGATGGGCCAAAGTAACCAAAAATATTCGCGGCCCCATACCATTTCTATGAAGTTTTCTGTAAACTAGACTTCCCTGTTCTCTGCAACGGACCTAGAAGGACCGAAAGAGGTTCAAAAACTATGTCAAAAACGGTCTACTAAAGAAGTCTTATTACAGTGTAAAAGAATATTTAGATGACAAAACTGCGTGGTCTTTACCATCTCGGCGCACAGAAATCCAAAGAGGGGCGATGGACTGAGTCAGTATTCTCTTCGGTGTATTTCCTTAGACATAAGTAGAAATACATAAAATTTTATTTTTTAAGGCCCTCCCATATTTTAAAGGAACGGGGGAGTTTCTTGCCCTTCTTTGCTCCATCCCTAAGCCCGCAACTTCCGAACGGGCGATAGTATACAAAAATATTAATATTATATTGACGTTGACTAAGCAATCTGTATGATTTTATGGTCAATATATTTTTTTTACTTTGAGTTTGACTTTGACCTGCGATATGGTTCTGTATTATTGTAGGTAGAGTATCATAAACATATGAGTACAAATGACATTACAAATGTTTAGAGAATATAACATTTTACCCGAATTCCGTATGAATGTATTTGTATGGTTGCCTGAGTATGTAATTAATATACGACCATTCCTTCGACACACAGTGAAACGACTATAGTAACACCCAAGCAAAGATTACACAAACGACCAGCAGGATACAAGAATAATAGCTCTCATTAAGCACATCGGGAAGGCATAAGGCTAAGCATCTAATGATAACTATCCCACAATCTACAACATAATTCATTGCGCTCATTACCTAAAACATACCAGCTGAACGTAATTAGTTTTCTGTCACTCTAAATTACCTACTACTGGTTTAAATTCTTGTAGCACCCTACGAGACCACGCTTTTCAATTCCGATCACTGCATTTAAGGGCATCTCTTTGGCGCCATACCCTTTTAAGATGTCAGATAGTAATCCATGTTCCTATTCAATACAAGTGTACTAATTAACACAGTCATTTAAGGTATTGTTTGTTTCGTAAACATAGGGGTAGGCTAGAATGTTGACAAATAACTTCTTAATTAGATACTTGTGGGAGCGTTGAGAATGCTTGGTTTCTCGCCGGAAAACAGTGCGAAAGTGCAGGATGATTGTCGCTTAAACGTTTTCCACAGAAAAAGAAACCAGAAAAGTTATGTTTCCTTTTGCGATCGTGTTATCGTGTGCCAGCATTATCCAGCATTGCTTATCGATGAATCGATTTATGTGTGTACAAAAGGAAATGTTTATCGAAAGCTCTCGATGTCGACACCGTTAGCCGAACAGCGATTTAACTAGGCAATCGAAAGCTTAGCCCGAAACAGTTCCTTAATTAGCAATGCAATGATCCTAACGAGTTTCTAAATGAAAATTTCGCACCGTTTCCTGGTCTGTGCGTTATTTATGACCACTTTGTTTGTGTAAAGAGAAGATATTTATTCGGTGAATTGTGAACAGAAGTCGGTAATAAATTATTGGTTCGGTTGTAGGTAGATCTACATGTTGAGTTATAAATTGGCCGTTAGCTTTCCCTGAACGGTCCATCCTGACTGCCAATTAACTAAAAGGGTTTCCGATAATAATTTAAACGAATGAAAGAGAATAATGTTTATTTAAGACCACACATTGCATGCTTGAAGTTCAAATTGAAATGGTTTATCATTTACTTTAAAACTAAGGCCAACACTGTACTCTGTTCTTCTATACGATATTTGCATTATTTTTTTCTTACTATCATAAAACATTGTTGTTTATTTACAGGTCCCTGCGAAGTGGAGACGGGACAGTCCAGTATTATAGTAGACATTGAAGAAAGTCTAGGAGATCGTAAGTAAAATCACACAATACATGCATGCCTCTAACATTTGCCCCCATACCCCCTTCCTGCCAAAATGTCAACAATAGAATCCGAACCTGAACTTTTTATATTTACCTGCTGTAGAATTACACTGTGTGTGTGACTAATTTATAACTCATGTGCGTCTAAAACTGGATTTTAATTCCATTCGTCACGCCATCGCCTTCAACAAATAGATAACAAACGTACAAGAAACACGTTGAAAGCGGTTACTCCAACTAGCGACCAGATTCTTTATTGTTGGCAATTTGTTAATTAATCACGACTTTTCGGTGTAACATGAAGCAAGTCAGGATTTTGCCGTTTACCTCTATTTCTGAGATCAGCTTTATTGACTAACACTGCCAAGCCTGCATTATAAACTTTATAATCAACTTGTATGGTGTATGAATGAAGTAAGTAAATAAAGAAGTCGCTATTTTTAACTGATTCACTCTCAGAAGCACACCGTTCGACCAACCGAACAATGGAGAACAATAGGTGGATAAGATATGTCGACGAAGGGGTTAATACGCTTTTTTTCGTATTCGTAATTGTAATTTTCTTTATTGTACTCACATGAAAAACAGCTCTTAATATAGAAAAATCGTGTACCAAGGCGAGCTTATCTCTAATAAGAGCATTTCTTCCAGCAAACCTTTTTGACCTTTTTCATGTTCAAAATGAATATTTTATTTTATTTATTGCAAAACACAACAGATATAATACATTGCGTTTCTTATATAAACATCTTAATTTAAAACATGTAGAATATCCTACTGGGTGTTTTGGCAGCATCTTTTTATTTGTGGACAGTGTATCTGTATTTAAAGGTAAAAACTAAATTAAAAGAAAAGAAAATAACTAAAGGTATGCTCAAACCGATTATTGAGTGTTATTAATGAGGTGTTAATGAGGTGTTGTTAATGTGTAGATACCTACCGACACTTCTCCTCATACCTTTACTAACGGCCGTTTGCAATAACCTACTTGTATCTATCCATAATCGGCGGATAGATAGCGTCAATTTTGACATAACTTCCATAGCGCAACATGGCGCAACTGTCAAATCTAACTCAAGTAAGGTGAAAACCACGGATAGATAAGTTATTGAAAATAGACGTAAGCATATCTGGAGCACGATTCTCGCGCCTTCGATATACGGATATCGAGACCTATATTGACAGATTCCCCTACAAAATCACTCGATATAGGTGTAGATATCGTATATCGAAGGCGCGAGAATCGACCCGCTGAATCAATATTTTTGACAGGACAGCAGTGGCATGATTCTCGCGCATTTGATATACTTATATACTTATATCTACACCTATATTGACAGATGCCCGGCGGCGGCGGCGGTGACCTGGATATTTTTTATTTAATTTAATTGTTTTTAGTAGTAAGTTAATTATATATAAATAAAGATTCCCATACAAAATCACTCGATATAGGTGTAGATATCGTATATCGAATGCGCAAGAATCATGCCAGTAGGATTCTCTTCTCGATCACGAACAATTGTAATGATAGTGACAGCCAGTGGGGGTGGGTTGGAGGGGCAATCCTGGGATTTTTTGGCTGACGTACCTATAATTATCCCCCAACAGAAGTAAACCAAAGCACAACACCCGCCGAGCTACCTATCATCGGTGAACCAGGCGTTGACGTGATACTGTCAACAGTATTCCCTAAGGGGCCAACGTTGTTCCAGCTTGATGGCAAACGGTTGCAGCTGCTTCAACCGTTGGATAGAGATGCGGACAATCTGTCGCATATGGTGTTTCAGGTAGGTGTGGTGGTAATTGGTAAATACGCACCTCATAAGTAGTTCTACTATACCCCGACAAAAGTTTAGATTGATGAAATGGGGAATGATAAAATATTCGCTATGCCCCGTCCAAATCAAAGTAGCACCTAACTTCTTACATTATAATTACTTATTAACCATTTATTTTGAACCCATAATCCCGCAGCTTGTCAAAGGCGCTTTGTAATTGAATTAATTGTACTTATTTTCAGTTGGTGTGCCAAGTAAAAGCGACAAAGAAGAGAAGAACAATACCTGTCATAGTCCGTGTTTCGGACATCAACGACAACGCTCCTGTGTTTCAAGGGACGCCATATGAAACTACCATTTCGGAGGTTCGTTAATACTGTTAGGGTTCCGTACCCGAAGGGTGCCTAACGAGACCCTATTACTAAGCCCCGCTGTCCGTCTGTCTGTCTGTCCGTCAGCGTATTGAAATTGAAATTTTCACAGAATGTGTATATCCGTTGCCACTACAGCAACAAATACTGAACTACACGAAATATCGAAAAAAAAGTATATCCATCCAAGGTATCCACATACGTAACGTGATTTTTTTTACTTTTTTGGTACGATGGTGCGGAACCGTCCGCGTGATATTCCGACTCGTACCTTGCCGATTATTTCATAATTCATAATTTCTTTATTGCACACAAAAAATAGTTAACAAATCACAGTAGGTAATATAAAGTGTACAATGGCGAGCTTATCTCTAAAAAGAGTTCTCTTCCAGCAAACCAAGTTTCGATGAGAGAGGTTGATAGCTGAGCGGGGGTAGACCCATGTGTTTTACTACTTGCTACATGGATTTGACTGTTAAATGGCCACAATAGTTAAGTGTGTAACCTTCAGAAAGTCAGTAAATATTTAAAGTTTTGTCTCCTCCACAGCTTACACCAATAGGTACTACAATCTTCGACAAGCTGAAAGCGGTCGACACCGACGCAGGCGTTAACGGTTTAGCCGAATATTTCATCATACCAGGAGATAATGAAACCATCGCAGCAAATAATGCTGAAGATGGCTTCGGCTACTTCTCGATAGCTCTGCCTCATCAGGGACAGGTCACAGTCAACAGGACCTTGGATTATGAGCGCACGCAGCAGTATCTAGTCACTATTGTAGCTTCTGTGAGTATAATCACCATGTATTTTTGTTGTGTTGAAAATTACGTGACAGTTTGAAATGATGAACTCGCAACCTACTCCTTTAATTAGTTGTGTTTGTTGCAAGCTCAGAACAATGTTGCAAGGCTCATCTTTTGACTTTTCTATGTTTTTGTCATTAAGTTCAAGTCATTTGGCCTTCATCTTCGTAAGAGGTTCTTACACCCTCAGTCTGGCGTCAGTCTGATCAGAATGATGGGAGAACGACGTGTAACCCACGGATTGATCAGTCTGCTGTCAGTCTACATTGACCGATCATTCTGGCGTCAATCAAGTCAATCCAGACTTATGGTCCATCTGACGCCAGACTGTACATGTAACCTATCTCTAACAATACAGTGTTTTGTTTCGTGTTGGTGTTAGGCTTATACCCTATCCAATATTACAGACAACTTGACAGCTAACCTAAAGCTTTATAAAACCCAAATAATAATATATTTAAGAACTGATAGCAATGATGGTGATGACAACTATTCTGTTATTTCAACTGAATAAACAATTTTGATTCTTTCCGATTGTTTTGGTTTTAAAAGTGGATTTTATGAAGTTTTAGGTTAGCTGTCAAGTTGCCTGTTATATTGGATAGGGTATAGGCTCGAATTTCGGCCCTTACTTTGTTTGGAGTTTTTTTCTGCAGTCAGATTTTTTGTATCAATGTTTTGTCATAAAATATATAATTAACTTGTGATTATTTTCTGATCTCAGGACCGTGCGCGTGATACAAAGAGACGTCTCTCCAGCACCGCCACCCTCACAGTCCACGTGAAGGACGATGATGACCAGGATCCCTCCTTCATATACAAGGGCTGCTCCTTGCACGAAGGCGTCTGCATCAATCCGGAGTATACTAGCTATGTAAGTCACCGTAGACCAGGGAGCACTTATCCAGTGGAGAGCGCATAGATACATTTTCCTTTGAGACACAACTCACCAATTTACGGGCGGCGGGGGACGAGGTAAGAGAGCTGTGATTAATCAGCCGCTGCAAAACTGTCTGGCGGTCCGTCATCGTACACAGGTTGCGTATGCGAACGTTTATTGAATACAACAAACGTTTGGCGAGCCGCATTCCCCCGCAGGCGCAGTCAGTTGGATATTTATAGTCTCTGTAGACACTTCGTTTTTCTCTTCCGTTTACATACATTACATATTCCGATATCAAGATTGGTTCAGCTGTGTTTGTGTAATTTTAAGAAATACTAGTAAAAGAGCTCCGTGGTCTAGTGGGTTTCATGCTTGCCTCTCACGCAGGAGGTCCAAGTTTGAATCCCGGTGCTGACAATGTACCAATGAGATCACTCATTTATCTTAAGTACGTTATAGAAAGAAAGAGAAAGAAAGAAATGGCGTTTATTACACAACAGACCATAGGTAGTGAGTGCCGCGGTGTGTTCTTTCCCTCTGCTGTGCAGAACGCCCTAACTCAGCATTGTGCTGAGGGCGGGGGCACGGACGTATTTGTTATACGGACACTAACGGTGATGGAAAACATCGTGAGTTTGCTTCATTACTCCATAGCTGCGGCGCTGCGCTAGCCCCCTGTCACGCAAACCGGAATATTGATTCACTGGCTGAAAGTGGCCACAGTTGTGCCTCTGCCACCCGTATGGGAAAAGGCGTGACGCTATGTAATTTGTAATTTCTTTATTGTACTCACATGACAGTAAAAATAGCTTAACATAGAAAAAATATGTACAAAGGCGAGCTTATCTCTAATAAGAGATTTCTTCCAGCAAACCATGTTGGGTAGGAGACGGAGATGATAGGTAAGGGGAAGAATGTCTATGTCTTTTGTTTATTTACTAAACTGTGTTAAATCCTTCCAGGTCAACAGCGGCGTCTTATCAGGCCTGCTAACCCTCGAGCCGGAGAAGATACAAGCGGTTGACATGGACACTCTTGAGTCTCAGATCCGGTACAGCATTGAAGACGGAGAGCCGGACTCGTGGGCTCAATACTTCGCGATAGACCCGAACTCGGGGGCTGTGAGGCAGTTAGTGCCGGTTGATACTAGTGTGGCGAAGCGGTTTCAACTGCTTATCAGGGTAAGTTTGTTTTCGAGAGTTCTGTTTGCGCTTAGTTCTTGCGCAGATGTGGGTTGGAAGTCGGTGCCCACACAAATTAAATTAAAATCAAACATCTTTTATTCTGTAGATATATACAAATATACTTAGAACACGAATTTTTTGGCTCTTCCCCATCGAGATGATATTATTTATTTTAGGTACATTGTACTGTTGTTTCTAAAGACGATGACAAAAAGTGGCTAGCCCCATGTCACACAAAAGAAAGATTTAAAGAGCGCAAACAAAAAACGTAAAAGAAAGATCTAGAGTTGTCGTGTTAGGATGACATGTAAGAACAAAAGAAACGTAAATGCACACCTAACATTAGCCGGCTAAACCTAGGTTTAGCCGCTCACCTACCATTAGCTTTATTAATCTGTGCATTAGCCGTAACATATCGACCGAACACATTAACCCCTTCACTCTCAGAAGCACACCGCTCGAACGACCGAACAATGGCGAACTATTGTTATATAAGATTTGTCGGCGAACCAGTTACTGACCTCATAACTGTCGTACTACTACAGGCAGAAGAAGTGACAGAATCCC
Organism: Argyresthia albistria; assembly: GCA_963457715.1. NCBI lineage: Eukaryota > Metazoa > Arthropoda > Insecta > Lepidoptera > Argyresthiidae > Argyresthia > Argyresthia albistria. Next base: position 10,875,335 of record OY735258.1, read on the forward strand.
GCCGCTTCACCACCGCTAAGCTCACCATCACGGTGAGGCCAGTGGATGCGAGCCCGCCAGTCGTGGAAGCCACTTCTGAAGAGAGCCGGGTCGAGGAGAATGCTGCTAAAGGGACGAGGGTACTGGATAAAGATGGGGCGCCTGTGCGGTTCAGCGTTTCAGACCCGGATTTGGTATGTTTTGTGTGGATTTGGAAGATTCATTAGGCTCCAACGAAAAATAAGTGTGTCGTAAATTGGAAGCGTGTCTTCGTGTGTATGTCTGTGTTGCTGTATATCTGTTCGTGGTACCCTAGCGCATAAACGGGTCGACCTATTACGATGATGGAGTTTTTTGGAAATGGTTGTAGATGGTTACGGAAAACATAACGAGAAAACCTTCATTACTCCATAACTGTGGTGATGGGTTAGCTCCATGTCACGCATAATTGAGTATTAAGTATCTGGGCAACAGTGGGCACCCCACCCCGTATGGGAATAGGCGTGAAGCTATGTTATATTATGGTAGTAGGCTTCCCTGCGATAGTCTTTAGCCATGTTGTATTCTTTGTGGAATTAACTAACAAAATCCTTGCCATCAGTTTTTTAAACCTGCGTGTTACGTCACAGGGCCCCGGCGACCCAGTACCGAAGTACTCGTTCGAGCTGACAACAAACTTCTTTGACATCGACGAGCAAGGATACCTCGTGGTCAACGACGAGAAACTAGACCGAGACCCGCCCAACCCGGAGAAGTTTAGGTTCCAGGTAAGCGTTAGAAAGAGTTAGAGGGATATTTATCGATGTGTTTCATTCAAATAAAAACGCGGGAATGCACGGCCCAATTCCGGCTTTCAACACCATGCGCATTTACCCAAATCCGGTCGGTCAACAGCAGGTCAACAGCTGAGGGGTCATTATTTTTTAAATTCGTTTAAGTGAACACTTCCCAAAGAGACCCAGGTGAAACCTAGAGAACAGTTTCAGCTTGGTCCCTTTGAGAAATGTCAGTGAATTCGCTCATTTCAAAAGTTACTCAAAATCTATAGGGCACTTATCGTTGACCTAGAATCGTGGGCAAGAAGCCAGGCTTACAACACAAGCAAAGAAACCATCCGAAAACCTTAATTTTTCACTATTACTCGTTTATCACCTACCTTGGGTACCTTGATTACTCCGGTTCAGCGTCGGGAGAGGCTGGTAATCTGTCAAACAGGATCTCCTAGTACGGATACTAGTCTCTCACATAGATAAGACAAAACACACAGCACCTAAGTTAAGTTTCACCATGTAAAGCTATGTGAGAGAACAAAATAAACCTTTTTGTATTTGTATTTTGTATTGTGCTACACAAAACAGGCATACAGAAACTTATAATAGATGTTAAGAGGCACGCTTTCGGTCGATATTTCAATCCCAAAATAAGTCACAGCCATTGATAAATATTGTAAACCCCGTCAACTTAAAATCTGGCTGATAAAATAAATGTTCTTACCACTTGCTTCTAATGCTTAACTTACCTAAATGACTTGAAACGAGAGGTCAAAGTCTTCTGATACAGGTACTTTTTTTTGTTAGACCTTTCAAAAGGTTAGTTTATCTCTTACAAGGGTTTTCTCCAGCAAACAGTCTTCCAGCCCTCATCATCTTCATCTTCCCTCAGGTGGTGGCCAGAGAAGTGAACGGCGGCGCGGCGTCCGCGCCGCTCTCATTAGCGGTGCTGCTGCTGGACCAGAATGACAACGCGCCGGTCATACCGAAGACGCAGCCGATCTTAGTGCCCGCTAACTTGGAGCCCACTGAGGTTTATGAGGTGAGCTGAGCTCTCAACACGAACCCGCTCTCAGCACGAGTTCAAGTTAGTTAGGGTTCTGATCCTTAAATGGAAAAATAACCGGCCAAGTGCAAGTCGGACTCGCGCACGAAGGGTTCCGTGCCATTATCTATAAAAAACCGCAAAAAAAATATGTATGGGAGCCCCCCTAAATATTAATTTAATTTTAATTTAATTATTTATTTTCTAGTAAATAATATACTCAATATATTGTGAACATTTTAAGCGTCTACCTGCTACCATTATCAATATCGAGCAAAAATGAGCAAAAAAATCACGTTTGTTGTATGGGAGCCCCCCTTAATATTAAATTTCTTTTGATTTTTAGTATTTGTTGTTATAGCGGCAACAGAAATACATCATCTGTGAAAATTTCAACTGTCTAGCTACCACGGTTCATGAGATACAGCCTGGTGACAGACGGACGGACGGACGGACAGACGGACAGCGAAGTCTCAGTAATAGGGTCCCGTTTGGCACCCTTCGGGTACGGAACCCTAAAAAGGAAACCCTTATAGGATCACTTTGTTGTCCGTCCGTCTGTGTGTCAAGACCTTTTATATCGAGAACGCGTAGACGTATCAAGCTGAAATTTATATCAATTACTCAGGTCTATAGCCGCATAGAACTGTGTAAAATCACAGATACTATAATACTATACTAATACAGATAGACCACCTAGAACTAAATATGTCACCGGCGTAAACTGAGATGCTACGGAAGCTTCTTTAGTTCGAGGCCATTATCGCTTGGTGCAGCACCATCGAAAAATTGCAAATACCCCGAGATGGCGCTAAGATATATAGGATTTATTCTAAGATTAGCACCACCTAGAAGTATTTAACTGAAACCATAGCGTTTAAAGTACAAATCTTACTCCTCACGCCATCTCTTTTACGAAGGGTTACTAATTCTAATTTGTATGGGATGAGCACCCTGTGGTAAAATCAAACTTCTAGGTCAACGCAATCGAACGCTACGACCGCGACCGTTTATGCTGTAAAATTGTTGGATTTTCATAGTAATCGCAATGGACCCAAAAACTATGGGGGAGTTCCCGTAGGCTCCCGCCGGGTCCCGCCCCGACGTGCCAAAACAATGGACCCGTACTGTACGGTCCTCCAACGGTCTTTTGGCGCGTGAGTGACGTTTACTGAGGGCGCCGCTTCTACGCAACTTATTGCAACGAACCGCTCAAAATGCGTTTGTTCCACCTTTCACCGCAATTCAAAAAATATCGTTGGCGAAACCGTCGTTATGACATATCACTATCGAGACAACTCATTCTCGCGCCTTCGATATACGGATATCGAAACCTATATTGACAGATTCCTATACAAAATCACTCGATATAGGTGTAGATATCGGATATCGAAGGCGCGAGAATCGACCCGCAGTAGTGGCATGATTCTCGCGCCTTCGATATACGGATATCGAGACTATATTGACAGATTCCTTTACAAAATCACTCGATATAGGTGTAGATATCGGATATCGAAGGCGCGAGAATCGACCCGCAGTAGTGGCATGATTCTCGCGCCTTCGATATACGGATATCGAGACTATATTGACAGATTCCTATACAACATCACTCGATATAGGTGTAGATCGTATAACGAAGGCGCGAGAATCGACCCGGACAGCAGATTATTCTAACGGGTCTTAGATAACGAATAGGATGAGAATAGTTCCATAATCTCACGTTAGCTCCCTATACATAAGGGCTACAAACAAACCGGAATTTCGCGCCCTCGCTATTGCCACTGCCATGCGATTCCGTACGCCGCCGGCCGGCCCAGGTACCGGAAAACTTGACGCGATATTTATATACAAGTTGTACTCTAAAATGTGCAACGTGTGGAAGAACGTTTGGAGCCAAGATTGGCTACGTAAGCCACATCCGGGCACACCAGCGACGCCCGCCTTAGGCTTTTAGCAGTCGCCGCAGCCGACTTGGAGGACATAATTCATAATTTCTTTATTGCACACAATTAATTGCATTGACAAAAAGTAAATAAAAACAATGTACAAAGGCGAGCTTATCTCTAAAAAGAGATCTCTTCCAGCAAACCAAGTTCCGATGAGAGAGTTTGATATATCAGCAAGGGTAGACCTTTGGGACATCATCATCATCATTATCATCATACGATGGTGGGTTAGATGGGGGGGTGGGATACCCATCATAAACGAATTAACGCAAAATGAGAAACTACTTTGCTATGAACATAATTCTGAGCAACAATTGTTCACTTCTCCATACAAACCAGCTGATCCATTCAGGCCAAAATATACAGGAAAGTAAAAAATCAAGTTGCTCTGATCAAATCAGTTTCATAATGAAAGTTGCTCAGAATGGAGTCCATAACAAAATAGTTTCTCATTTTGCGTAATTATCGGTTACACGTTGTATTATCTTTGTATGATATGTGCCGTTCTCTCATTCCTCAGATAGCGTTTATCTGGGGCTTTTGGCATTTCACACGTACACAAAGTGTCAAAAAAAGTTATCTGACTGTTTATCCGTCTCTTGAGAGACCCCTGTGAATAGGAACATTGTGATCACGTCGGGGTCACCAATGTAACGGGTACCTTAGTTGTGATAAAGAATAGTCTTTTCAGTTAGATGAAAATATGTATTTCGTGGTATACACATGTAACAGCGACACGGGTACTATTTAAGAGGTGTAAGAGACGACTGGTTAGTCGCCGCTATAGCTGTACGCTCGCAGGCGACAATATGCCACGCAAGCACAATGTGATACCCTACACACATATGTGAACTGTTATTTCAGGTGGAAGCGTTCGACATCGACGCGGGTGAGAACGCCCGCATAACGTACAGTATCTACCACGTGTCTAACAACGGAGCCAGCAAGTTCACTATTGACCCTAACACAGGAGTTATTTGTGAGTGATTAACACTTATTCATCACGTGAAAGATTCAACTGAATTCAACATAGTGTGGCCAGGGCATGTTAGAGGAGGCCTCTGCCAAGAGACACTCCAAACAAACATCTAACACAACAACAAACATACATACAACATAAACCTAAATAATAATTATAATTTTATAAACCCAATGTAAGCTTAACCCCCAAACTCGAGCCATTGTCATTCTCCAAAATTATAAAAAAAAACATTAAAATTAGTCTGACAGTGGGTACCAACGTCAAAAATTAGACATTCATTGACGTCTTGGTACCCACTGTCAAAATAATTTTGATGTCATTTTTTTTTTAATATTTTTTTATATCAATATTGTTCCAAGCACTCTTTTATCCTTACGCTACCGTGGGTGTTGCATGTTAAATAATATTAACATAATTAAAATGAAAGATGGAAATGTTCAAATTCAAATGTTTGGAAATAAAGGCTATTTTATTTTATTAACACTTCTTCTAGCTAGCTGCGGCGATGGGCTAGCCCCCTGTCACGCAAAATGAACTGTTGAATAACAGGCTTAAAATGGGCCCATTGTGCATCTGCTTCCCCGTATGGGAAGAGGCGTGACGCTGTGATGTTGTGTTAACACTTCTTGTTAATATTTAGGCCCTGCCTCAACCGTTCTCGATAAGCCAGATTGAACAGATATGATAAATGTTTTAAGTATGTAAAATGATGACATATTTATTCCCGCGTTACTAACTTTATTTTATACTTTACTTATACTTTATTGCACAAAAACAGAATACAGACACTTAACAATGGAAAAAACATGTACATTGGCGAGCTTATCTCTAATAAAATAAGAGATCTCTTCCATCTAGCAAACCTAGGATGGACAGGATTAATTAACAAAAGATAGACTTACATGTGAGCACAATGAGACTACCGAGAATTTCTCCCCGAAGCTACAATGTATGACCTACTTGAGAACTTAACCATTGATATTTCTAATATTGTATCTTCTTGTATTATTGTGTCTTCTTGTACGTCTCCTAATACGTCTTGTGATTGTGTGTGTGTGTGAAATATCCTTAGCACCGTCTGACTCGACTAATAGTTTTCTTCCCCATTTCAATTCCACTCCCCCAACTGACAGTATCCTCAAATTTCCCCAGCAAGCACCGGCCGCCTACAAGCCGGTGAACAATACAGTGTCACAGTAATAGCAAAGGACGCAGGCGGACTCTCCTCGCAGGGCATCATAGAACTGAATATTGCGCCCGGACCGAACACCAGACCGCCGCAGTTCTCGTCAAGAGACTATCACGCGCAAGTTAGCGAGGGGGCGGCGATCAATTCTACTGTTACTACTGTTACTGTGAGTACTGCTTATAACCTGGTACCCTCTAGTTTCTTAACCCTTAAGTTTTGATATGTGCAGCTGAGACAAACCACAAGTGGTTTTACAGCATGCACAAACCACAAAAATGCATCATACTTTTTATTAAATAAATAAATAATCTTTGAATCTTTGAAAGGGTGGTCGAGTGTAACAGGTCGGTGTCGCTTTGTCGGAGATTATTTCAAAATTAGTCTAGCAAAAGTTTGACGTGTTGTCACAGCTGCGCGAAAAACCGCCAAGGCAGGAGCCAAGCAAGGAGAGAAATTGAATGACCAGCGTCATTCGAAGCGAACCGGCCATGTCTATTTTCTGCCTCTAAATTATCTTGTTGATGTTCTATGTTTTGTTCAGTGAATAAACATATGTCTATGTCTATGTCTATGTTGCTCGAATGCTGCGGAATAGCTGGGCTAAGAGAGCCACAGACTGGCTCCCAGAACATGCAAAGAGAAAGCGTGGCCGACCCAGGAGGAGATGGAGTGATGAGTTGGGTCTATGGGACAAGGACTGGAGGGAGACTGCTCAGCCCCCTTATTCCCTAACTCAGTGATGATCACTCATTCGCTAATTAAGTCGACTTATTTTGATATCCTTTGGTTACACGGTAATTTAACGACACCAATAGCTTCTTAATTTTTACGGGTCATCATTAGTTTTAGTCATTTATTGTGCACCGACTTCCCTCTCTTTATCTGTTATTTTCCTGTCATGCCTAGGTTTGCTGGAATAAATCTCTTTTTAGAGATAAGCTCGCCTTTGTACTCGCGTTTTTCTTATGTTTTTGTGTAATAATAATAAAGTATAAATGAAATGAAAACAAAATGAGCGATCATCACTGAGTTACCGAATAAGGGGGCAGGATCGGATAGAGTGGAAGAGGGGGAGAGAGGCCTTTGCCCAGCAGTGGAACAAAGTAGGCTCGTAATAATAATAATGTTATGTGAATCTCATTGCAGGCGAAAGACCCAGAGAACGAGCCGGTGACGTACACAATCATGTCCGGCAACGATCTGCGGCAGTTCGGCATCGGCGCCAACACCGGCATCATCACTGTCATCAGGCGGCTGGATAGAGAAGTGCTGACGCGGTACCAGCTGGTAAGCTCTATGTAGTATGAAAGTATATAAATATATGTATTATTCTAAAAGTTAAAAATGACATAATTAATAAAAAAAAAATATTAAAAAAAAAACATAATAATTTCACCAATAATTTTGTAAACTACATTTTGCGATTAAAAATACAACCTATTGACTTTTCACTAAAATTATAAAGTCTGTGTCACTCTCACGGTCTCCACAAATCCAACGACACCCCATTGTTAATATCTGTCGAACCGTTTGGGCTGTAGTGGCTTTTTTACATTTTCAAACCTTATATCTCCGTGAAAATCAAAACAAAAACTGAATCGACAAAAAAATACCATTTAATTATCCAACCTGCTCACAAAATTTCACGAGAATCGGCTGAGAAATGCGACCTGTAGAGGAGAACACACAGACAGACATACGAAAGCATTTTTGCCCTATCCTGAAACGGAGACGCTTCGCTCGCTCGGTCAATAAGTAACCATCCTAATTTCTTTACCCCAGATGATAAGAGCCGAAGATCCCGGCAAGTTGGCGAGTACGGCGACTGTGAACATCAAGGTCACGGACATCAATGACAACAACCCTGAATTCGATGAGGAAGCCTACCAGTTTTCTGTCAAGGAAGGTAGGTCCATGGTCTCAAATCAACCGTTCATCGTGACGAAGTCTGTATCCTAGTGTGGCGCCAGAAGCAATATCCATCCATCCTCAGCCCACATCGACCCACTGCTGGGCATAGGGCCTCTTCTCTATAGCGCCAATCTTGCCGGTCCTGTGCCAATCGCACCCAGTGGGATCCCGACGACTTGACAATATCGTCGGACCATCGGGCCGGTGGTCTACCCACTGGCCTCGTCGCTCCAGGTGGCCACCACTCTGTGACTGCTTTGGTCCACCGTCCGTCGCCCCGTCTAGCCAAGTGTACCGCCCATCTCCACCTCAATCTCGTTATCCGTTTGCCTACATCTGTGACCTTCGTTTTCCGTAGAATTTCGACGTTTGGCACACGGTCAACGAGAGAAATATGCCTTTATGTAAATGTTTATGTGTTTACTTTCCAACTCCCAGGTCTCACGGGAGAGTTTGTTGGCTACGTGCACGCAACGGACGCTGACGAAGGGATCAACGCTCAACTCAGCTATAGCCTTCCTTCGCACCTGCCGTTCAGTATAGACAACATTACTGGCATGATCAGTACTAACACTGAGTTGGATTATGAGCATACTAAGGTAAAATGCAACTACTTAAAATTTTATATTGCGGATATGTTTGCTGGAAGAAATCTCTTTTTAGAGATAAGCTCGCCTTTGCCTATTTACCTTTGTTTTAAGACTATGTATCACATTGTTTTCCGTGCAATAAAGAAATTATGAAATTATGAAATAAATTATATGTCTAGACACAGGTCGCGTTCCGTGACATCGCCGTCAGCATGTCACGGAACGCGACCTGTGTCGCGACGCGACGCGATTACAGCGTCTACGATGCCATCGTAAGATCGATCGATCATCGATGCTCAAAAGAGGTTAGGACGCCATTAATAAAAAGAAGAAGAAGAAGATGCCAAACTGACTAGGAACGGCTTCGCAGACGCTGTAATCGATTTTGGCGTGACTCGGGACAGGGGAACATTGTATCCTCTTGGTCACAGAATATTCAGGTGTCTAGCTTTATCAACCACGAATTTAGAGGGGGGATTTCCAGTAAAGGATGGTACTGTTGCGCCTTTGTTAGCTCGACTTAGCGGGGGAGCTCTGATGTTATATTTAGGAGCCACTAATGGTCCAGTCAGCATCTAGGTTTCAAAATTATGTCAACATTCTCCAAGTTAAAGATTCATAATTAGACACTATCACTGTGTAGAACTCTTATTGTGGAGTACATCAACTTATGCCTCCCTTGAATTCAATTCAATTCAATTGTATATTGATAAATAAAATTTTCAAGTCATTAATTACAATTGTAATAGTATTTATTAGAATCTCTTCAGACACTTCCCAAGATTCATCTTTATTACTGACATCCAGCACGAGGGACCATAATACTTATACACATGTCGCACCTTTAGTGCAGTAACAACCTAACTCAAGAAACCGACTCAAAAAACAGGTTAAGCAGTGTGTTGAGTTGAGTTGAGTTGAGTTGAGTCGGTTGGCAGTTGAGAATTGAGTCATAATCATATTCTTTATTGCGCAGAAACATAAAAAAAATACATTTACAAGAAACATTATACGCAAAGGCGAGCTTATCTCTAAAGAGAGATTTCTACCAGCAAACCTAGGCAGGACAGGAATGTGGATGCATGAGGACAGTCCTAGTGCGCAATAAAACTACATAACACGGAAATTACAACATAAATATAAATAAAACCGGCCAAGTGCGAGTCAGACTCGCGCACGAAGGGTTCCGTACCATTATCTATATAATTGGAACAAAAAGTAAACTTTAGAAAAAACCGACTTCCACAAGCCCTATTTGATTAGATTGAGTTTAATACAAACTGTAACCCCTTATCCCCCCCCCCAGGGGAATTAATTTTGTCAAATCCCATATCAGTGCTACCCCACGCTACTAAGGAACCCCTGTACAAAGTTTCATGGCTCTAGGTCCATCGGTTTAGGCTATGCGTTGCCTGCCCGTCAGCCACGCATTGTATTTGTACCTAGTATTGAGCAGATCTGGTGGCCATATGTGGTCTTCTTCAGCAGTTCCGCATCACAATATTATGCTTACCATGTGCATTTGCACGAGTTATTATGAAAAACACAAAAATCACTATAGGTCTAATCGGTCTAATTTTCCAAATCGGTCCATCCGTTTAGGCGCTATCGAGGCACATACATACAAAAATAAAAATAAAAAAACAAACATCCGGACGAATTGTAAACCTCCTCCTTTGGGAAGTCGGCTAAAAAAACCGCAAAAAAACACGTTAATTGTATGGGAGCCCCCTTTATATTAAATTTATTTTGTTTTTAGTATTTGTTGTTATAGCGGGAACAGAAATACGTCATCTGTGAAAATATCAACTGTCTAGCTACCACGGTTCATGAGATACGGCCTGGTGACAGACAGACGGACGGACGGATATCTTGAGATTTTAAGGTACTTTCCCTCCAGGGCCCATTCGTTTGTTCCACCCTGTATATGTGTGATCTGTAACTGTATTTTTCATGAAATACCCAAAAAGTTTTGTTCAAATTATCATCTTATGTCAGAATAACTTTGTAGCTAGTTGAAAAATAACATTTGAATTGATTCAAAGCTTGCCGCGCTTTTAGGGCCTTTAGTACCTACTAAACGCCGCCGTAAGCAGCACTGTCTACAACCTACTCCTACTGGAAAACGTGAGACACCCATCTACAATTTCCGTACAATGAGGTTCACTCACTCATTATGTCAATGTCATGCAGACTGCAAAACATCATTTCAACGCACCAAAGAGTATTTAATTAAAACATCACTGGCAGCCAAACTTGAAGTGGCCAAAAGGAAAAAATTAATTTCTGTGCTCTGAGATTTGTATGACAACAAAAGTAATTAAAAACTATTAATTTTATAATTATTTTCTAAAAGTTCTACATAATAAATAGAGACGTCGTAATTCATCAATTAATATTTAAAGTCTTTGTAGAAGTCCGGGGACGACATTGCCATATCATTTAAATTTAGTTTCATTAAAAGAAGGCTTACCTACCAAAACAAAATGGCCTTGGTATAAACTTTTCAAGCGTGTTGTGAAGACGTATCTTGTACCGAGACCACTTTCAATTTGTAATATCTCTCGTATTTCAGTATTTGTGGTTGGTGCGGCAACAGATATACACATTCTGTGAAAATTTCAGCTTTCTAGCTATTACGGTTCGTGCAGGCGGACCCGGTGACAGACGGACGGACGGACGGACGGACGGACGGACAGCGAAGTCTCAGTAATAGGGTCCCGTTTGGCACCCTTCGGGTACGGAACCCTAAAAACAGTACTTACATAAACTATATAAAATATCAATATGGACAGATAAATATGAACTAAGTATATTAAAAATGCATGAGTCGGTCTAGAATAAAAAGTCCAAAACCCAGAATGTTGAGTTGATTCGATCGATACTGTATTAAAGATGCGATAAGTTCATCTTATTATTTTCATTCGCAGGAATACGCCTTCGTGGTAACAGCTACGGACGGTGCGCCAGACAAGAGACTCGGTACAGCCTCAGTGACTGTGCAAGTACAGGACGTATCGGACGAGCCTCCGTACTTCGTGCAGACTGTTTACTCGGTGCGCGTCCCGGAAAACGCTGCTAACTACCCTGTAACTAAGATTCAGGTGAGCGAATAAGCCAAATAGTATTATAACGCCCAGATCATAGTATAAATAAGAAATAGTAAGTTCACTAGGCCCCTGTTCGCATGATAACTACCTACTCTTGCTCAAACGGCTAGGGTTGTCGCTTAGCGCCGCGGGTTGGACCGCGCCGCCGGAGCGGACGAATGACGTTGACTCGTCACATGCATTGCTTGCATAGCCCTGTCTCGTAGCACGCGAAGGACGCGAGATTCGGCAATGTGTGCGTGTGGCGGCGCGTGCTTATACGGAATGCAATGTAGCTTTGTGTGTGCGGCTGTTCTCGCTGATTTGTTTGAAGTGAACCTGGCGTGCCCAGATTACTGGGCGCTGATTAAGGTTTTTGATTAATCAGTTTCGTCCAATCTCGTGCCGCTATTTTGAATAATAGCGTGATTGGCTGAGGCTGATTTAACCAATTTGTTAACTTAATCAGCGGGCAGGAAACTGGGCAATTATGTTAGGAATGAACAGAAGTTGGTCTAAAACTATGGATGGAGCCAATTAATCAAATAATAAGTCAGGGTATGTTGTGATGCAAGTGACGTATATAGGCAACGCAGAAAAGATTTAGCAAGGTATGGCAAACTCACGCGTCAAACAAAACCGTCGCCTGCCTTGCTAAATCTTTTCTGCGTTTCAGTACACTCAATATCCTATCTATCCATGATTTTCACATTACCAGAGATAGATTTGACAGTTTTGCTATGGAAATTATGTCAAATTTGACCCTATCTATGTTATTAATAACCGGCCAAGTGCGACTCGGACTCACGCACGAAGGGTTCCGTACCATTATCTATAAAAAACCGCAAAAAAAATCACGTTAGTTGTATGGGAGCCCCCTCTAATATAAATTTTATTTTGTTTTTTAGTATTTGTTGTTATAGCGGCAACAGAAATACATCATCTGTGAAAATTTCAACTGTCTAGCTACCACGGTTCATGAGATACAGCCTGGTGACAGACAGACAGACGGACAGCGAAGTCTCAGGAATAGGGTCCCGTTTGGCACCCTTCGGGTACGGAACCCTAAAAACGGTGGTACGTCCAGAATAAGAGCTAGAATGTAAAAGTTGGTATAGTAACTCCTCTAAAACCCATTTATTTAGACTTGGTTGTATTCATACTTTTACACATATAATTTATAATCTTTCCCGTAAGAGGCGTGAGCAGAGACTAAAGACCTCCACTGGTTTGCTTACTTATTCAGCCCAAAAATTCAGTTTCAACCAAAATCGCTATTCTAACTACATATTTACTCCTCAGGCCGAAGACCCCGATACATTCTCGGAGATCACCTACACAATACTCCGCGGCGACACCACGCTGTTCTCCATAGACCGCAAGTCTGGTATGATAAGAACGAACTTGCCGCTAGACCGAGAGACTGCGGCCAAGCATGAAATAGTCATCGGGACTGAGGAAAATAATGGAGCCGGGCAGGGGGCTACTGCTATGGTTGAGATTTTGGTTGATGTGAGTATTTTTTTGTAAATTTTTCTGGTTCCGGGCGTAAAAAAAAAACTCTTATAGGATTACTTCGTCTGTCCGCCTGTCCTACACAAAACAGACATACGGAAAACAGATAGATCATGTACAATTGTACAAAGTAGAGCTATTTTCCTATTTCTTTAGGACTTGTGAAGGTATCAAGTTGATATTAGTATTAATTACAACAGACGGTCTGTGTTATTATATGTTTGGGTACTGAATTACCGGCTAAAAGTGGGCACAGTTGTGCCTCTGCCGCCCCGGAAAAAGGCGTGATGCTATTTTGTTTACTTAGGTCTATGGTCCCTTAGAGTTGTAAAAAAACAAAATTATAGGTCAACGTAATTAAAAGATACAATGTGATTCTGTGAGCTATACCTACCCTATGATAGGAATACAGCAGATGTGTATTGAGTAGGTAATACATTTGTTCGTTAATACGCGGTTTTGGTTTTGCAATTGAACTAAAATGCCTATGCAAGCTTTGTGTTCTTATGAGCCTTTCAACTTACTTTCTACTCATATTTTTACTAACTCTCTCCTTTGTATCATTCCACTAAAATCTCCCATTCTCTCCACAGGACAAAAACGACAACCAACCAATCTTCACCTCAATCATCCGGCCAATAACCATCGAGGACTCGTCTCCCATCGGCAGCCTAGTACAAACGGTCACAGCCTCCGATGCAGATGCTACTTCTCCTAACAACAGAATCAGATACAAACTAGTAGGAAGAGGAAAGGCAACCATATACTTCCACGTTGAACCTGATACGGGAGCGATAAGGGTTCGCGATGACTTGAGGAAGGAGACTGATAGTGAATATACTGTAAGTTTTGTCTTTAGTTACTTGGGACTTTAATTAGTTACTTGGGACTTTAATTAGTTACTTGGGACTTTAATTAGTTACTTGGGACTTGATACTTTTATTAGTACGATGGGACTTGAGACTGTTTCTAGTTAGTTGGGATGGGATATGGTTGGGCCTGTCACTAGTTACTTGAGACCATAATTAGCTAGATTTGGTTATAACTACAGAATAATTTACAAACTTCAGATCTGCTAAAGCTGAAATGGCGGGTGTCGCTAGTGGCTTTCTAGTATTGCCATATTTAGGAATTTCGTCCGAACATAGAATGGCGATTCAAAGATGGCGGTCGTAGTTCTGAATTCTGACATTTCTTATTTAACTTGGTAGGTCTGTGGTAAGAAGAGTTTTTTTCTGTTATTATTATTATTATTATTTATTATTTATATTTAATTATTTCAAAAAAGATGTTCTGTGTCTTATGTCTTTGTCTCGCGTCTCATGCCTTGTCTGTCCAGTAGGGCCCATGACCCTGGGTCTCCCCTCCTCTAAGAGAGAAGATATACAATTAAATACTAATCGTTTTGCAGGTGGACATACAGGCCTTCGATCAAGGCGACCCAGTTATGTCTTCAGTGTCAAGTCTCACTGTGTACGTCAGTCATTCGGCTACTGTTCCTCCCGATGTAAGTATTATCGCTCGACCGTCGTAAAGTTCACCTTCGCGTGTTCCGAGGGAGCTTCATGTTGAGGTCTACCTAGACCGCGTCTAGGATCACTATGCACCTGGGCCGGGAGTAGCGTACGGAATTGCGCGCCAGTGGCTAATAGCGGGGCGCATAAAAACCTGTTTTACTTGTCGACGGTGGTGTGCCGAGACGCGCCGCGCTCGATACAAACAAAACTATTTGTACGCGACTCGCCACCCTGAAGGGTGGGGCGTGACGGTAGCGTGCGAGTCGTTCATTGGTATTGCCAGTATTGGTATTGACGAGAAAATGGCTACCTACCCATCAAATTAGTTAGGTCGACTTCTCACCGCGCACATCCTTAAAGTAGACGCAGTCTACTTGCCTTGAAGAATATATCACATGACATTGCGCGGTAAACGTCAAGTCGCATTATCTTATAGCTGCATTACACGTTCGGCCAACGCGCACGGCCAACGCGCTGGCCGAACGTGTAAATGCCCTATTTGCCTAGTTTGTGAGTTGGCCACGGGCGTTGGCCGGCAATCCATCTCTTGACGGTTTTTCGTGACCAATCAAAGTGTTCAGACGTTCGCCCAACACTTAACCTCAAAGTTCGGACACACCTCGGACACTCCATAGAACGCTCGTAAAATAAGCACCTATTACTACTACATGACTAAATGATGTTTGTATACGTGCAAATGTGTGCGTAAATATTGCTAGGGCTGGTAGCGCGGCAAATGCAGCGATTTGCGTCGGGCGAACCGAACGACGACGGCGCGACCCGAACTGTCCCGAACACAAGCGTTTGCATTATTATGAAGTGACTTTGTAGGGGCGCTGCCGTTTAAACATACCTAGTCGGGTTCTCATTGAAATCCTAAAAAATGTTAATGTTCACTTTGATCCTTCATACATTAAGTTACAAAAATAGAGTAGGTAGGTATCGAATAACTGTCTAAAAGTGGGCACAGTGCCTTTGCCACCTCTTATGGGAAAAGGCGTGAAGCTATGTTATGTTGTTGTTACCTACTATTACTTATTCTGAAGTAGGTAAGAGACACTTGGCGTGAACTGTAGGTAGGTACCTACCTATGTAAAAACATCGTTAGGATTGTACAATATTCGAATTTTATGTTAAGTAGGTACCTAGTCTCTGAGAGATTCAAAACAACCAAACCACTACAGGGTTCGAGCGAGACCCGGCCGAAGCTCGCTATATGTGGACCCAGCTAATGGCGGCGCGTCGCCGCCGCGACAAAGTTAGTGCGTGCGTACTTGGGTCAATCAACTTAACCCACACTTTTCTGTCAACGCACGCACTCTCTCTGAAAGTTCTTCGAGGACTGCAGCTCAACGGCACTATCAAAGGACACCATACCGCGCCATGTGAGCAAAAAAAAAACACAAACGAAGATCTTCGAGAACGTAATCAAGTTCCCCGTAGTGCCTGCTAGCTTAGATACTATTGTTATATTCGTAAAATGTGTAAATTTAACCATTTAGCGTATTTTAATAATAGTTGGTCGGGGACAGCAAAGTGTGGGTAAAATAGTTGATTGACCCACCTACTACCTACTTTTCAACTCGAAGTGCTTCGTTCGCGTTGTTGAATCGCACCAACAACGGATAGCACGAAATGAATGTACTTTATTGATAATTATATAATTATGTATTACGGAAGGTTTAGTACTAGGTATCTTAGAAAATAAAATATGAAAGAGAACCTTTAGAGAACCTTTCCTTTTTTGAAGTCGGTTAAAAATAAAATATTACGACACTGACTTATTATCAATTATCGTAGTCAGTAGCTAGTAAGTACTACAAACATATAACTCTGTCTCTGTCTCGCACAAAGTCTGTCCTTGTGAGAGAGCGAGACACACACAGCAAACGCTGACCAAGTTACATTCCGGGAGTTAAGGTATTAGAATTTTTATTTCTCAAAAGAACAACAATAGAGTTGCTGTTGCTTACCTTCTTTCATCAGTCGGGAACCGAAAGAATCTCCTGTCTTTGCTGTTTCTAGTTGACGACAGACACACAAATAATGCACAAAACTTCACCATATTATATTACCGGTTATTATTCACCGTATACGCGCGGTCACTCGTCAGGCGTTCAACCGCGTCTATTGATATTTCAACCAGTTCCTAGACGCCAGGGGTGGGGTGCGGTATCTGAATCAGCGCGGGGAAGGGAGTGGCCGTTCTGTACGGAGTACTATTATCTCTTCTGTGGTTCGGATGAAATCGACCATTTAATTTTCGTTTTAGCCGTGTTTCTCTCGATTAATGTATTTGAAAAAACGAGGAGATATGTAGGGTCATCTTTATCAAAATGAAACTTTTATTTGGCATGCAAAACACAAAAATCATCATTTGGCATAGTGTAAGTGACGTCCACGTTGACGTCTGTGGCATCGTCTGACGGCCAACGCAGACCGATTGCCACACGAACGTGTGAACATCGTCAACTTAATTTGTCATGTCAGTGGGCCGAGCGCCTTGGCCAACGTGTAATGCAGCTATTAGCGTCGTAGCGAGTGTTTAATTGGCGAATGTACCAACGTTGACTTATTAATAAACCCTCTCTCGCTCCCGCATCTATTGTTCGCTATTGTTAGATTGGTCCGTGAGTGTCCTTATGCGAGACAAACGATTAATAAGATATTACTTTATTTCCCATGTCCGTCCGTCAGTGGACTGTATCTCAGGAACCGTACAATTGAAATCTCGTATTCTGTTGCCGCTAGCAGGGGCCTTATCATATAAGGGACTTTTTTTGCCGGAAGAGATCTCTTATTATTGTTACCTTGCTCCCTTGTCTTTGACCGATTTCACTATAACCCATTAACACTCACAGGAAAGTCTCGGGTTTGCGGACTCAGACTACACGGAGCACATCGCCGAGAATTCACCGAACGGCACCCTGGTTCGAGTGTTGCCGCTTTTGAACAAGCGCGCTCACTCGCCCGAGACACCACTCAAGTGCCGCTTGGCCGAGGCTGAATATGCAGGTATGGACATCAAACTACAGCATACTAATAAACGCCTATTATACAGGGTGACATTTAACTAGCTGACCATATTTCGGGGAATGATAGTACCCATCATTGTGAACAACTTTCCATATGAAACATATGGTCGGAATGATAATTCCTCAAAATATGGTCAGCTAATTTAATTTCTCCCTGTATACAGGTGAAATTGAAACCACTAGCTATATTTAAAGGGTTTGTTAGCGATATAATTCTGAGCAACTTTCACTATGATAGCGATTTGATCAGAGCCACATTATTTTTCACTTCCCAGTACTTTTTGGCCTGAGTGGGTCAGCTGATTTGTATTAAGAAGTAAAAAATTAATATGCTCTGATCTGATCGGTTTCAAAATGAAAGTGATGATGTCCATAATAAGCCCTTAAAATATAGCTAGGGGTTCCAATTTCACCTTGAATAAATGTAGTCCATTTATGTCCCCACCGATGGGCACGGGGTTTTGTCCGGATAAGGTGCGCGTTGGTTGAGGGGGGTCGGGGCAAAGGCTAACCTGACAGTCAGAAGTTACCAAGCTGCCATATTATTGCCTCTGATGGCCGGCATACACCATCAAGCCTATCGTCAAATCGGCGCATGACGATTGATTTGACGAACGATTTGATCAGTTAGATTTGACCGCGTGTATGAGTGATTTGGCTTGACAGTTAGATTTGACGGCAAAATCGAATTTCGATTAGGCTTGATCATGCCGATTTGACGTCTGACGCCATGGCTTCAACTGAACGCCGTCATGCCGATTTGACAATCAAACTGATCGTTTGTGGTGTATATGGACAAACTGCAGATTTGATCAAGCCTGCAGCGTCATGCCGATTTGACGATAGGCTTGATGGTGTATGCCGGCCATGACACAGCTGTACGATAACTCCACAGAGTAGCGATAGTAGCCGGGACTGAAAAAATAACGTGTCATCCGAAATACAGAAATAATAATAATAATAATAATAATACACCAAAATGTGACTCCCAGAATACACAGCAGCTGTAATAATATACACCAAAATGTGACTCACAGGGCCCGAATTCTACTGTACACAAGCATACCACAAGCCTGGCACAAGCTTCAATACGACGCATTTGGTATTCTACTAAAACCGGAATCGCAATTCACAAGCGCCAGCCTGACGCCAGCCTACTGTCCGAGAGTAGAATACTAAGTAGGCTGGCGTCGGCGTAAGAAGCTTCCGTAGCATCTCAGTTTACGTCGGTGTCATATTTTGTTCTAGGTGGTCTATCTGTATTAGTATAATATTATAGTATCTGTGCTAAAAGTGACATGGGGCCACCCCATCGCCGCACCTATAGAGATTGAAGGATTCCTCACCATGTTAGCTAATCAATATCTTTCAAAATTCCAGGAACCTTCTACGTAAAGTTAAACGACGACCGAGATTGCGCGGTATACCTAAACACGAGCACACTCGACTACGAAACTACCAACGAATACTCGCTCGAAGTCCAACTAGAATCCATCAAAGGCCTCATCAACCCTGAAGGGAGTAAAGCGAACATAAAGGTTCACGTCACTGACGCGAACGACAACGCGCCCTACTTCATATTCCCCGAACAGTCGACTATAAATAGTGCTAAGGAGAAGTATTTTGCGATCGTGACGAAGGATATGCTGCTTGGTACTAACGTTCTACAGGTTAAGGTTGGTAAATGCAGTTTTTTTTTCTCAATTTATTTACAGAATTGCATATGGGGCTTGCAACGGCCACACTAGGATTCTACTTACGGACACTGCACTGTGTCGTGGGATCCAGAAACAGGGATGATTCACAGAGTTATAAATCCTGGGGATTTAATCATAAACAAAATATAGCGTCACGCGTTTTCCCATACGGGGTGGCAGAAGCACAATTGGGATTGGACAACAACAACAACAACAAAACTTGTGGATTTTTTAAACTCACGATCATCGTGGAGATAAGTTATACAATAACAAACACTCCACTAACTTACAATAAACTAGCTACTTATATACTAACTAGCCCGGCGTTGCAATGCGCCTTTATGGTATTTAACCCTCTGCCTTCCACAAGCAGACTCTCCATACGACCAAATGATATTTATAGTCACCCCCTCTGACTTCCGTAAGCAGACTCTCCATACAAACAAATTTCCATTATTCACGCACCACCCTACTTCCACAAGCAGACTTTCCATACGACCACGCTTCACTTCCGGAATATTGACTTTTTTTTGTAAGTTGGTACTACACACCGGAAATGGAGGATAAAAATCTCTACTCTGTGGTGTATGATACTTGATTGGTTACTAGAAAAAAGTTGAAGAAAAAAGCATTTCTTTCCGGAGCCATCTGCGACGCTTGTTGAGTGCAAACACTTTCACTGCGTTTTCATAAGTAATGCTGATGAGGAACATATCTAGGATAATAAAGGCCATAGTTTTGACAGGCATGACAGGTGATCTTATAGGCGCTATAGTTGGGCTCTGACCGTGAAGCGAAGGGGTTAACAAAGTTTTTGACTTTAGAGGCGCCTATCCAAAGATCATCGTCGTATTATAAATTATGCGTAAGTAAACGCTTTCTTGAATAAAGTTTTGTATTATATTTATATTTATTTATATTTATCATCATACTCAGCCTCAGCCCAAAACATCATCAACAAACCTCTTTGCATAGTACTAAGATGATGATTAAACTCATCTAAATTGAACGTCAATTTCAGGCAAAAGACAAAGACTCGTCCGACTACGGCAAACTGGAGTACCAGAAGAACTCCTGGACTCCCGCTGCTGAGGAATACTTCAGTCTAGACCAGGACACGGGGGTCATCAGCAATATCAAGTCTTTCGAGAATGTTCCTGAGAAGGTCCTGCCTTTCAAGTTCAGTGTTACTGCTAGGGACAACCCTAACTCTGCTAGCGATTACAATGTCGCTAGAGCTGCTGTTGTGGTAAGATTTCAATGTTTACAGCTAGTATATAGGTACAACTATTAGGTAGGTACTTAAAATAATGGCTACTTTACTCGACCGCTTTAAAGTCAACCTTCGCGTTGATATCTAACTAGTATAACAAGACAAAAAATACTTACTGAAAATGGTGTCGACAACGATTCTATTGTATACTTTTGACGCTTGGGAAATTTCAAAGTGTTCTTTTATAATCAGTAGTCAAACGAGTACAGTCCAGAAAGCAAGACCTGAGAAATGCATTTATGTGAGTGCTTCCATCCGTATAAGACGACGTCGACAAGTGTGAGACGTTTCTATAGTCTATGGAAGTTTCGTCAGTGTAGTGTAGTCTTGGAAAGTTGCCATGCAGATAGCCTTGTGTCATTGTAAACCTTTCTGAGGATATTCTGTCCCTCTCTCTCTAAACCCACCTTACCTTACCCTTAGCGAGAATCTTAACTCACTCAAAGGCTTATAATTTCATAATTTCTTTATTGCACACAATTAATTGCAATGACAATAATTATGATTCGTAACTCCAAAACTTCCTTTCCACAGATCAACCTCCTCCAAAAGGACAACCAGCTAGTCCTAGCAATCTCAGGACAGAACCCCGACAGCATCCGTCGCCGTGCAAGAAGTCTCCTCGCCGCGATAGAACACAAGGCTGGCCTAATCGCGGGCGTAGAAAAGCTCACAGCAAGACATTACTTGGGAGAAAACGGAACGCTAGAAAAAGATGACAAAGGAACCGACATGTGGCTGTATATGATTGACCCTGGCACTGGGGAGATATTGAAGAGAGAATCTAAGTCTGTGAAGAAGTAAGTGATACTTTTTGTACTTAACGTGGTTTTATTTGCGCGGTTTAGGTTTGTATGTGTTTTGAATGTAGATAAGGTAGCGACATCTAGTGTAAAAGTGAGAAATCATTTGAAGACTTGGCTGACATCGTCACAGGATTCGACATTTTACATTTTTCCTACACATTTGAAGTTATACCTTTATCGGAGAATGTATTAGTATTAATTTTCGTTTATTTCTTCACGAATTTGACTCATGTTTCTACTCCTTCCCTTGGCTTTTGCCATAATTACTGTCCGATTTAAACTGTATACCGTGAAGTGGAGGAGACTCCTATACCCAAGGCTATTATTATATTGAAATATCCAACTTTATATACATATGAATCTGCCTATGTTGACAGATATCGATGTTGCTCTAGATTGCATCTGACCTAGTAACAAAGTTCAGCTATGTAGGTATGTCAGGTACCTACAACTGTATCCTAGCGTAAGGGCAGAACAATATACCTGTAATTCAATGTCAATTCAAACCATCCACAGAGCGATAGACAACGGGTTCCGCAAAGCCGTAGCATCCCATCTCCAATCTTCAGTTGGCGAAGTCCGAGCACCTCTAGTTCCCACTGAGCTTCCTAAGAAGCCCCACATAGCTGCGGTGCCGCTAGCGACGGCCTTACCAGCGGCATTACTGGCGTTAGCAGCTTTAGTATTAGTGGCGGCCACTGCTGCGACCTTCTATATTTGTGCGTCTTGGAATCGGTGAGTACATTGAAGTAATCGTTCGCTTGGATAGTGCCGTTAGGTACACCCGACGAAATATATCTTAGTATCCGACAGCTAAGCAATCCTTACCGTCCGTACTTGCTATTCGACGCAGACATACAAACAAGCAAACAGGCAGAGACCAACGAAGTTACGCGACCGGAGTTCCGCGGCTGATTTTACGTTCCGGCGTATTCGGCTGATATGACACACCGTAAGTGCCGAACTTACCTAGTAGTTACCTTACTTAGTTGCCGCTGAACTTA
The DNA here is from genome assembly GCA_963457715.1 of Argyresthia albistria. Taxonomy (NCBI): domain Eukaryota; kingdom Metazoa; phylum Arthropoda; class Insecta; order Lepidoptera; family Argyresthiidae; genus Argyresthia; species Argyresthia albistria. Next base: position 10,897,683 of record OY735258.1, read on the forward strand.
CGCCCGACCGAAGTTACGCTGCACGCTATAACGCAACGTAATTTCGGCATTATGTGTCGTCAGTAATTCAAATAGCATTGCAGGCGTAGGCAGCATTATTGCGAACTTCGGTCGCGTAACTTCGGCATAGTGTGTTTAGACACCTAAAGACGACACTCTACGATCGTCGCATACATACATTTCATTTTCATTCATTTATACTTTATTGCACAAAACATAAAAATCACGTAACATTTACAAAAAGGTATGTACAAAGGCGAGCTTATCTCTAAAAAGAGATTTATACATTTGTCGCAGACATTACTTTGGTCGCTTGGTATGTGTACCTATGCAGTTAAGATGACAATATAATGAGCTGGTCTGAAGATGTAGCTTGAAGGTGGGAGACGGAATCCAGGGATGTTTACTTCCTCGTAAACAAACCCATGAAGTTTTGGTTCACCTCCGTTCTATTCCTTTTCAATAATATGCAGGAAGCTGGACAGGTAAATTATGTTTTTCATGTTGTCTTAACAAAACGGTCACCGTTCCAGATACAAGAAGCACAAGCAAGCCGCCTCGCAGCACTATGGCACCCTAAGCGCTGTCAGTTTGCCGCCGCGGCCGCAGTCTGGGTATGAGAGCAGCGAGGACGACCCAGCGCCCAGATACGAGACTCAGGTAGATCAGGTACCATACACATGAAGCTGCGGCGATAATAGGGTATCCCCTGTCACACAGACAGATAACATAACATAACATAAACATTTACAAAGGCACATGCATTGCTTCTGGCCCCACACTAGGATACCCTGTGTCGTGGGAACCAGAAACAGCGACATCACTAACATGTAAACATCCAAGACCTGGGGTTTTTTTTGTCCCCAGCCGGGATTCGAACCCGGGACCTCTCGCATGGCAGGCAGATGCGCAACCGCTGAGCCACTGAGGTCGAAGGTGTATTGATACAATGTATAAAAGTAGGCACAGTTGTGCCTTTCTGTGTATATAACCGCAATGAAAAATAAAGTTGCTCTGATCAAATCGGTTTCATAGTGAAAGTTGCTCAGAATGGTCTCCCTAATAACCCCTTAAAATATGACTACACCCTTCTGTTACATCCTGTATAGTTCTGTACATGTACATGGATATGGCAGCTTGATATCTTCTGTCAGTTCAGATTGGCCCCACCACTTTATAGGAGAATCTTGTTCTTTGGAATTATCACAAGTTTTGGCACATTATTCAGTATTATTTCAATTCCAGGTGTTGAATATGGCCGTGGACGATGCAGACCTGCAACTCGACTTCAGCCCCAACAATCACGCGTTCAACATACACAGCGTGCAATATTTATCTAAGGACAATGGTCAGTCAATTAACCCTTTTAACATTGACATTACAATAGGCTTGTGGCACACCTCGGACACTCCATAGAACGCTCGTAAAATAATCACCTATTACTACTACATAACCAAATGATGTTTGTATACGTGCAAATGTGTGCGTAATCTTTGCTAGGGCTGGTGGCGCGGCAAATGCAGCGATATTAAAGTATACGCGTCGTCACTCGTCCGGCATTCAGCCCTGTCTATTGATCCTATAACCAATCCTTTGACGCCAGGGGTGGGATGCGGTATCTGATTCAGCGCGGGGAAGGGAGTGGCCGTTCTGTACGGAGTACTATTATCTCTTCTGTGCTTGTGGCCAAGGTAACCCAATAAATCTAGAAACAAGTCTCAAGTGAGAATGTCAAGCCATTTTGTATATAATGCTTCATTATGTACAAAATGGCTTGACATTCTCAGAATTGTATATTTCCAGCAGATATATTTTATAAAGTCAATTTTGTGCAAAAAAAGACAGCATTTATTTGATGGCACTTTTACACGACGCCACTCTGTGGTTATTTCATAGAACTCAGGAACAAAAGTTCCGTTTTGACAGTTCATAAAAAGTATCTATTTTGACTTGACAGGACACAAGCCTATTATAGTGCTTCTTAGATTGGAATGAATCTGAAGGGTGGCGTGACGGTGGCGTGCGAGTCGTTCTGTGTTATTGCCAGTATTTTTACGGCAATACCAACGACAAAATGGCTACCAATCAAATTAGTTTCCGCTTCTCGCCGCGCGCATTCTTTTCCAAGACGTACTTTATCATCTATATTGATGTCATTTGCTACATGAGCTCCTTGGTCTAGTGGATTGGATGCTTGCTTCGTAGGCATTAGATGCCGGTTCCAATCCCGGTGCTGACCAATGACATAACAAAGTCTTAAGTACATTGTACAAACCTAATGGTGATGGAAAACATCGTGAGGAAACCTTCATTACTCCATAGCTGAGGCGATGGGCTAGCTCCCTGTCATGCCAAATTGAGTATTGAATAACTGGCTAAAAGTGGGCCTGTGCCTCTGTCACCCACCCCGTATGGGAAAAGTCGTGACGCTATGTTATGTAACATTTAAATTAAAAGTACCATCTTAAGCGTTTCGCTCGCGTAAGGACACTAAAAATATACAGGGTGACTGTGAAAATCATAGCTATAGCATTTTGACCTGTGTGGGTCAGCTGATTTGTATGGAGAAGTGAAAAATAAAGTTGCTCTGGTCAAATCGGTTTCATAGTGAAAGTTGCTCAGACTGATCCCCCTAACAACTCCTTAAAATATAGCTAGGAGTTTCACAGTCACCCAGTATTGTGTGCAATGTGTGTGCAATAAAGATCATTTGATCATTTGACAGCTTACATGAGTGACAGGTCTCCATCTACAGTAGCGCCACCAAGCGGGATAACTTTTCTAAAGCTGGCTCCACATTCGCTTCGCGCGCGTCGCAAAGCCGTAAGACTCCCGCGAAACATGAATGTGGAGGCCGTATGCATATTCTTCGCGTCTTGGCCAGCTGTTATTCAATACTCCATTTTGCGTAACAGGGGAACTAATACATCGCCGTAGCTAAGGCACAGAAGAGATAATAGTACTACGTACAGAACGGCCACTCCCTTCCCCGCGCGGATTCAGATACCGCACCTCACCCCGGAGTCGGGGAGCCTCTTCGGGAGACTCTTTGTCTAGAAGCTGAACGCACACATTCACAAACGAACGAGTTTACGCACACATTTGCACGTGTACAAATGTCATTAGGCTATGTAGTAGTAATAGGTGATTATTTTACGAGCGTTCTATGGAGTGTCCGAGGTGTGGCTAAGGTTTCCTCAGGTTTCCATTACCTTATGTTAGTGCTTATAATTTGGCAGGAAATGCTAGTAACTAAATAAGCTGCCAAGTGCGAGTTGGACTCGCGTTGAGAGGGTTTCGTATAACAATGTAGGGTTGCCAAGTTTCGCGCCGTGGATCGGCCGCGATCCGCGTGCGTGTCTGGAGGGGCTATGTCAGCTGTTATGAGTGACAGGTCTACATCTACAGCAGCGCCACCAAGCGGGATAACTTTTTTAACATCCTACCATTGCAAATGTTAAGTTATGTCATTAATAAATATCCTAATCAACCTCAATCATTTCCAGGCGAACGCAGCCCAACCCTCTCCGAAACAGCAACCACCGCGCGAGCATCAAGCGTCAACGACAGCACACTCAACAACCGCAACAACACATTCGACTCACGACAAACGCAAACGCTCAACCGACGGATCAACAACCCTCATGCGTTGAACAACGCGCATGCGCTAAACAACGCGCTAGGGACAATGCCGCGCGCGCCGATCGGCAAGAAGAACGGGAATGCCAAGAAGAAGGTTGCGCCGATTATGGCGTATGATGAGATTCCGGGGCTGCAAAGGTGAGGGTATTATTTGTGACTAGATAAGCAGCAGGGCTACCATGAGGCACGCCACTCACCTCAGTCACAATTTAATGTCAAAATCAATGCTCGCAGGTATGGAGAAATGTCATTATGTTGCGACATTTATACGCGAGGTGAGTGGCGTTACCTCATTGCAGCCCCGCAGGACTCTCTTACTTACTATACAAGGAATTAACGCAAAATGAGAAACTACTTTGTTATGATAGATAGATAGATAGATAGATAAATCATTTATTCAAAGGACATGGTACACACACATAAATTAATAACAAAAAAATCAATTTAAATAGACGGCACATAATAGCACGCACTATGCAATTAACAGTAGGTACCTACAGCTGTGTGGTTATGTGACTGTACCACGGCAGTGAAATGGCCCTGACTCAGCAATGTCACAGACGAATCTGTGACGCTGGTATTCTGCCAGGGCCAAAGCGGACGCACAACAGTGGCTCAAGTACCTACACAATTTAATTTATATTAGTAATTACATAAGAAAAACAAAATTAAATAATGAAATTATTTATGTTATTAATGGAATTGAAAATTTAAATAATTGGACATCATTCTGAGCAACTTTCATTATGAAACCGATTTGATCAGAGCAGCTTTATTTTTCACTTCTCCATGCAAATCAGCTGATCCACTCAGGCCAAAATGTACTGGGAAGTGTAAAATAAAGTTGCTCTGATCAAATCGGTTTCATAATGAAAGTTGCTCAAAATGATGTCCCTAACAAAGTAGTTTCTCATTTTGCGTTAATTCATTTACACCTTGTATATTTGTTACAAACACTTACGGCGGCGGAGGTTTCGTAGGCGCTGTTCAAAGGTTACGGATTAGGTAATCGTTGATTGATTCAAAATAGCGGCACGTGAGCTAATAGCGGCATATGATTTTCTAGTACCGGCAGGTGATTGGCTGAAATTAGTTAACCTCTTATCTGTGTAGACACGGATCCTGGTACCTACTGACTCGGCCACAATTTTTTTGATTTTCTACTTACTCTACATGAATAATTTAATGTTTAATTGACGACCTCTGTGGCACAGCGGTTGGGCATCGGGCTACCATGCGAGAGGTCCCGGGTTCGAATCCCGGCTGGGGACAAAAAAACCCCAGGTCTTGGATGTTTACATGTTTGTGATATTGCTGTTTCTGGTTCCCACGACACAGGGTATTCTATTGTGGGGCCAGAAGCAATGTGCCTGTATATAAAATTTATGTTTAAATGTTTATGTTTTAATGCCAATAAATAAATTAGAGACAGACCCATAACGTTTTCTAAATATCGTTTCTTTCCTCAGGGCGAGCGACAATGACAATGTGACGTTTGGCAAGAGAAACTTCACGGGATTCGGGTACGACCAGTCTCCGATCGAGACCACCACCGAACTATAGCAACTACAGGACATAGTCTATTCAATAGACGATAGACTCTATTGCATACGCGGTAGTGAAAGTGGATATGAACATTGTGAATTATAAAGACATTCCGTCCAGAATTTATTCAACCGTCCTTGAACATTCAGCAATGGTAGCTTTCTGTGCCCTCCTGTTTGCGCTCGGAGGCGCTTGTGTTTTTTTAATTGTGTTGTACGGCCCTGGAGACTAGTCATCTAAATGCCTAGTTAGAGGTACTATGAAGACTTTACGTCAACCAAGCGTCAACCCAAGATTTTACGTCAAATCAACTGTCAAAATATCACTCGTCCCACAAATATCATTCGTTCTTTCGCCGTCGTCATCGGAATCCAAACCAACGCGTCAGTTGGGGAAATTGCGCGGTACCAAATCGCCGTCGGCTGTCAAAATGAAGCCGACACCGATGCCGACGGCACATGCACGGTACGGTAGACCCACAGATCCAGAGACAGAGCGTGAGTAAAGAGTTTCGTTCATCTGAGGTTGGAAGTCGAATAGAATATAATTTTTCAAGAACTCTTTTCTGATCTTTGGAAGACTAAATGGACTAGTTCCCGAGGCCTAAAACAAAATTTAAAAGAAAGTCGCTATCGCCATTCGCCTGGTTGTGGATTTTACGCTGTACTTGTAATAAGTAAGTACCTTTATGGGATTTATGGAGTAAGGATGATGAATTGAAGCTGACAGATAAATTATTTCGTTATAAATTGAAGGTTCGTTCTAAAATATGAAATTAAAGTTTAAAAACTTTTATAGTTTGTGGCGTCATCCAACCAAGCTTAGTGTGTGGTTTGTGTGACTGATTGTTAGTCAATATACTTCGGTATTCTCTCATAAGGACATAGGCCGAACAAACTTACAATGAAGAACAGTAGACGTCGGAGCGAGAGGGTAAATTGTCAAATCTATTGGCAACATCAATCATCCTTATTCCGGATTTTATAGCATAATATTATAATTGTGTTCAACGATACGACGAGAATAATGAAATGACTGAATATAATGCTTCAATTTCTAGATTGTGTAATGTGAATAACGAATTTTTAAATAGATGTATTTTGTACGTATTGTAATTACTTAGCAATGGCTAGTCCTTGTGGTTTGAAGAACAAAATGTGCATAATTAATTTGTTAATAATATAAGTGGATATAATTTAATTTATATTGTAAATAATTGAGGCATTACTCGATGAAAAATTTAATAATTTTATTTTAGTGTACCTGAAACTTTGAAGGTACAAAATGTATATTTTGTATAAAATATAGGATTTTCTAATACTGGTTATTGTTATGGCCTGACGCGTGCCATTAAGAAAATAACATTCCATTTTCAAATCTTTTACATGACGGTGTAACGAAAGTTTTACTTTTGTGATATATTATTGCCAGTCTCAAATATCTGATTTTCAACCTATTTATTTATTTGTAATCAAGATTGTGCCTCTAAAAAGTTCGTTACTGAATGTAAGATTCCTATTTGTGTAAGTTTTTGTATTGTAATGTGCCAGTTAACATAAAAGCACTTTTACTGTCATAATAATGAAATGCTCACTGTAATAATATATTTTTGGTATTAAATCTGGGACAATTATTTGTGCCAAACATATTGCTATGTGACAGAAGATGCACTCCCGTTTGGATTTTTGTATAGATTTGCTCAAATTACAATTTGTAATTATTTTGTAAATCTTGGACCTAATATTTTACACTTGTAAATGATCAAATAAGAATATTTGTTTTTAAATAAATAAAATTGATTGATTGATTGTCAACCACGTTTATTTTATTTATATTTAATTTACTAAATCCTTTAGAGACAAATAAATATCTAAAACCTTCCAAAAAGTACTAGGGCAGCAGTCTGTTGCAGGAGGTTAAATCTATTCAAAATAAATATCTAAAACCTTCTAAAAAGTACTAGGGCAGCAGACTGTTGCAGGAGGTTAAATCTATTCAAAATAAATATCTAAAACCTTCCAAAAAGTACTAGGGCAGCAGACTGTTGCAGGAGGTTAAATCTATTCAAAATAAATATTTAAAACCTTCCAAAAAGTACTAGGGCAGCAGACTGTTGCAGGAGGTTAAATCTATTCAAAATAAATATCTAAAACCTTCCAAAAAGTACTAGGGCAGCAGACTGTTGCAGGAGGTTAAATCTATTCAAAATAAATAGAGAGCGGCAGGTACAAACACGATATCTGGGGGCGCGGCAGCGCCCCCGCCAAGTCGAGCAAAGAGCAAAGCATACGGGCGCAGCAGTAACATCCTTTACTGGAAGCCATTCAGAGCATATTTGACCTACCTGTTACTCCGTTGTGGATAAAGATAGAAACCTGAATTCTCGGCGGCTAAAAGGCACCATGGCATAAGACATATTCTTAAAATTTCATTAAATTTGAACCAGTAGAGTTGAAGGTACAGCAATTCAAAGTTCCTTAAATTTGACACTCACTGACTCACTGATTCACGATCATGAAAACTCTAAAGGTTACTTCTAGCGGACCCACAAGCTTAAAATTTTGAGCATGGTTAAAGTTTAGCCTGCAAAGCCAAGGAAAACTCAAACATTGCGCAATTTTAGCCCCAATTTCATAATACATTAATTATCAATAAGCTCAGTACACGACAACTTCGATTCATCGCTATTCCCCATTAGATGTCGCTATGTGTATCTTGAATCGCGGTATGGTTTGGTTCCAGCTATGATTTAAATGAAGCGGTTACAATATTGTCTAATATCGCTATTCCCCATTAGATGTCGCTAGGAGTGCATTTCCTGAATCGCGGTATGGTTTGGTTTGAGGTATGATTTATATTTATATAATTCACCGCCCAGACTTGCCACAAATCGTAACATCAAAGCCACAGAGAAGAGCCCATAGAGATAGGGAGTGGGCTTTGAGAAAGTCGGTAGCTAACGCACAAGAAATAGTACCCGAAAAGAAAAAAAGGAAAGTTACTTACAAAAAATTGGTTGCCTGTAAAGTCGGTATACGGGCGAAAGTTTTACGTGACAACGACTTTGAGTGGTAAAATAATTTTAATGTGAATATTCATTCGTATAGTAGGAAGAAGGATGAAATAATAGTAACAATTTAAAACATTTATTTATACAAAGAATTAGTGGACGGGACGCGTGCCTTTCACTTTTTATGTCTGTCTCTCTCGCTCTTAGGCGGGCTAACCATGCCCGAGTGGAAGGGACGCGTGCCTCTCACTCGCTCTCATTGTGAGCGCATAACGTGAGCGGAGCGTAACGCAGTTTCTTGAAGTGTCACCCGGCAAACCAATTTATAAGACGTTGTCACGTCAAAAGAAATGAGATCCCAACAAAAACATGCATACGCATATACAAAAACGCCAGTCTCGCAGCCTGCGCAGTTTATTCTTCCGTAAAAAGTTGTGAGATCTAATTTTAAACCAAGTCGGTTAATTTAACCAGTATCTGTGTATGGTAGAATCATTCCAACAACTTTATTATCGTATACTGTTAAGTACCTACCTAATTAGTTAACTAACTAATAACATTTATAGTGATCGGATCAATATAAGACATCTTTATTTCTTCAATAATAATTGGAATAATTAAAAGAAATAAGTTAAATCTAAAAGAAATATTTAAAATCTCAGAATAATGGTCTGAGACGTGCACTTTATTAAAATGGTGTTGTCTCACTATTTCCGCCACGGAACTATTGGGAAATACCGTTGACGGAAATATTGGGAAAAAAGTGTCACCATTAAGGTTTTTTACACTGGGATCAATTAAAATAATGTTTTCGGCTAGCTTTGATAAATTATTTATTAATTAATTTTAATAATATTATATTTCTTACAAAATATTAAGTTAATAGAAAATAGTAAGAATATTAGGTCCTTACATATGAAATTGGCGTTTATTCAAACTGGCCACTTTGATTTCAAATATCTGGCGTTTGCTTAGGAATTCCAAATTCAAATTTATTTTAAAATAAGGCTTGTGTATTTGTGTCTCCATTTTAGCGATTAATTTGTTTTTTTGCCATTTGTTTTTTCTTTGACATCATTCTGTTCACAATATGGAAAACTTGAAATATCGGGTTATTTGCGACTACGAGTTCCACCGTGGCACCAGCGCCGCAGAAACAGCTCGAAGGATTAATAATGTGTACAGGCACAGTATTATTATAGACAGTAGATAATCATCGAACAAAGGTACATCGCACGGCTGCACACATGCGCGCGTGTTCGGTATGCACGCACACATAGCCTTAGGATTTGTTTGAGACGGGTTCAATCGGGGCCGCGCCGTTGCCGTGTTCTCACGCTCTACTCGTTACCGCCACTATGTCATCTTCGTCGTCTTTACGGAAAAGTGTCTACTGTTGCGTTTATGGATGTTTTAATAACAATGGGACAAATCCGGAGCTATCTTTTTTCCATATTCCAAAGGATCCCGAGAAGTAAGTAACTTTTCTTAGCGTATTCATTTAAATCACAACGAAATGTAAACTCACACGCGAAACAGTCGTAGCTCGCTAGTCACAGGCGTTTGATCTTCGCCGCGTTCAGTATGCGAACGCGGCGAAGATCAAACGCACCTTATGCCTTATGCCTTACGCCGTCGTCTGTCTGCGTGGAAGCCACCTCGTAGTAGGTATGAAGACAGCGAGTCGCCCCCAGTGCCACGCACGATATCAAAAGGAGCCGAATAGGCTTGTAAATAAGCACCTACCAACCTAGTGCAGATTAGCCACTATTTTATACAAGGAAATATTTTAGGTATAGTATAGTGGTAAGTAATAAAATATTCGATGAAATGGGAAACTAGAAACACATACCTAACGATCTGTAATATTATTACTTTGTGTAAACAATATTGTCTATTGAACTGTAACTGTAATACCTACTTTGCATAGGTACCTACTTAAAAGAAAAATTAGTATTTTAGGTATGCCAAGCCACAAACGTGACACAGCCCTGCGCATCGAGCGAAAGTAGGTAACGAACGCTCCTAGACGGCCTCTGATTTACTACTGTCTATAATAATACTGTGGTACAGGGAAGCTACCGCAAAAGAAAACACGGTACGTTTTTCATTCCAACGTTTTCGTTCTGGAAATTTTGACATACAGAACAAACCCCGGGGACGGCTGGAGACCCTTATTGACAATGAAGATTTAAAAGTGATTGAGGAAGCGGATCCATCGCAAACCACGTGTAAGTTAGCAGCAGGCTTCGGTGTGAGTGATGAAACAATTAGAATTCATATGAAACAAGTTGGAAAAGTGAAAAAGCTCGAAAAATGGAGTACCGCATGAATTGTGTGAAGAAAACCAACAAAAACGAGTCGAGTGCTGCGTTACATTACTCAATCGTCATTAAGAAGAGCTACGATTCGAATGTCTATGACACCCACCGTACTCCCCGGTCCTTGCTCCAACAGATTACCACTTTTTCCGGAATTTGGACAACTTCTTGCAAAGAAAATAAACAATTCCGATGAGGGAGTCAAAACCGCCTTCAAAGATTCTATTGATTCTCGCTCTCACAATTTTTTCAGCAAAAGAATAAATGAACTATCGATAAAATGACGAAAGTGCATTGATAACAATGGTATACTTTGATTTAGTTCTTGATCGAAGATTTAGTTACTAAAATAATTTCATTTAAAAAAAGTAGTTTTTTTTTCCATACAAAACGCCAATTTCATATGTAAGGACCTAAATCAGAATCAGAACGTTATGTGGATCACAGTTTTAAATTAGTTTTTACAATTTACACTGTCCTTACGTCCTGCCATTAGGCATAGGCATACGAACTAAATATAGCAATTTGATACATCATTATCAAGTATGTATTATAAACAAATTAGTAGGTACTTAAACCAAAATACTCGCAAAACTATGAAATATAAATAATAATAATTAAACCCTTAATCCTATCAAACCCTAGCTTAGCCGCTTTAGTTGTGCAATCTTAAATTAATTAATTAAACTAGCTATTCGTCCACTGATATCTTTTGCCTTATCATTAGTATTATTGCCATATTAGCTTCATCGCTACTCATCACAATCGCATTCATCGACACAATACCCTTTACTATTCCTCAGTTTCCCCTCATCACACACGCATTGCGGCTTGCAACAATCTTGCGCAGCACATCTGTATGCATACTTTCTGGAGAGGCACGTCCGTGGTGGACAAAGTTTGGGGCAGTTTTCGTAGTGTTCGTCATCTGGACATGCTGGGATCGCTGGAAATATAAAAACTTTGTGAATAACACGAAAAAAGCATTGCAAGAGTTTTAGAAGTTTCAGTCACTATCGTGTCAGTAGGCCTAAGAGACCGCGTGAATTTCCCATACAAACGTATACCAAAATGATTTGAATTTGAGAACTAGTTCAAAGCATTTAGACTGTTAATCGGATTAATACAGTGTTTACGCAGGTTCCTGGTCGTATACCAAGGTTCTTATTCAAATTACTTAAAAATATTTTAAAATTGGTTGAAGAGGAACCCTGGTATACAGACCAGGAACCTGCGTAAACAGTGTATAAATCCGATTAACAGTCTAAATACGTTAAACTATTTCTCAAATTCAAATCATTTTTGTATTACGTTTGTATGGGAAATTCACGCGGTCGCCAGAGCCCTAAGGCGGAGTACTATTATCTCTTCTGTGCCTAAGGCCGAACTTTGTAATAAAGGGTGTAATAGAAAGGGGTGTACAAGCCGAAAGAGGGTTGTTAGGGACATCATTCTGAACAACTTTCACTATGGGACCGACTTGATCAGAGCCACTTTATTTTTCACTCCACTATACAGATCAGCTGAGCGCTAGAAAAGAGAAAAAGTGCTTGTTTGTATACAGATCAGCTGAGCGTGTTACATGCCCTGCATCCACGGAAGCTGATGACGAGGTCCCGCCACCTCGCTTTGATGACGACATCGCGCGTGCATAGTGATAGTTTTAGGCAGTTACTAATTATTCCATTGTAATTTTCCTATGCAGCGTAAGCAACCCGTGTAACCTAGTTACTTTTGTACTTTACTCGTTTAGTGCATTTTTATTTGTTAATTTTAGATCACTTCAATTCTCGCATCGATTGAATATAGACATAAGTATTAATTGTAATTTGTATTTCCTTAAAATAAAGGATTTAATTAATTATCGGTTTTTTTTAAATCCATCGGTTGCCGATTCCTTATTTGGCGCAGCCGGTAGGATCCTTGAGTCAGTAGGCGCGCGGGAAAACTAAGGACTCCATACATCGTAGCTCCTGTTGGCTCCGCTAGCCTCTGGTCGAGCTTTCAAGCCGTAATCAAGGATTCCACGAACGAAGACAGCAGCCGAGGAGGTATCTGACAATTGATACAAGAAAAAATACCGAAGAAGATGATATATTATATGTAAGTCCATGCATTGTTCTTACTCTAGTGTTGCTTCCTTTTAAATTTTCCTTGTGTGTAATTTCCTATTTCCAAAATTTTCCGTCCCGAGAAATCTGGTGTGAAAAAGTCCTCTATTAGACAATTACGTAAGGAGAGACTATTAGATTTGAATAGGATTTTGGAAAGTGAAGATTTAGGTGTAGAAAATTTATTTAAGGACCCCAATAGTGATAGTGTTAGTTTAGTGACCCAGTCTGTGCCCAATTTTAAAATCATGACGGCGCCGACTACCGACCCCGATACTATTTTTAAGGCACTACGCCTTGTGCCCGAATTCGACGGAAATCCGAATATTCTGACGCGATTTATCAGAATATGTGACCAGTTAGTTATTCAGTATATGAAACCGGAACCCGGTTCTGAGCTAGCTAACCTAAGTTTGATTAATGGAATTTTAAATAAAATTACCGGTCCTGCCGCGAGGACAATAAACTCAAACGGAGTAGCAGAAAACTGGATAGGCATCCGTACAGCCCTGATTAATAATTTCTCAGACCAAAGGGATGAAACCGCCCTCTATAATGACCTCTCGTTGGTGACGCAAGGACATAGCACTCCCCAGGAATTTTATGAAAAATGTCAAACCCTTTTCAGCACGATTATGACGTACGTTAGTCTTCATGAGACTATCCCTACTACAGTGGAAGCCAAACGCGACCTCTATAGGAAACTCACCATGCAGGCCTATGTCCGTGGTCTCAAAGAACCCCTAGGATCTCGGATAAGGTGTATGAGACCTGACACCATAGAAAAAGCACTGGAGTACGTACAGGATGAGATGAACGTGATGTACCTCCAGGGCCGTAACGATTCACTTCCAGAGCGTAGAGCTCTCCCTCACTATCAACCCCCTATGCCCATGAGAATGCCTATGCAGATGACATCTGCCATGCCCAAACCATTAAATTTCCCGAATGCCTAACATGCAACACCCTGTACCGATTTGGAAGCCAAACTTCCAGTCTTCCCATAATCAACCCCCAAGAAATATGCCTTCTCGAACCCAGCAAATGTTCGGAGCGCCTCTCCCTAACTACAACCCCAGAAGTAACGTATTTAAGTTGCCTCAGAGACCCTCATTTCAGACTCAAAATACAGGCCCAAAGCCTATGAGTGGAGTAGTGAACTACTCATCCAAACCGCTTCCCCCTTCTGGCCATGATTGGCGTAAATCTGGAAACCCTCCGCCGACTAACTATTTCAAAACACGTGAAATGAATTTCAACGAAACTGCCGATTATAACGACTCATATTACTATACGGAACCCGACTATTATTACGAACATAATGACTGCTACGGACCGACAGAGCAATACTACCCCGAGTATTCTCAACTTGACTATGCCGACTACCCCCAGACTTACGATTATGACAACGCACCCCGTGACATACCCAATATGATTGAGGCCCCTCAACCATCTTCCAGTAATGAATTGGATTTTCCCAAGGACTACCCCTCCATAAAACCAAGATAGAATTAAATTTACACTCTAAGAGACATCTCCGATATGTGCAAATTGCAAACCCCCCATTAAAATTATTAGTGGATACCGGCGCTAATCAATCGTTCATTAGCCCCGAAGCTGTGCAAAAATATTTTTCGCACATACCCCTAAATTACGACCCCTTTGAAGTGACCAATGTACACGCAACGACAAAGAATGACTACTCAATAACTATTCAAAATTTCCCCGAATTTAATGACGATCAGAACATTAAATTATTCGTGTACAAGTTCCACAGATATTTTGATGGACTGATAGGACTTGACTTACTGGACGGACTCGAAATTGATCTTAAAAATAACTTGCTTATAACAAAAAATTCCAGAATCCCGATCATACCATATCAGAGTAATATGCCCACTTCCGACTACACAATCGCAGCACATTCCTCAAAATTAATTTGTATGCCAATTGATAGCCCCGACGGCGACGTAATTGTTCCCGATCAAATTTCCTGTAATTGCATAATCCACGAATGCATTACCACTGTGACTGACCGCGAAGGAATTATAGAAGTAGAGAACATATCCGACAATGACATAGTACTTTCATTCGACCGACCAGTACAGGCTGAGATATTTAATGTCGAGTGCATGAGCACTGAACATGATCCGACTCGCGCGCGTGAAGTGATATCACGTTTGCGAACCGACCATTTGAATCAGGAAGAGAAAATTAACTTAGAGACTTTATGTTCGCGCTATCCTGACGTATTCTATATTGAAGGAGAACCACTGACATTTACTAACAAAATTAAACACAGCATCAGGACCCACGACGAAATTCCCGTTTATACGAAAAGTTATCGCTACCCCTTTGTACACCGCCAGGAAGTAAGAGATCAGATAACTAAGATGTTGGATCAAGGTATCATAAGACCTTCTGATTCTGCATGGAGCTCACCCATATGGGTGGTGCCAAAGAAAGTTGACGCATCTGGAAAACAAAAATGGCGATTAGTGATAGATTTCCGTAAATTAAATGACAAGACTATTGACGACAAGTACCCTATCCCGAATATTAATGACGTCCTTGACAAACTTGGCAAATGCCAGTACTTTACGACTTTGGATTTAGCGAGCGGATTTTATCAGGTAGAAATGAATCCTGACGATATTTCGAAGACTGCCTTCAATGTTGAGCACGGGCACTTCGAATTTTTGAGAATGCCGATGGGATTAAAAAATTCTCCATCGACTTTTCAACGAGTTATGGACAATGTCCTCAGAGGACTACAAAACGAGATTTGTCTTGTATATTTGGACGATATTATTGTATTCAGTACCTCTCTACAGGAACATATGACTAACCTGGAGAAAGTTTTCACGAGACTAAGGGAGTCAAACTTTAAAATTCAAATGGACAAGTCCGAATTTTTAAAATTAGAGACTGCATACCTTGGACACGTTATCACTAGGGAAGGAATAAAGCCTAACCCTGACAAAATTTCTGCAATAGACAAGTTTCCCATTCCCACAACGACAAAGCAGATTAAACAATTTCTTGGTTTGATAGGTTACTATCGTAAATTCATCCCCGACTTTGCCCGCATCACTAAACCTATGACTAAACGACTCAAGAAAGGTAGTAAAATAACTCTTGATCCTGACTATACTGAGTGCTTTGAGAAGTGTAAGACCTTACTGACAAATGACCCCATATTACAATATCCCGATTTCACCAGAGAATTTGTTCTCACGACCGACGCTTCTAACGTTGCCATTGGAGCCGTTCTATCCCAAGGATCAATAGGATCTGACAAACCCGTATGCTATGCATCCCGTACTCTGAACGACAGCGAGATGAACTACAGCACTATAGAGAAGGAGCTTTTGGCCATAGTATGGGCTACTAAGTACTTCCGACCCTATCTATTTGGACGCAAATTCAAAATTTTCACCGACCATAAGCCACTTCAGTGGATTATGAATATTAAAGAACCCAACTCACGACTGACACGATGGAGACTGAAACTGAGTGAATATGACTATACAATAGTTTACAAAAAGGGAAAGTATAACACTAACGCCGACGCCCTCTCCCGAGTAGAGATCCACAATGAAGAAACTGAAACACTTTCTATGATAGCTAATCCCTCTGAAAAACCACCCTCTGAAAATAGATCGACAACTGCAACTGCCCACACTAGTAATGAACACCCCATCCTCGAAGTTCCCATCACTGACGAACCCCTTAACAAATTCCACAGACAGTTATGCTTTTCTATTGTAGGTGACATAAAACGTAGACCGACTGCAACTAAGCCCTTTGACACGCACACACGTACACTTATTCAGGTATCCGAATCAAATCTGGAGCAGGACGTTATAAAAGCCATCAAAGAGTATGTGAATCCAAAAGTAAAGACCGCCCTTTTTATCAATCCACCTCTAGGGATGTATCAAATCATTCCTATCATTCAGGATGCATTCAAAAGTTCCGCCATGAACCTAATTCTATGTAAAATTCAGTTAGAAGACGTAAAAGAATACTTACGACAGCAAGAAATTATTCGGCATTACCACGAAGGTAAGACCAATCATAGAGGCATTAACGAATGCTATCTATCCCTCTCCCGTAGGTACTACTGGCCTAAAATGAAGGACCAGATCACTAAGTACATTAATGAATGCACAATCTGTGGACAGACTAAATACGACCGTAACCCCATTAGGCCTCAGTTCAATATTGTTCCCCCAGCAACGAAACCCCTCGAGATTGTCCATATGGACCTATTCACAGCCCAGAACGAAAAGTATCTCACGTTTGTAGACGTTTTCTCCAAATACGGCCAGGCCTATCACCTGAGAGATGGAACTGCCGTAAGCATCCTTCAAGGACTTCTTCAGTATTGTACCCATCATGGGCTCCCCTTAACCATAGTAACAGATAACGGAACTGAGTTCACTAATCAGATGTTTTCAGAATTTACACGACTTCATAAGATAAATCACCACAAAACCTTGCCCCATGCCCCCAATGATAACGGTATCATTGAGCGTTTTCACTCCACCCTGTTAGAACATCTCCGTATCCTGAAATTACAGCAAAAAGATGAACCTGTAATTAACCTCATGCCTTACGCAATACTTGCCTATAACAGTTCTGTTCATAGCTTCACTAAATGCAGACCATATGATATAATTAAAGGACATTTTGACCCTAGGGACCCCCTGGACATTGATCTTACAGGACA
The DNA here is from genome assembly GCA_963457715.1 of Argyresthia albistria. Classification (NCBI taxonomy): domain Eukaryota; kingdom Metazoa; phylum Arthropoda; class Insecta; order Lepidoptera; family Argyresthiidae; genus Argyresthia; species Argyresthia albistria. Next base: position 10,915,047 of record OY735258.1, read on the forward strand.
TTTAATGCAACAATACATTTTGACTCATAAGGAACAGATGAAAACAGTATACAATCTCATAAATGAATCCTCTCTTCACAATCGCACCAATCTAACAGAAAACAGGAATAAGGATAGAGAACCCGAAGTAGAATACCAACCCCAACAGCAAGTTTTTATTAACAACCCCTTAGCAAGCCGACAAAAGTTAGCCCCCCGTTATACGCAAGACACTGTTTTAGCCGATCTGCCCATTCACATTTACACGTCGAAAAAGAAAGGCCCTGTGGCCAAGTCACGACTCAAACGAGTCCCTAAGAATTTAAAATTGTTACAGGATACTACTGGGACTGACGACACAGCTGACGCGAGCTCACGAGATAAGACTTGAGAGCTTGGACGATGGACCTGGACTTTTACCTTTCAAACTGGGAAAAATGACTCTAATAACTCATTACCATACTTTTTTACAGTACATTCAACTAACTGATATTGAGGAAAAACTTGACTCTGTAGAGACTCAATTGCAGTACTTTAGGGACCGACTTGATAATCAAACCTATTCCCTTTATGAATTTCAGATCCTGTATCTTTCCCATAAATTATCTAAAGCAATGTCACAACTGAAAAGTTTAGAACCCAGCCGCACAAAAAGAGGTCTAATAGACGGATTAGGTTCAATAATTAAAAGTATTACTGGAAATCTGGACTATACGGACGCGAAAACGTATAACGACGCGATTAAGTTACTTGAAAGTAATCAGAATAAGATGTTATCAGAAATTAACGAACGCATTAGTATTAATAATGAGTGGATGTCTCAACATACCACTATTCTGTCCCACATAGCATATAACCAAGATAAAATTAACGAAACGCTATCGTTACTTTTAGATAGAAACGCATACGCAGAAAATAACCTTTTAAAGTATGCGAAGTTTGCCCAGATGTTATCTATAATTAGCGAAAACATAGATGACTTATCATTAGAGTTACTTAGGATAGAAGATATATTAGCTTTTATACGTGCATCGAGCACACATCATTCTATGCTTAATATAGATACTTTAAGAAATATGTTAGTTAGGCTTAGTGACATATATAAACCAGATCAGATATTAGATTTGGAACTGAGAGAATATTATAATATTATTAAACCAGGATCATACTTTTCAGGAAATCAGATAGTAATAGTTTTCAAATTACCTATAATTTCCCCAGATTTCTTTGATTTTTATAAATTATCTATTGTCCCGAATAGATTCCATCAGACCTTCATTCCCCCTTATCCTTTCATAGCAACCAATGATAAGACGTTCATGTACATAGAGGCTGAATGCCCGAAGTTCGATCATCAGTATCTCTGCGAAGCAAATACTAATCATCCCGTTAGAAGAAACCCTGACTGCATTCAACACCTCATCACCAAACAATCTCTGGATAAATCCTGCCAGCCAACTACTATCTCACTAACAAAAGGAGCCTTGGAGAAACTGGACGACCAGCACTACTCACTTGCATTCCCGAAGCCAACAGCGACTCAACTCGTCTGCGACCGAGAAGAATATATCACTCTACACGGAAGCTACCTTGCCATCATCCCTCATTCCTGCCTACTACGCACTGAAGAATTCACAATCATTAATGAAAACAACCTACTGAAAGGACAACCGCTGAAAATCATGAAGTTGCCTAATAAAACCGAAATGACGTTACCAACCGTTCCTGTACCACATATCAAGCTAAACTCTATCAACCTGAGAGGACTTCACAACGCTGAGGACAAGATCCTGCTTCAACCCCGTCTGCAACTGGACCAGCTAACTCCTGAAACATTATATCACACGACCATACCGTTCTACGTGATAATCTGCTGCGCAACCCTAACCGCAGTATTCATGATCAGCCGCCGCTACTATACTCGACGCAGTACATCCAATCCTGAAACGGAGACTACATCAGATCCAGTATATGAAGACCCTGAAAAACTTAAGGCTAGAAAAGCCATACCGAAAATCAAGGCTAGAAACGCCATTCCAGAGACATTTTCTCTCAACGTTCTAAAATAGTCCCTGATCTTCGCGGGGAGGTGTTACATGCCCTGCATCCACGGAAGCTGATGACGAGGTCCCGCCACCTCGCTTTGATGACGACATCGCGCGTGCATAGTGATAGTTTTAGGCAGTTACTAATTATTCCATTGTAATTTTCCTATGCAGCGTAAGCAACCCGTGTAACCTAGTTACTTTTGTACTTTACTCGTTTAGTGCATTTTTATTTGTTAATTTTAGATCACTTCAATTCTCGCATCGATTGAATATAGACATAAGTATTAATTGTAATTTGTATTTCCTTAAAATAAAGGATTTAATTAATTATCGGTTTTTTTTAAATCCATCGGTAGAAGAGAGAAAAAGTGCTTGTTTGTATACAGATCAGCTGAGCGTAGAAGAGAGAAAAAGTGCTTGTTTGTAACGGTCAGGTTCGTTACAAATCGAAACCGCTTGAAAACCCCCATGAGGCTCCCGCACGATTCTGAAACCGCGCGGTTCCCGCTGTGTCTCAATATGGTCTGAACAAGCAATAAGTGTAACCCCTTTTTACCCCTCCACACACTCCATTTTTACCCGATATATGTTACTACATTGACCCTTACAAAGGCGAACATGCACAAAATAAAAGTCGCACAAAGGGCCATGGAGCGTGCCATGTTAGGCATCAAACTTCAGGATCGAATTCGAAATAAGACGTCGCACTAAGGTCGCCGACGTCGGCAAGATAATCACGAGACTGAAGTGGGGGTGGGCAGGACACTTGGCACGGAGGGATGACGGAAGGTGGACCAAAGCGGTAACGGAGTGGCTACCCAGAACCGCAAAACGCCAAGTAGGCAGACCACCAGCCAGATGGACGGATGACATCACCGCCATTCTCGGCAGGCAGTGGATGCGGGAGGCACAAGACCGGAGCGGATGGCGTGGTAGAGAAGAGGCCTATACCCAGCAGTGAGTAGGTGTGGGCTGATTGATTGATTTGTTAAATACTTACGACAATCCTCCTTCTTCACACAAGTCGTGCTGCCATCTTCGAGCCTCACAGATCCTGGCAAGCAGAAGCACCCGTCTACACAGACGTCGGAGCAGACTCTACAGGTGTTGTTGTAGTTCAGGCAGCTGTCTTCGCAGGACGGACCGCACGCGGGGTAATACTCGTCGTCGTTGCATAGCGGGGGGGCTGTGAGCAGAAGAATGATTTGACATTTATTTCATTCTCTCCCATAATATTGGATAAGAAAGAAGGATAAGGAAGCGTCTATGGCCGAGCGGTATCCGCAGATCGGAAACAATCATGCGGGTTAAGGCGAGGTATGAATAATTACAAACCGAGGTCAACGAAGATTGCGGAAGTGAGAAGCAAATATAACTCGGGAACAGGAATAAGTGGGATGGCAATTGTGCGCTCGCGCCTAATCTGAATCAACGTAAGCGCCAAAACGGAAAAAAAAAATCATAAAAAATAAGCTATTCCAGGGAATTACATTTCAATCTTCAAATCGGTAATAACAACAATTCCCCGCATATTACAATTAATAGAAATATCATATTTACTACTACTGCGGTAAAAAAGGAAAAAAATATTGGAAAACAGGGTTGACTTTGGATTTATTTTCTATCGAGAAAATTTCATCCAAACACGTTTTCCTTCATGAAAACCCTAGATTATACAGTCAAATTACATATACCTGAAATTGATTACGATTTGCCTAGTATTTCCTGAAATACACATGAAAAAAGCACCCCTAATTTATTCATGAGGCGCCTTAAGCAACATCTGGCCGAACGGGTATTGGATGGGTGACCCGTTTCTACGTGGCATTTGTTTCGGGCGCTTCCACGTTTCAGATGACACGTTAAGCTAGGTCCCGGCTACTAACACAACTTGGTGGTAGTAGTCGTAAAGCTGTGACAGAAGACATAGGGCAGCTTGATAATTTCTGACAGTCAGATTGGCCACTAGCCCGACACGACGTTTGATGTTGTCAGTTTACTTCGTTTTTATAGGATACCATGTGTCGTGGGAATCAGAAACAGCGATTTCACGAACATGTAAACACTCGGAATGAGTGTAAACAAGACCTGGGGATCTTTTTTCTTTCTTTCCAACCGGGACGCAAATTAACCCGAGACATATCTCATACTCATACTCATATATTTATTGCGGTCAGTGTGGTACACTTTAACACAATTATATCCAACAATGAACCCTGTAAGCTAACTTACATCTAATATTTGTGTTTGATAAATATTAGGTACCTATCTTAGTTAAAATAGAATTTTAATTTAATAATAGTGAGATCATTATATGCATATACTTATACCTATATTTTTATGTGTTTTATTTTTTATCTTATAACGAGGTAATTATTATCAGGTATAACTTTAGCTATCTTGTGTATGTATTTGTATGTATGTGTATGTATGTGTGTGTGTGTGTGTGTGTGTGTGTGTGTGTGTGTGTGTGTGAGGGTGTGTGTGTGTGTGTGTGTGTGTGTGTGTGTGAGGGTGTGTGTGTATGTGTGAGGGTGTACATGTGTGTGTGTGTCTCTTGGGAAGAACAGTCTCGCTCGACCACAAAACCACAGAGATTGTCAAAAACATTTCATTAATTACGTGTTTATGTTTATGTTTACACAACGCGGAGTAATTATAGTGTGCCAGGAATTGTATGTGTATGTATGTGAATGTTATGTTATGATATTTGTAATTTGTAGCAACAAAAACAGAGTCACGCCTTCTTTTCATTACGGAATACACAGTACACACTCCCCCTAATGTATTTTATTAGATACCTGGATACTTAAATTATTCAATGAAACCCCTATTAATATACTAGCAATTACAATAATGCGTGCATTAGGTACGTGTAATGCATGAGATTGCATTGATTCACACGGTGCGAGCTAGCGTGCGAGCCAGCCTGCCGAGTAGCTGCACTGCAGTAACTCGCACTGTTTGGACGTAACATACCAGTAACTCGCACGTGCGAGTTGGTCAGTAGCTCGGATGCGAGTTACTTCAACATTTTTTGTTTTCACTCGCTGCTCGCCCGGCAGCAACTCGCACATGACAGCGGCTCGGCCGTCGCTCGCATCGTTTGGACGCGTTCGGCAGTAGCTCGCCAGTGCCAGCCGGACAGTTCACTCGACATCGCGACTCGCCTCGGACTGGGCAGTAGCTGGTGTCGTGTAGACAGCAAAGGCGAGCCGAGCTACTGGCGTGCGAATAGACAAACCGAGTAGCTGTCTACTGGCCAGGCAGCAGCTCGCACTGTGTAAACAGGCCTTAACCTCCTAGCACTCCTAGTAAATAATTTTACTGGTATTAATTTCACGTCCTACATAGTCGTGGCTTTTGGTAATTATGATTATTAACCGTGCAATTATAATGAGTCAGTGCATTGATGTGGTTCGTACACTTACAGCACCACACCAAATGTGAATTAACCTCAAACCACACTGAATCACAAATATCATTCGTTATTTGGTTTTGTGTACAACCTTTATCACTTCCACCCCGTTTATGACAGAAATACGCCCTGTTATTATGTAAAGTAAAATGTATTCTAATATGTAATGTTTCCACCGAGGGGCATGGACCTTCGAGACGTATACAATACAGGATGTATAGTTCGCGTCAGGAATATTTAGATCTGAGAGAGCTGTGAACTCTCTCCCATCTCATTTTAACCTATGCTAGAAAGAGTTCGGTCAGAGACAAAGAAACTTTGGGCGGTCTGTAAAGGAAAGGTGTCAGTTGGACTTTATTATGAATAACTTTCACTTTGAAACAGATTGAATTGGTGCAACTTAATTTTTCTATCTTTATTTTTCATCAATGATAAGTTAGACCTGATTTACGATCGTAGCTCTATTCCTTCACAGCTACGAGTATGCCACAGAGGTCAAGCTTCTGCCTCAACAACAGGTCCTATGGGTTCAAATTCTGGCCAGAGAAAGGAAACTATCTTCTTCTGCTTGTTTAGATTGCTGTAGATGTTTGTGATATCGCTGTCACTGGTTCCCACGACACAGTCTGTAGTGTGGTCCCAGAAGCAATGTTATAGGGCCTGTATTCAAATAAGCAAAGCAATTAGCTTGGTCAGCCTACATCCTAATTTAGTAGCAGACTTTTTAACCCTTCACTCTCAGAAGCACACCGCTCGAACGACCGAACAATGGCGAACTATAAAGATAATAAGATTTGTCGGCGAACCAGTTAAGTACTGAACAAGAGAATGCTAAAAAGATAAAGAAAAACAAGACTAAACTTACAGCACTGGTCCACAGACACACAAGTCCCATTGTCGTGCTTCAGAGTTCCTTCGACGCACTTGCAGCCCTTATAGCAGACCGCCGGACAAACTATCCCACCGTGCCGATACCGGGTTCTGCAGGTCTTATCGCAAGGGTTGGTGCAGTCGGAAGGCTCTTCGTTGACGCCGCAGACCAGGGCTGGTGGTTGGGGAAAAGATCTTGGTAATTTTTGGGAGTGTGTTTTTTTTGGGGGACTACGGTAATGACAGGTTTTGACCGGCGGTGGGTGTATGCTCATATGTTCCCTCAGAACATCCACAGAATTTGACAAATGAAATGAAAAGAAATTTATTTTATTTCACACAATAGTCTTGTGGCCAAGGTAATCCAATAAATCTAGGAACAAGTCTTAAGTTGAAGAATTATGTATAAAATGGCTTGACATTCTCAGAATTGTATATTTCCGGAGATATATTTTATAAAGTCAATTTTGTGCAAAAAAGACAGCATTTGATGGCACTTTTACATGACGTCATTCTTAAACTCAGGAACAAAAGTTCCGTTTTGACAGTTCATAAAAAATATCTACATATTTTGACTTGAGAGGCCACAAGCCTACTAAATTATACCTACAAAACGAATAGTCGGCCCGAAATGATGGTATCGTTAGGAGAGTGGTGATCGCGGCTACTTATAGCTGGGACTTAAAGGCTATGTGACGTCACACTAAATTCATTCTGGCGCCCTCTAGAGGGCATAAAGTCAATGACAAAAAAATACTTTTGAAACAGGACCAAAAAATGCTACTTGAAAAGTGTTGGGTATCAAATAGGGATTATTTGGCATTTTTTTTTAATTATTACTAGCCTATGCTCGCTGCTTTGCTTAAGATGATTCTATAGAAAACCTGCATGCATGCGGCATAAAGATTCTCTTTCCATATTTTGATAAATGACATCTCTCCGATACGACCGTCATTATGGAAGCTGTGCAATACACTAAAGGCCCCGTCAGGAGACCGTAGATTTTTTTGTCAAATTCAATGAACTCATAGTAACATACGTCTAATATGAAACTAACGAGCAATGTCACTTGGTCGGGGTTATATTTCTACTATGGAGTTTGTTTACAAATATTATACGGTCTCCCGACGGGGCCTTTACTGGTAAATCATCGATAAATAGAACTCACGACAAGTGTCCGGATTCACGCAAACTCCGTCGCTGTTCCTCACAGTCCCCTTCACGCATCGGCAGCCGGTGTAGGGCACACAGGCGCCCATAAGTGCTGGGTCGAGGTCCTTGGTATCACAGCTCAGTTCGCAGTCTACGGAGTCTGTGACGTATTCCTCGTTGGCGGGGCATGTTGCTGGAGAAGGATTTAGTGTTTTGACATACGTATGGTTATGCAATCTTCATGGCTTTCATCGCAACCGAAGCACGAGGAAATAGATCAGAGTTTCTTTGGCACAGACTGTAGGTAATAAAGCGTGATCAATATTAAGCGTTGAGCGAGGGTAAATGGAAGAGAGAGATTATCCCCACCCTACGCTAGTTCACCACCACCACCGTTCACGCGAACAGTATGAGGAATGAACCGTGGGTACCAGTTACTGATACTAGCAACCAACAAACCTTGCAAGAAGAAGCAAAGTGGAAGCAGGACAATACTCACGGCAGTCACAAACCGGCACGCAAGTCAGGTTACCCTCATTAGCCCGGACAGTGCCCTGCTTGCAGAAGCAGCCATCCACACACTGGTCGGTGCAGACGCCACAATCATCATAGTTAGAACAGTTCGGCTCGCAAGCCGTGCCGCATGAGTTGTATTCCTCGTCATCGTTGCAGAGAGGTGGGCCTGGAATGATTATGTTGATTAAATAAGGCCGAGGAAACAGCACGCTCCTAACATACAGTACTGATTTTTATTGTGTTTTGTATTTTTGTTTTTTTAATTTATTTATTCTGCTACCCACCTTATTTTCACATCACTTACTTCCCAATTAAAATATTTTGTGTAGTAATGACTATTTAATTTGTGTTACTAATTCTCAATTTTTCAATTTCCCAATTAAAATATCCCAATAATCATAATACTGACATCCCATTTTTTTTATATCACTCTTTATGCAATTTCAATTTCAATGTAATTATTTGTTATATTTTATTATGTTTCCATTTTGGTCATAAATGGAATTTTATATTAATAATTAATACTAATGTATATTATAATGTGTACTCGTGCATACTGTTGTCTCGTCCGTATTTGGCCCTGGCAGAATACCAGCGTCACAGATTCGTCTGTGACATTGCTGAGTCAGGGCCATTTCATTGTCGCGGTACATTCACAATACCACATAGTGAAAATGATTATTTATTTGTAAATTGTTTTGTGTTATGTTCTTCCAGGTTTTATTCTATTTTGTATTTCTTTTTATTATGTGTCTGTGTGTGTACCTTTTCAGTGAATAAATGAATTTATCTATCTATCTATCTAAATTCTCTGCTTCTTCTTTTTTTGGCAAATGTTTCTATCGTTTAGGGGGATAAGACACTCAAGAGTAGGCAGCAGTGTGCATAAAGATAAAGGATCTGTTTGACCAAGTAACTAGTGCTCCGAACTCTGGAAACTAGAAACAATAGGACTGACTCCCCCTCTACGTCTCACCTCGTAATAACTATTTAAAAAAAATTGCCGACCAAATTAGTCTGTTGGTTGACTACGGAATGTAGAATTCTTACTGGAAGTGGTTTGTACTTACTACATTCAGCTATAGGCACGCAAAGGCCGTGGTTGTTTCTCAAATGTCCCTCAATGCAGGAGCAACCTGCAACGCAGTACAACGGACACACTCTTCCATCACTCCTGTACCTGGTCTTGCAATTTGTGTCACAGAGACTGACACAACTTGAAACTTCTTCGTTTTCACCGCATTGTATGTTTGTAGATGAAGCTGAAAAAAAGAATCTTAATGTAAACAATTGGGTTTAGATTGGTTTTAGAATTTCCTTTACAGCGTGTTAAAAAGTAAGCATTTTTGGCACTTTACATGCTATTTCTTGAGTATAATGAGTTGGGGATACTTACGACACTGGCTAGGAAGCACACATAAACCATTGGCATTTCTGACGTAACCAGTAACGCAGTTGCATCCGGAGTGTACGTTGCATGGGTTTGGAGGATTTTGGTTTCTGTTCTCGCATGTTCTCACGCACTGGGTTGCATGGGCTACGTACTCTTCGTTTACGGGGCACACAGCCGTTGTTTGTGCACCAGCTGCAACAGAAATCATAATGGTGAATCTTGTCTTCTCAAGGCATTGTTATCATAGTTCTATTTATGGTACTTACGGCATTGACTAGGAAGTACACAAGCTTTAGTAGCATTTCTGACGTATCCAGTAACACAGTTGCATCCGGATTGCACGTTGCATGGGTTCGGAGGATTCTGGTCTTTGTTGTCACATGTCCTAATGCACTGGGTTGCATGGGCCACATACTCTTCATTTACGGGGCACACAGCCGTTGTCGTTGCACCAGCTGAAACAGAAATCAAATTAATGGTGAATATTGTCTTCAAAAGTGATTGTTATCATTGTTCTATTTATGATATGTAAAGGACATGAGGGTACTTACGGCATTGGCTAGGAAGTACACAAGCATTAGTGGCATTTCTGACGTATCCAGTAACACAGTTGCATCCGGATTGCACGTTGCATGGGTTCGGAGGATTCTGGTCTTTGTTGGCACATGTCCTAATGCACTGGGTTGCATGGGCCACATACTCTTCATTTACGGGGCACACAGCCGTTGTCGTTGCACCAGCTGAAACAGAAATCAAATTAATGGTGAATCTTGTCTTGAAAAGTGATTGTTATCATTGTTCTATTTATGATATGTAAAGGACATGAGGGTACTTACGGCATTGGCTAGGAAGTACACAAGCTTTAGTGGCATTTCTGACGTATCCAGTAACACAGTTGCATCCGGATTGCACGTTGCATGGGTTCGGAGGATTCTGGTCTTTGTTGTCACATGTCCTAATGCACTGGGTTGCATGGGCCACATACTCTTCGTTCACGGGACACACAGCCGTTGTTAGTGCAGCTGCAACGGAAATCAAAATGGTGAATTACGTCCAAAAGTTATAAATGTCTTTGTTTTAAGGCGTTCATAAATAAATTAAGGGTGCTTTTTTCATTGTATTTCAGGAAATACTCGGCAAATCTTAATCAATTTCTGGTATATGTAATTTGACTATATAATCTTCGGTATTGATGTTGGAAAACGTGTTTGGATAAAAATTTCTCGATAGAAAATAAAAATTTCACGACAGAAAACAAAGTCGACCCTTTTTTCCAATATTTTTCCTTTATTACCGCAGTAGTAGTAAATACGATCTTTCTATTAATTGTAATATGTGGGGTATTGTTGTTACTAGTGATACGATAATTGAAATGGAATTCCCTGAAATTACTTTAGTTTTTTGGTTTTGGCGCTTACGTTAATTCAGATTAGGTGCGAGCGCACAATTGCCATCCCACTTGTTCCTATTCCCGAGTAGTATTCGCTTCTCACTTCCGCAATCTTCGTTGACAATGGTTTGTAATTTTTAATTCGTCCTCTTAATGATATATCCGTAACCGTATCGAGAAATCATCTACTTACGGCATTCACTCGGAAGTACACATTTATTATCGGCGTTTCTGACGTATCCTGCAATGCAGTTACATCCGGATTGCACGTTGCATGGGTTCGGAGGATTCTGGTCTTTGTTGTCACATGTCCTAATGCACTGGGTTGCATGGTCCACATACTCTTCATTTGTAGGGCACAGAGGGGTTGCTGTAAATTTTTAAGTTGTTATCATCAGACGTTTTTCAAATTTTATAAAAAAATACACATTGTTTCAGTACAAGAGACTCACCTAAAGGACAAAGTTCACTCAGGATACAATCGTCGGTTCTACTCCCATTCCTGAGATAGCCAGGCAGGCAATCACAACCTGGTGTGCGGGGTATGTCTCCTATACAGTTGTATAAAGTGTATTTGGATGCACACAGCTGCGGTGGGCATACAGTTTTGCATTCTTTGTAAACTTCATTTGGGCCACATGGTGAAGCTGTAAAAAAGGAAGGAAGAATACATGAATTGAATGCATAATGTGAAGTCTACACTTTCTCTCCTCCTAGATGGATACCTAGATCTCCTACGAGATAGAAAACGAAAGAAATAATACACAGTTAGGTATGATACATTGATGATTAGCAGCTTCAACTCATAGATAGAGGGTTAGAGGGTAGGTACCTAATAAGGATAATTTTTCTAATCATTAAAGCAAAGAAGCCCACGTAATAATAACGTCAACGGCATGATTAATTTGACGTCGTGTCTGTTGAATGGTATCGAAACCATAATCGGATACTTAATGTATGATTTTGGTTTATTATTATTTTAGTCCAATTTGAGTCCCATCCGCACTTGATCGAACTTATTGCACCACGCGGTTCGAGGTTCTGCCTCTCAAGCGAGAGCCTATGGAAGATCAAAAAAAACTAGATCTTGGTTAAAGTGTGATGTCTCTGTTTCTGGTTCCTACGACACAGGATATCCTAGTGTGGAACCAGAAACATTGAATGTGAATGTCAATCAATATTTAGGCTAAGTAGTTATCACATTTAAAAAGACGATTACTTCCGATACAACAATTATGTTTCACTTCACAAAAATGTTTTGTTGTATAAGATGATAAGATACGATTTCATGCTGGAACTTCTTAACACGTCCCCCCAGTAGTTTTAGAAATAATACAAATTAAATCATTTACGTTTTCAATTTCACGTTTATTTTGATAACAATTCAGTAACTTTGTTTAGACCTTTTACTTACGACATAGACTCGGATCTATACACTGGCCTAGATCGTTTCTCACAGTACCGTCGACGCATCGGCAGCCGGTATACGGCGCACACTTTACAGGGCCTTCGATCGGATTACTACAGGTGAGCTCTTGCTTTATAGCGTTGACAACGTACATCTCGTTAAGACCGCAGGTTGCTGTTGAATAATGTTGTTAGTTTGGGTTATCCAACCAAATAAGCCGTAAATATAAATATTAAACGAGCAAAATAGAGCCACTATTGAAGAAATTATACTAGCAAATTCACAATGTAAAAGCATTGAATTGCGATTAACAATTATAGATCATCCAGGAAAAATGTGTGTGTATCAAATGTGTGTGTAAGAGAGACTGTATTTCAAAGTGATTTTGGAAGTCATTGTTAGAATAGAAATGCAAAAATGTAAGCTTACGTGGTGAATTGCCAAGGCATTGGTCAATAGGTACGCAAGGAGAGTTCAATGTGAGCCTAAAGTAACCATCAATACAGTCACACCCAGGCTGACAAGGAATGTCCGAGGCACACTTGAATTTTGCATATAGGGACATGCAAAGTTGTGGAGGGCATACGGTCCGGCATTCCTTGTATACTTCGTTGATACCGCAAGTATCTACAAATGTAATTATAGAGAAAGGTAAGCATTAAGTATCTTTTGCATGCATGCATGCAACGCATTTTTTAAGGTAGGCATAAATGCGGAGGAGCAACTTCAGCATAAAAATAACCAAAGTGTCAAAGCCTCCTGGTAATCATGACCTATGGTAACGTAAGTAACTTTGGGGCTGAGAGTTGACAGTGGCCTCGGTTTCTAGTACGAGTAAGAGGGCCATAAGTACTTCTGGTTTATGCGCCCTTTTGCGTAGAGTGGCATACTTGCAAATGCAACTACGACAGTGCGAACTAGTCGCGCCCAGCCTCCACCGCAGAATAGACCTTTTACTTACGACATAGTCTCGGATCTATACACTGTCCTAGATCGTTTCTCACAGCACCGTCGACGCATCGGCAGCCGGTATACGGCGCACACTTTACAGGACCTTCGTTTTGATTACTACAGGTGTTCTCTTGCTTTACAGTGTTCACTACGTAGATCTCATTAAGACCGCAGGTTGCTGTTGAAAAGTGTTGGTAGTTTGAGTAATTTTAACCAAATTCATGGCTTCATAATAATGAATGTAGTTTACGTGAATATTGTCAATTTATCAGAACCGCGTGAAAATTAAAAGAGAAACGTGAGAGAAAGTGTTTTTCAAAGCGATTTTGGAGGTAATTGCTAGAAATGCAAAAATGTAAGCTTACGTGGTGAATTGCCAAGGCATTGGTCGATAGGTACGCAAGGAGAGTTCAATGTGAGCCTAAAGTAACCATCAATACAGTCACACCCAGGCTGACAAGGAATGTCCGAGGCACACTTGAATTTTGCATATAGGGACATGCAAAGTTGTGGAGGGCATACGGTCCGGCATTCCTTGTATACTTCGTTGATACCGCATGTGTCTACAAATGTAATTATAGAGAAAGGTAAGCATTAAGTATCTTTTGCATGCATGCATGCAACGCATTTTTTAAGGTAGGCATAAATGCGGAGGAGCAACTTCAGCATAAAAATAACCAAAGTGTCAAAGCCTCGTGGTAATCATGACCTATGGTAACGTAAGTAACTTTGGGGCCGAGAGTTGACAGTGGCCTCGGTTTCTAGTACGAGTAAGAGGGCCATAAGTACTTCTGGTTTATGCGCCCTTTTGCGTAGAGTGGCATACTTGCAAGTGCAACTACGACAGTGCGAACTAGTCGCGCCCAGCCTCCACCGCAGAATAGCCCTTTACTTACTACATAGTCTCGGATCTATACACTGTCCTAGATCGTTTCTCACAGTACCGTCGACGCATCGGCAGCCGGTATACGGCGCACACTTTACAGGACCTTCGTTTTTATTACTACAGGTGACCTCTTGCTTTACAGCGTTTACTACGTAGATCTCATTTAGACCGCAGGTTGCTGTTGAAAAGTGTTGGTAGTTTGAGTAATTTTAACCAAATTCATGGTTTCAAAATAATAAATGTAGTATAAAGTGTATATTGTCAATTTATCAGTGAGGCGTAAAAATGGCTTGTAAGGGAAAGTGATTTTCAAAGTGATTTTGGAGGTAATTGCTAGAAATGCAAAAATGTAAGCTTACGTGGGGAATTGCCAAGGCATTGGTCGATAGGTACGCAAGGAGAGTTCAATGTGAGCCTAAAGTAACCATCAATACAGTCACACCCAGGCTGACAAGGAATTTCCGAGGCACACTTGAATTTTGCATACAGGGACATGCAAAGTTGTGGAGGGCACACGGTCCGGCATTTTTTGTACACTTCGTTGAAACCGCAGATATCTAAAAGTGTTATTATCTAGTATTGTTATTACAAAGAAAAGCAAGCAATTAGTATATTTTCGAGAAGGATTATGAAACACATTTTTTTCGGCTGAAACAAAAGCGGAGGAGCAATTTTAGCATCAAAATAACCTAAAATTAGAGGTTTGTTTTTTTGGGATGCTTACCATTAAGTTTGCTTGACGTTTCACTATTAAGCACTAATGGGCCATTGGTGTAACAATTCGTATCTCATTTACAATATGAACGAATGTCGAATATTTTTAACATAATAAACTCCTTCACTCTCAGAAGCACACCGCTCGAACGACCGCACAATGGCGAACTATTATTATATAAGATTTGTCGGCGAACCAGTTAATCTCTTTTCTTAATCACAATTTACAATGGCCCGAAATAATATACCAGGCCTGAGAGTTGACTCCGCTATGTCACCATGACGGTTCCGCCGTATTAAATCTGTCGTTTTCACTCATTGGAGATAAAAAAAAACATTGTTACATCCAAACCAAGGATAGTTTTTGCGAATAGTACCACAGAATAACTAATAGGTAGTACCAAAAATAAGATCATAACTTACGACAGTCACAAGACTCGACGCAGGTGCCATCCGGAGCTCTAACGGTAGCACCTGCGCAGTAGCACCCAGGCACACACTGCTTGGTGCAGACTTTGCCATCGTTGACACCCGGGCAGCTAGGCGGACAGGTAGATCCGCATGCGTTGAACTCTTCACCGGTAGGACATTGTGGTGGGGCTAGAGGAGAAATGCCATTGTATCAGTTAAATTAAATGAAAAAGAGAAGATGGAATGGCTTTCGACTGCGGATGGAGCCGTCTAGGAGATTAGAAACGAAAATAAAATGGAAGCTTGTTTTGGATCGATAAATTAAAGACAGCAAAAATAGTAGGTAGCTGAAGAGATATGGTTTAAATGCCGTGACCGGATCGTCAAATTTATCAATCATGGTCTTTTAGAGCAAATCATTAGCCCTCTGTCACGCGAAATGGAGTATTGAATAACTGACTAAAAGTGGGCAAACTTGGGCCTCTGCCACCCCGTATGGGAAAAGGCCTGCCGCTATGTTATATTTTCATGAAATTATTTCTTGAAATGGACATTTAAAATGGTGTTATGATAAAATTATGGTACCACGATATCTTGATATTGATATTGGATTGAAATGCGTATATCTATGGAAATAATCACGTAATGTTTGCGATATCAAAGATATAAGTTACTTGAAACAGTAGCAGCTACTTACGACATTTGGATACTGGTACACAGACGCCATCACTATTTCTCAGGTGTCCTTCTATGCAGTCACAACCACTCAGGCAAATGAACGGACAAGGTCTGGTGAAGTATCTGTCGTCACATCTATCTGTGCAAATGTTCTTACAGCCCACTGCTGGTTGTTCGTTGAGGCCACATACAGGAGCTGATGGGGGGAAAATACTGGCTCGGGTAAACGAAAAAAAAAACGCTGGCTCTATGCACACTTGCACATCTAAAAGTAGTACATGTCATATGCTCTATACAAGAATTATTTCGCACTGACATCTACATGACAAGAATTTTGTCGGACAGCAGGAAAGCCAGAAAAGAAAAATGTAACCCCGCCGTTTGGTAAGGTATGTATGAGCATCTAGTCCAAGCGTACAACATTCTATAAACATTTCAACTCTCTACCTACCTTCTCGCTTCACTGTCTATTTGTCCTCCACTGCTGTATTAAGCTGTGCCTGTATTAAAAAGGAAAGAGTTACTTACGGCATTGATGAGCCGGTATACAAGGGTCATTGTAGATGTCTGTGCCGTTCCTCCAATAGCCCTCTATACAATCACAGCCCACTTCGCAGATGTCTGGCGCAAAGCAGTAGATATTGGCGTCCTTGTTCTCGCAAGTCTGTCCCGGGCAGAGCTTCTTACAATCGGTGGCTACTTCGTTCTCACCGCATTGGTTAGCTGTTATTGAAATAATTTCAGAGATGTTTTATTCGCACTAATCAGAACACGATTATTTTACACACGCTGTATTTTTAGGGTGTGATTATTCTGATTATGATTATACTAAATTCAAATTATATAACAGTTGATGCAGGAGCTTCAGAATAACAATGTACTTGTACAATGCCAGGAAAATATGGACAAACGAAGTTGTATAATATGTGATTATAGGCAAGACAAATTGGAAAACCGCTTGGTTTTAAGGCATCGAAAGATTGTAGAGTTTAAAAAACGTCTTCAATTTGCCAAAGATGGATCAACCTTACTTCTAAGTGCTTATCAACTTACGACAATCACAAGGCGCGACGCAACTGCCGTCCGGAGCTCGGACGGTGCCGTCTTCGCAGTAGCACCCTGGTACGCACTGTTCCGTGCACACGTCCGTATCAGACGGCCCTGTGCAGCTAGGTGGACAGGCTGATCCACACTCGTTAAACACTTCACCAGCAGGGCATTGAGGGGGTGCTAAAAATGAATTTAATATTTAGACGCTAGGTCGAAGAGCCTCTGAGATTGCCTGTCGATGTATCCATTTTTTCTTCAGTGAATAAACGTATGACGTATGTCTCTTTAGCCATAGCAAAGTTTAGTAATACAGGGTTAATGAAATGCGAAAAATATGCCTAATGTACATAGTATGTAGAATGTACACAGATCAGTCCAGACGCGTGAGAGTTGGGATTGCATTGTAATATGCTAATATTCCCATTATGTTATGATATCAAAGATCATCATTCACTTATCGTCGAATAAGTTACTAGAATTAGAAGCAGCTACTTACGACATATGGATACTGGTACACAGATGCCATCACTATTTCTCAGGTGTCCTTCTATGCAGTCACAACCACTCAGGCAAATGAACGGACAAGGTCTGGTGAAGTATCTGTCGTCACATCTATCTGTGCAAATATTCTTACAGCCCACTGCTGGTTGTTCGTTGAGGCCACATACAGGAGCTGATGAGGGGAAAATACTGGCTCGGGTAAACGAAAAAAAAAAAAACGCTGGCTCTGTGCACACTTGCACATCTAAAAGTTATGTACAATTTTCTAGGATGTTATGTTCAATTTTTGAACTTAACTATTATTTATTTATTTATTTATTTACATCAAAAAGGTTACAGATTCACTTAAAATTAATAATTTGATACCTACTTACTAATCATGAATCATGTGTTACACAATTATATTACCAGCGGCCCTCACACTTAGTCAGACCTGTATCGTGAGGACCTGGATCTTTGACATTTTATTACAATTGTTTTCAAGGTATGATTGGCGTAAGGAAAGAGGTGATTTTTAAATAATTTCAAAAGTCTGTAATTTTTAAAAGTCTGTAATTTTTAAATAATTTAAAAAAGTAGTACCATGTCATATGCTCTATACAAGAATTATTTCGCACTGACATCTACATGACAAGAATTTTGTCGGACAGCAGGAAAGCCTGTCGCAATGTAATGCACGTCGAGTGTGCGCCAGAAAAGAAAAATGTAACCGGTAAGGTATGTATGAGCATCTAGTCCAAGCGTACAACATTCTGTAAACATTTCAACTCTCTACCTACCTTCTCGCTTCACTGTCTATTTGTCCTCCACTGCTGTATTAAGCTGTGCCTGTATTAAAAATGCAAGAGTTACTTACGGCATTGATGAGCCGGTATACAAGGGTCATTGTAGATGTCTGTGCCGTTCCTCCAATAGCCCTCTATACAATCACAGCCCACTTCGCAGATGTCTGGCGCAAAGCAGTAGATATTGGCGTCCTTGTTCTCGCAAGTCTGTCCCGGGCAGAGCTTCTTACAATCGGTGGCTACTTCGTTCTCACCGCATTGGTTAGCTGTTATTGAAATAATTTCAGAGATGTTTTATTGGCACTAATCAGAACACGATTATTTTACACACGCTGTATTTTTAGGGTGTGATTATTCTGATTATGATTATACTAAATTCAAATTATATAACAGTTGACGCAGGAGCTTCAGAATAACAATGTACTTACTGTACAATGTCAGGAAAATATGGACAAACGAAGTTGTATAATATGTGATTATAGGCAAGACAAATTGGAAAACCGCTTGGTTTTAAGGCATCGAAAGATTGTAGAGTTTAAAAGACGTCTTCAATTTGCCAAAGATGGATCAACCTTACTTCTAAGTGCTAATCAACTTACGACAATCACAAGGCGCGACGCAACTGCCGTCCGGAGCTCGGACGGTGCCGTCTTCGCAGTAGCACCCTGGTACGCACTGTTCTGTGCACACGTCCGTATCAGACGGCCCTGTGCAGCTAGGAGGACAGGCTGATCCACACTCGTTAAACACTTCACCAGCAGGGCATTGAGGGGGTGCTAAAAATGAATTGAATATTTAGACGCTAGGTCGAAAAGCCTCTGAAATTTCTTTCTTTCTTTCTTTAAATAAAGATCTCAGATTTTGCATGTAAATGGACGTTGATTCTGCATAAGATTTGTTAAAGTTGTAGTACATAGTATGTAGAATGTACACAGATCAGTCCAGACGCGTGAGAGTTGGGATTGCATTGTAATACGTGTATATATATATGCGAATATTCCCATTATGTTATGATAACAAAGATCATCATTCAGTTATCGTCGAATAAGTTACTAGAATTAGAAGCAGCTACTTACGACATTTGGATACTGGTACACAGATGCCATCACTATTTCTCAGGTGTCCTTCTATGCAGTCACAACCACTCAGGCAAATTAACGGACAAGGTCTGGTGAAGTATCTGTCGTCACATCTATCTGTGCAAATATTCTTACAGCCCACTGCTGGTTGTTCGTTGAGGCCACATACAGGAGCTGATGAGGAGAAAATATCGGCTCATGTAAACGCTTAGAAAAATCGCCGGGTCTATGTAAGAATTCATTCGCGACATCACGAAACATCACGAAAGCATGTTGTTTGTCAGCTGTTATTGAAATAATTTCAGAGATGTTTTATTCGCACTAATCAAAACACGATTATTTTATACGCGCTGTCTTTATATTCTAGGGGTTTGTGATTATGATTGGTAAACTAAATTTAAATGATATAACAATTGACGCAAGAGCTACAGAATAAAATGCCGGGAAAAATATGGAAAAACGAAGTTGTATGAGAAGGAATTAAAATCTATGTGATTATAGGCAAGACACATTGGAAATCAGCTTGGTTTTGATGCATCGAGGGGTTGTGGAGTTTAAAAGAAGTTTTCCAATTTGCCAAAAACGGCTCAACCTTACTTTTAAGTGCTAATCAACTTACGACAATCAGAAGGCGCGACGCAACTGCCGTCCGGAGCTCGGACGGTGCCGTCTTCGCAGTAGCACCCTGGTACGCACTGTTCCGTGCACACGTCCGTATCAGACGGCCCTGTGCAGCTAGGTGGGCAGGCTGAGCCACAATCGTTGAAGATTTCACCAGCAGGGCATTGAGGGGGGGCTGAAAATGAATAGAATTTTGAGACGCTAGGTCGAAATGTGAGGTTTGGATGTTTATGGACGTTGGTTCTGGATGATGTCCTTTTTGGGACGACGTTGGGGATATCTACTACCTCGTCTAACGTCTACAACAGATCTTTTGACAACAAATCATTTGTTCTGTTTTTTTTCATAGATTTTGTTCTTTATCTCGATGTAGGTAGGTTGAAAATCGCGGGCCGTGGACTTTGGACGAACGATTGTTTACTTCGTCAATTAGTTTTGATGCTTTCAGAATTCCACTCACCGTAGTTTTTAATGAAATATTAATTCAAGACCATTCAAATAGTATTTAGCCTTCTACGATGCAAGTGCATTATTTCCTGTGTCTCTTATTCACTGTGTCAATTATTTTAAAATACTCGAATTTTGGCAAATTTTGGCAACTTATTGGATTTAAGAGTGAACTGCAAAGTTATAAAGAGTTTCATTGATTGATTTGAGGTTGTAAGATATAAGAATTGTCATTACATGTCAAGGCCATACATTGAAATTTTAATGCAGTTCAATTATTGAGTTAAATATTATATCAATCAATCAAATTGAATAAAATCATTATAAAGTAGATCAGGGATCAGGGTCAAGGATCAATAATAAATGTCCACAACAGAAAATAAAATGTCATTTGTACATAGTACAAACAATGCATAATTAAATAATGTTAGGAATTAAAATTCAATTAAGGTCAAAACAATGATACTATTAAAAACAATGCATATTAAAATAATGTCAGGAATTAAAATTCGAAAATATCAAAGATTTTAAATAAAAATGTTATACGGTTAACGTAAATAATTCTTTATACTTTATACTTTATTGCACAAAAAACAGAATACAGACACTTAATAATGAAAAAAACATGTACAAAGGCGAGCTTATCTCTAATAAGAGATCTCTTCCAGCAAACCTAGGATGGACAGGATTAATTAACAAAAGATAGACCTACATACGTGCACAACGATAAATATTAAATTAATAGACTACTTACTAATAAGTACATACATACATAAAAACCATACATAATATTTAAAAAAATGAAATATATATATATATATATGTATAAAATACATAAATAATGTAAACTTAAATATATTAAGGTAGAGAAAGATAGTGTTCTTTTAAGCGATTTTTAAAAATGTTGAGTGAAGGACTGTCCCTGATAGCACTGGGAAGATTGTTCCAGAGACTGATAGCACGAAGTCGGAACCCATGTTCATAAGTGGCTGTGTTGTGTTGCGGAGTTATAATTATAATTCATCATAATTATAGAACGTTTGCTCAACCAACGAAGCGCCTCAATCTGGATTTAAATATCGGTGTGTTTGGAGCGGAGATGACGCTCTCGGGTAGTCTGTTGTACTTACGACAATCGCATTCTGGTATACAGAGTCCGTCAGCATTTCTGAAATATCCTTCTGTACAGTCGCATCCGCGCTTACAAATTTTCAGGCACGGTCTGACGAAGTATCTGTCGTCACATCTGTCTGTGCAAATGTTCTGACATCCTTCTGCTGGTTCTTCATTGGGGCCACAAACTGGAGCTAGAAAATAATAGTTTCATAATGAGTACAATTAAATACATATCGTAATTTAAGCAGGTAGGATTGGCATCTTTAGGTCTATTTACATATCTCTATGCCCTAGAGAGATGTAGGCACATAGATTCTCTCCCATCTCTTACCGTGTAAGTTCCAAATCCTGATTGGACTAGCTAGAGTCTCATCAGACTAAGCCCAACTAGATAAAATCCTCATCATAACTTACGGCTTTGATCAGCTGGTGCACGAAGGTCATTATAACTTTCTACCAAGAAGTAGGTCATGAAGTCGTATTTTTTTATGTTTTTAACTTTGTGAATATGTGGCCTGTCAAGTTAAAATATAGATACTTTTTATGAACTGTCAAAACGGAACTTTTGTTCCTGAGTTCTATGAAATAGTAACAGAATGACATCATGTATACTCTGTTCGCAGTTATTCTACCTCCAGAGTATTTATTTGCCTCTTTCTAGCTGTACAGAATTCTTACAGCTAGAAAGAGAGGCAAAGAGGTTTCTGGAGGTAAAATAAACGTGAACGGTCTGTAAAAGTGCCATCAAATGTTGTCTTTTTTAACCGACTTCCCAAAGGAGGAGGTTTACAATTCGTCCGGATGTTTTTTTTTTTTTTTTTTTATGTATATGCCTCGATAGCGCCTAAACGGATGGATCGATTTGGAAAATTATTTTTTTGTTTGAAAGGGTTTACCTTCCCATTGGTCCCATTGACACCAGGTCAGGATCTGATGATGGGATCCTGGAGAAATCGAGGGAACTCTTCAAATATTATAGGCAGACCTATAGTGATTTTTGTGTTTTTCATAATAACTCGTGCAAATGCACATGGTAAGCATAATATTGTGATGCGGAACTGCTGATGAAGACCACATATGGCCACCAGATCTGCTCAATACTAGGTACAAATACAATGCGTGGCTGACGGGCAGGCAACGCATAGCCTAAACCGGTGGACCTAGAGCCATGAAACTTTGTACAGGGGTTCCTTAGTAGCGTGGGGTAGCACTTATATGAGATTTGACAAAATTAATTCCCCAAGGGGGGGGGGGGGGGATAAGGGGTTACAGTTTGTATTAAACTCAATCTAATCAAATAGGGTTTGTGGAAGTCGGTTTTTTCTAAAGTTTACTTTTTGTTTAATTATTTGAACAAAGTCGACTTTATAAAATATATCTGCTGGAAATATACTATTCTGAGAATGTCAAGCCATTTTGTACATAATGCTTCAACTTAAGACTTGTTCCTGGATTTATTGGATGACCTTGGCCACTAGCCTATTATTATTATTGCAAATTAATTATTTGTCATCTTTTTCTTCAATTGTTTCTGCCACATGTTCTGGCGATGTTCTTATCATCACCACTTGCTGATGCCGCTAAAAAGTTAGTCAGCGGCTCATTTGATTCGTCTTAACAAGACCTAGGTACTGATTTAAGATAATAATTTTGAAGTGTCCAGCTAAGCCAATATAATCGTGTGGCGACAACAACTCACGGGTCATCAATTATAATAACTTCACTTACCTACCTCCAGTATTTAACAATTAGGACATCTTTATATCGTACTTACCATTATATGTATATATCCGGTTATCACCCAGTTCTACTCAAAGTTCGTAGTAGTGACTATCAAGTAATCAAGTAGGTAGGATCATAAATTACTTACGACATTCGGAAGAAAGTACGCAACTGCCATCTGGCGCCCTAATTTTGTTATCCTTGCAGTAGCACTGATTCCGACAAACAGCCGTACAGAATACAGTGGTGTTGTAATTATCACAAGTCACTTCACATGACCCACAATTGTTGTGGTACTCATCATCCCTACATTTGAGTGCTGGAAGTGCAATCAGTTCAGTGCATAAGGAAGATGCTTGCATATTTACATTCAGGCTAAAGATATTATCGAATAACAATGGTGTCTATATAGTTACGGCATCTTCCTTTGTACTTACGGCATTCTGAAGGCTCAATACAATAGCCGTCGGGTCCTCTAATCTTAGGCTCTATACAGTAGCATTTATCCTGACATTGATCTGTGCAGAGGATTTCTTGTCCGTAGTTTTCACAGGTGACTTCGCAGGAACCGCATTCGTTGTGGTATTCATCTTCTAGGCAGGTAGGTTCACCATCTATACAGATTAAAGGTAAGTGGAATAAAGCAACATACGTAGAAAGGATGGTACAGATACGGTGATAACTGAGAACTGCGATGTGCGTGGACAGTGTGCCTACACCTGACCCCGATTAACTCCCCCACTCAGAACTATATAGGCATCACTCACACAAATGCATTCCTTAGGTATCGCCTCTGTAATTGATATCTCGATAAATCATTTAAACGTCCTTGCACACCGCTTTACACACACAAGCATAATATCTCATATGTAGAAGTGTGCCGCGTCATTTCAGTTTGAACAGTATGTTACATTCCAATTTTATTCCTACGCTCGCTATGAAATCCATGTCAAATCACGAAATGAAAATAAGACACTCACCACAATCACAAGGGTCCACGCAACATCCGTCAGCTGCTCTCACCAAGCCAGGTTTACAGAAGCACCCAGCTACACACTGCTTCGTACAAATAAGGTCTTCATCACCAGGCTCATAGCATTTAGGCGGACAGACAGATCCACATTCGTCGTAATACTCATCTTCACCACATGGGTATAATGGTGGACACTGGGCAGCTGATATACAAGGGTCGTTGTAGATGTCTGTCCCGTTCCTCCAGAATCCTTCTATGCAATCGCAGCCGTTTTCGCACTGGTCTGGTACAGTGCATGGCGTTTGTGCTTCCATGTCTGCACATATTTGTAGTGGGCAGAGTTTCTTGCATGTGGTAGCGACTTCGTTCTTTCCACATATGGCGGCTGAAATGCATGAAGACAAGTTTGAAATCATCTGCCCGAGTGATAGCCGAGAATATTTGCAAGCTAAAATTAATAGCCGATAAGGTATTCATATGTATTAACTGACCATCCATTGCATACCCTTATCTTAGCAAATAAAAATCTTTATCTTTATCTTTTATCAGGTTAAAGGAGAATTGATCCGATAAGACGGAAAAACGGAGGAGGCTTATACATGCTTGCTTATACTCAACAGTTTATAGAAAAAAGCTGCAAACACTTACGACATTTCGATGGATCGACACAGCTTCCATCAGCGGATCTTACTTTGCCCCCTGTGCAATAACACCCAGGAACACATTGATCTGTGCAGACGAACAGTTCTTTGAATTTGGACGGACACCTCGGTGGACACATAGGTCCACATTCAATGTACTCTTCATCACTGGCACATTCAGGAGGGGCTGTAAGGAAATTATAGATAGAATACAGTTTTCATATTACGATCCCGAATATTATTTCCGTAGTATACAAGGCCATTGCGCTCCCATAGTGAACTCTTCGTGTACATTTCGGAATGCTGATACTCACATCTGCAACTCCGAAATATACAAGAATTTTGCTACTCGTGTATAGTTCGTAGTGAATGCGTGTGTTAGCATATAAATGCTTTTGTACAAGATATTATATTGAATTAATTAACCATGTTGTAATTAATTATGCATTTCCTCAGTGATTTCTGTTGTCGAGATTTCATTTATTTCGATCAAGCACCTAATTCTCAGTTTCGGGAAATGACGTATCAAAAATACCACTGCTCAAGGTATTTTTGATACAGCCTTTATAAATTACAGAGACGTCCTAAAAATGAAACATCAATGAGAAATCATACCTGGTAATCATAGATTGTATTTATGGCCTTCAGCTATTTTATTTCAGCTTGTGTCATTTGGCATGAGGAGGCGCGGTATCGCGCCGGGAAGTGACGTATGATTTTGACGTTGAAATAAATGAGCATAGTCTTAAAATTATAAGGATGTTCTTAAAAATAACGTTTTAATTAGAAATTATGGTTTAAAATACTAGGCGTCATACTTATGGGCTTTAACTATTTTATTATTGGTGTTTGATCAGGCAAAATGTTTCGGCGCGAACTTTACGCGCCAAGACGGTTCCTCCTTGGGCTGTTTGAAGCATTGGAGGGACAGTCTGGTGGCAAGTGTGATTGAGAAAGGTGGTTGTGTTGGTGTTGAGAGATTGTCTTCGTGGTGGACTGGACACGAATAAGATAAGTGTATTATACTCTAAATGTATCAATAACTATATTGTATTGTTGTATATTTCGGTGCAAACTGCACAAACTTTTTAGTGAGATGTAGTGTGTACTATCTATGAAATTAGTTCGGTTTAGAATAAGACAAAATGTATGAATATGTTTAAAAGAGATCAAAAGATTAATCTGTGTGAGTTTCTTCGCCCTTCTTCTCTCACAGTGGTCCAACGTAGTGAAGTGGCAAGGGGGGGGTGAAGTGTTCTAACTCTGGGAATAAGTATTTTAAAATATCTACAGAAAATAAATACCTTTGATTTGAAATTCCTAACTGAGTTTGTTATTATCAAAAAGTTCCATATCGTACATACAATTGGTCTGTATAGCTTGACCAGAACTACCTACTTACTTAGATCAGGACTGATGAAATTAGGAGAAGACATCTTCCGATAACTCAACGATCAGAATGAATCATCATTATAATTGGATATCAATCTCATCATGAATTAGATTATTACCTATAGCTAAAGTTAAACATATACCATACAAAACATAGAATAGTCCTCCATTACCTCGGTTAAATTCTATTTCCTGACAGTTTAATTATATTTTCTGACATCAGAAGTGGGATCGATCTTTCATTGCCCATTATAATTGTATTGTTTTTTCAGCTGAACCCTGTTGCTGCAGCATAGAGACACTTCGGAACGAGTTTAATTGGAGCGACATTCGCCAAGCAGCCAAAGCCGCTGAACCCTGTTGCTGCAGCATAGGCATAGAGACACTTCGGAACGAGTTTAATTGGAGCGACATTCGCCAAGCAGCCAAAGCCGGTAAGGCCCTACGGGGATCTCCCGTATCGTGGTTCAAACGTAACTGGGTGGCCTTCAGAAAAGACATTGTAGATGACCCGATGAAGAAAATTTTTGTCTAGTTCAAACTTTGCTAGTACTGTGAATACGCTAGAGAAAAAAATAAGATTATTGCGAAATTGTAAGGTATCATTCACGGAGCTTCAAAAATCGAGCTGGCATGTTACTGTCACAAACACAGACATGTTAAATAGCGATTGCGGTGCTAAGCTAATACGTCAGATTGGCCGAACCATCTATAAAAGGTTCAAGAAAGTTTTAACACAATAATTTTATACTTATCTTATCAACTGTGTAGCCATCCTTATTTGATGGTTTCCATTTCATAGGTTTTGATTTTTATTAAAAAGTAATAAGGTTACAAATCGCGGGCCATTTTTACAACTATCCACAGTAAAGTAAAAAGTAAATGTAGCCCATTAATGTCCCCACCGAGGGGCACAGGCCTTTACTCGGATCCGAGTAAGATTGAGCCATACTCCACCACGCTGGCTCAGTGCGGGTTGACTGGTTGATCAGTATATATATCACTATCCACAGATGACTAGTTATACTTTATTACATAAAATAACTGCATACAGACACATTTCTCTAATAAGAAATGTCTTCGAGCAAACCTAGGATGGGTTGATCCCGTTTGTCTCCATTCCATTGTTTCGAGAAGCTAAAAGTTTCTTATTTAAAAATTGTCCCGATTGCCTCCATGGCAGCAAAGTACAGTCACGGTCGTTATAATAATACATACATAGCGTCACACCTTTTTCTATACGGGGTGGCTGAGGCACCATTGTGCCCACTTTTTAATGAATATATAAATAGATAAGTACTTAGGTATTTATAGTAGAGAAAGATAGTGTTCTTTCAAGCGTTTTACATATATACAAAAATCTACTGAGTTCTCCCATAACCGATTGTTGATAGGACGGGATTCAAATAGACGTAGTGTGTCTTAGGCTCGATTGAGTGAAGTAAACCGTGAATGAAGATGCCATAGATAATATAGTTGATGCAGCTATATACATATAGTGAAGCCAATTGTTAGCTATAATTTAATCAATTTTGTTTGTTCGAATGGTTAGAATCAAGTTTTATTTATGTTAAATTTTAATGCAGTGGCTAATGATGTGATCTTGTCACAGAAGTCTGCTTTGGATAATCGTATGTTCTGTTACGACGCGTCATATTGCAGCTGTGACAGGTTGCAACAATTCTGTAAACTTTTAAAGTGGGTATTTCCTTCGAGGTTGCGAACTTTGAAGTAGAGTTATAATAATTGTTACATTTTTGGTTTTATAATAACATACACAGATGGTGTGAAAAGATGAAAATAGATTTGTCCACGAAATACAAGCTGTGACAATTTACAATTTACAATTTACAATTGACAGTTTACAATTGACAACTGACTGACGGGCCTGAATGCCCAGACTTGTGCTATGGACTCTTTTTATAGAGCGACGCACTATGACTCGGCTTGGGTGCTAGGGACTCTATAGGAGTGACGCACCAAGTTTTGACTGGAAGGTGCTATGGACTCTTTTTAAGAGTGACGCACTATGACTCGGCTTGGGTGCTAGGGACTCTATAGGAGTGACGCACCAAGTTTTGACTGGAAGGTGCTATGGACTCTTTTTCAAGAGTGACGCACTATGACTCGGCTTGGGTGCTAGGGACTCTATAGGAGTGACGCACCAAGTTTTGACTGGAAGGTGCTATGGACTCTTTTGGAGAGTGACGCACCATGACTCGGCTTGGGTGTCTTGGACAAATGTATTATTTATGTATATTAGTTTGTCAATTCAAGTAATTAAATTACTTAAGCTATTGTTATTTTAGATCAGTTTAGTTTTGTTGTTTCCAACTCTCAGCAACATAAAATAAAATCTGTACCTAGGCCTCCACGACACAGGTCATACCTAGTGTGGAGATCATAAACATAATTTCATAATGTATCTGTTATTTTGGAAATAAACTTTATTTGATTTGATGTACATGGCTTGGGTGCTAGGGACTCGATGGGAGTGACGCACCATGATTTGGCTTGGGTGCTAGGGACTCGATGGGAGTGACGCACCATGACTTGGCTTGGGTGCTAGGGACTCGATGGAAGTGACGCACCAAGTCTTGGACAAATGTACAGGCAGGTGCTGCGGACTCTTTCTAAAGAGTGAGGCACAGAATACAGTGGTAATTTTTTTATTTTTGTAGTTGCATTGTATGTGCCTCTATTGTGTAGATGTTAGTTTCTTGATTCGGTCATTGTCTGATAATGTACCTAATCCCCAATAAGTGGCTGTTTGTATTTTTTTTTCTTTCTCATGTACATCGAGAGCGATTGTACAGTCAGTCTGGCCGTGTTAGCATATAAATGCTTTTGTACAAGATATTATATTGAATTAATTAACCATGTTGTAATTAATTATGCATTTCCTCAGTGATTTCTATTGTCGAGATTTCATTTATTTCGATCAAGCACCTAATTCTCAGTTTCGGGAAATGACGTATCAAAAATACCACTGCTCAAGGTATTTTTGATACAGCCTTTATAAATTACAGAGACGTCCTAAAAATGAAACATCAATGAGAAATCATACCTGGTAATCATAGATTGTATTTATGGCCTTCAGCTATTTTATTTCAGCTTGTGTCATTTGGCATGAGGAGGCGCGGTATCGCGCCGGGAAGTGACGTATGATTTTGACGTTGAAATAAATGAGCATAGTCTTAAAATTATAAGGATGTTCTTAAAAATAACGTTTTAATTAGAAATTATGGTTTAAAATACTAGGCGTCATACTTATGGGCTTTAACTATTTTATTATTGGTGTTTGATCAGGCAAAATGTTTCGGCGCGAACTTTACGCGCCAAGACGGTTCCTCCTTGGGCTGTTTGAAGCATTGGAGGGACAGTCTGGTGGCAAGTGTGATTGAGAAAGGTGGTTGTGTTGGTGTTGAGAGATTGTCTTCGTGGTGGACTGGACACGAATAAGATAAGTGTATTATACTCTAAATGTATCAATAACTATATTGTATTGTTGTATATTTCGGTGCAAACTGCACAAACTTTTTAGTGAGATGTAGTGTGTACTATCTATGAAATTAGTTCGGTTTAGAATAAGACAAAATGTATGAATATGTTTAAAAGAGATCAAAAGATTAATCTGTGTGAGTTTCTTCGCCCTTCTTCTCTCACAGTGGTCCAACGTAGTGAAGTGGCAAGGGGGGGGTGAAGTGTTCTAACTCTGGGAATAAGTATTTTAAAATATCTACAGAAAATAAATACCTTTGATTTGAAATTCCTAACTGAGTTTGTTATTATCAAAAAGTTCCATATCGTACATACAATTGGTCTGTATAGCTTGACCAGAACTACCTACTTACTTAGATCAGGACTGATGAAATTAGGAGAAGACATCTTCCGATAACTCAACGATCAGAATGAATCATCATTATAATTGGATATCAATCTCATCATGAATTAGATTATTACCTATAGCTAAAGTTAAACATATACCATACAAAACATAGAATAGTCCTCCATTACCTCGGTTAAATTCTATTTCCTGACAGTTTAATTATATTTTCTGACACGTGCGAAAGTTCAGTTCCAACACTTGTCACTTACGCACGCTATCAAACATTGTTGAAATTTCTGAATTACACGCGAAATATTAACAGTGGTGAGTAGGTGAAGGTTAAAGCGCAATTGTGAGTAGGTTAAGTTTCACTTTTTGTAGGTTTAGGTAGGTTAGGTCAGGTTAGACTTTCGAAGTGCAACCAGCGGAGTAAGCAAAGCGAGCGTAGCTTGGGTTGAATACACGATAACATTACAACAATGCATCTGTTTTATTAGATACTTTGCCCTATATAAAGACATGAAATTTGACATTATGCATAATAACAGGGCAAAGTGATTAATAATGCAGTTTTAATCACATTGCCCAATTGACGCGGGCAGTATGATTAATGACCGAATTTATCAAATCGCCCGTAACATATACACGAGTACCTATTTACATTGGGTAATCGCACTGTATATAACGGAACCATAATATTGGCGTGGACTATTCCAATATATACACGATTGCGGCGTAATGCTGATATGTCCGGGCGCGGGACGGCCTCAACGCACTGTTGGTAGCAGTAGCGCCGCTGAATGATCTGTTTGGTTTGTTTAGTCTGTAATGTTGTACAGTTTAATTTGAACAATAAATAAATAGTTTGGAAGACGTTAGTGAAAACATTACGTGCCAAAGTATACGCGATAATTTACAGACCCCTGCGTAAGGGCCTTGTATATTACGGAAACACGCGATTCCGAATATGCAGAAAGTGTATAAATAGACGACCACAAGACCCAAATGTATTTTTTAGGGTTCCGTACCCGAAGGGTGCCAAACGGGACCCTATTACTGAGAATTCGCTGTCCGTCTGTCCGTCCGTCCGTCCGTCCGTCCGTCCGTCCGTCTGTCACCAGGCTGTATCTCATGAACCGTGGTAGCTAGACAGTTGAAATTTTCACAGATGATGTATTTCTGTTGCCGCTATAACAACAAATACTAAAAATCAAAAGAAATTTAATATTAAGGGGGGCTCCCATACAACAAACGTGATTTTTTTGCTCATTTTTGCTCGATATTGATAATGGTAGCAGGTAGACGCTTAAAATGTTCACAATATATTGAGTATATTATTTACTTAAAAAATAAGTAATTAAATTAAAATTAAATTAATATTTAGGGGGGGGCTCCCATACATTTTTTTTTTGCGGTTTTTTATAGATAATGGCACGGAACCCTTCGTGCGCGAGTCCGACTCGCACTTGGCCGGTTTTTTTTTTATTTCAATTAATAAATTTGAGCAAAATATGGAAATGGCCTAAAGAGACTTTCTTTCCAATTTCCGTACCCCCTGCTCATTAATGGGTATCTAGAGTCTGGCCAAATTTTTTCTCACATAGCATGCTATAGGTAGTGAAGATGCACCAAGGCCCTGCTCAAGAGAGCAAGGTGCAGGTACTGAACCCCCTGATGAAGGTAAAGATTTAGGTTGTTTAGGTATACTTACAACATTCTTCCGGTGGCACACAAGTGTCATTATCGTGTCTTAGGGTCCCGGGTACGCAGTTGCATCCGATCCTGCAGATAGCTGTGCAGGCTCGCGGCTCCGTTTCGTACCTGGTCCGGCAAGTCGGACCACAGTTGTCGGCACAGCCATTAGCTGGCTCTTCGTTTATACCACACACTGGAGCTAGAACACGGATTTGCATCAACAACACGCCATATCATAACAACAAAACATCGATCGTAGCATAGGATAGGAAGGTAAAAACTTTGAGTTGGATTTTTGTCGATGGTCAAGGTCTAATCAAATTTATCCCATGCGCTGGACTGGAAAAATAAGATTCGCTGAGAAGTGTCGCCATGGGCGACAAAACTGCAGAGGAGGAATATTGAGCCACGTGCAAGATGCGATCCGCGAATTATGAACAAACCAATATGAAGAAAAATTACTAACTTTTCGTAATACTGTCAATAAACATCCGACTCAAAAGCATACGTTTTTACTTACGACATTCCGAAGGGTTAATACAATTTCCATCAGGCCCTCTTATTTTCGGCTCAATGCAGTAGCATTGATTCCTGCAGACAGCTGTACAAGCGATGTCAGTTCTGTTATAAGTGTCACAGTCTACTTCACAGGTACCGCAGTAGTTGTGATACTCGCCTTCGGGACAGGAAGGGCATTCATCGTATCGGATGCAAGGATCATTATATATGTCCGTTCCGTTTCTCCAGTAGCCTTCTTTGCAATCACAGCCGTCTTCGCAAATGTCGGGAACGATGCAGATGATGTTAGCATCCTTGTTGTCACAGGTCGGTGCTGGACAGAGTTTCTTGCAGTTCGTAGGTACTTCGTTTTCACCGCAACAAGGTGGTTCAACAGCTGTGGAATATATGGAACGAAATTAATTATTTTTCAAAAATAAATCAATCATGTGATGGTAAAGATACTTTGGGGTTTCACAAGTTAAACCAATAATGCTTAAGCACGTTTTTTTAATTTAGGAAACCAACCATGGTATTTAGAAACAGCCACATATATCAGGCACGACAAGAAACACAATGGGTTTCTCATAATTCTTCAATGACATGGACAGTATTGGACAGACACAAATGAACAGTGAAGTTAAACCATGTTTACTTACGACATTTAGAAGGGTCAATACAATCTCCATCAGGCCCTCTTATCTTCGGCTCAATGCAGTAGCATTGACTCCTGCAGACAGCTGTACAAGCGATGTCAGTTCTGTTATAAGTGTCACAGTCTACTTCACAGGTACCGCAGTAGTCGTGATACTCGCCCTCGGGGCAGGAAGGGCATTCAAGATATGGGATGCAAGGATCATTGTATATGTCTGTTCCGTTTCTCCAGTAGCCTTCTTCGCAATCACAGCCGTCTTCGCAAATGTCGGGAACGATGCAGATGATGTTAGCATCCTTGTTGTCACAGGTCGGTGCTGGACAGAGTTTCTTGCAGTTCGTAGGTACTTCGTTTTCACCGCAACAAGGTGGTTCAACAGCTGTGGAATATATGGAACGAAATTAATTATTTTTCAAAAAATAATCAATCATGTGATGGTAAAGGTACTTTGGGGTTTCACAAGTTAAACCAATAATGCTTAAGCAAGTTTTTTCATTTAGGAAATCAACCATGGTATTTAGAAACAGCCACATATATCAGGCACGATAAGAAACCCAATGGGTTTCTCATAATTCTTCAATGACATGGACAGTATTGGACAGACACAAATGAACAGTGAAGTTAAACCATGTTTACTTACGACATTCCGAAGGGTTAATACAATTTCCATCAGGCCCTCTTATTTTCGGCTCAATGCAGTAGCATTGATTCCTGCAGACAGCTGTACAAGCGATGTCAGTTCTGTTATAAGTGTCACAGTCTACTTCACAGGTACCGCAGTAGTTGTGATACTCGCCTTCGGGACAGGAAGGGCATTCATCGTATCGGATGCAAGGATCATTATATATGTCCGTTCCGTTTCTCCAGTAGCCTTCTTTGCAATCACAGCCGTCTTCGCAAATGTCGGGAACGATGCAGATGATGTTAGCATCCTTGTTGTCACAGGTCGGTGCTGGACAGAGTTTCTTGCAGTTCGTAGGTACTTCGTTTTCACCGCAACAAGGTGGTTCAACAGCTGTGGAATATATGGAACGAAATTAATTATTTTTCAAAAATAAATCAATCATGTGATGGTAAAGATACTTTGGGGTTTCACAAGTTAAACCAATAATGCTTAAGCACGTTTTTTTAATTTAGGAAACCAACCATGGTATTTAGAAACAGCCACATATATCAGGCACGACAAGAAATACAATGGGTTTCTCATAATTCTTCAATGACATGGACAGTATTGGACAGACACAAATGAACAGTGAAGTTAAACCATGTTTACTTACGACATTCCGAAGGGTTAATACAATTTCCATCAGGCCCTCTTATTTTCGGCTCAATGCAGTAGCATTGATTCCTGCAGACAGCTGTACAAGCGATGTCAGTTCTGTTATAAGAGTCACAGTCTACTTCACAGGTACCGCAGTAGTTGTGATACTCGCCTTCGGGACAGGAAGGGCATTCATCGTATCGGATGCAAGGATCATTATATATGTCCGTTCCGTTTCTCCAGTAGCCTTCTTTGCAATCACAGCCGTCTTCGCAAATGTCGGGAACGATGCAGATGATGTTAGCATCCTTGTTGTCACAGGTCGGTGCTGGACAGAGTTTCTTGCAGTTCGTAGGTACTTCGTTTTCACCGCAACAAGGTGGTTCAACAGCTGTGGAATATATGGAACGAAATTAATTATTTTTCAAAAATAAATCAATCATGTGATGGTAAAGATACTTTGGGGTTTCACAAGTTAAACCAATAATGCTTAAGCACGTTTTTTTAATTTAGGAAACCAACCATGGTATTTAGAAACAGCCACATATATCAGGCACGACAAGAAACACAATGGGTTTCTCATAATTCTTCAATGACATGGACAGTATTGGACAGACACAAATGAACAGTGAAGTTAAACCATGTTTACTTACGACATTTAGAAGGGTCAATACAATCTCCATCAGGCCCTCTTATCTTCGGCTCAATGCAGTAGCATTGACTCCTGCAGACAGCTGTACAAGCGATGTCAGTTCTGTTATAAGTGTCACAGTCTACTTCACAGGTACCGCAGTAGTCGTGATACTCGCCCTCGGGGCAGGAAGGGCATTCAAGATATGGGATGCAAGGATCATTGTATATGTCTGTTCCGTTTCTCCAGTAGCCTTCTTTGCAATCACAGCCGTCTTCGCAAATGTCGGGAACGATGCAGATGATGTTAGCATCCTTGTTGTCACAGGTCGGTGCTGGACAGAGTTTCTTGCAGTTCGTAGGTACTTCGTTTTCACCGCAACTAGGTGGTTCAACAGCTGTGGAATATATGGAACGAAATTAATTATTTTTCAAAAAATAATCAATCATGTGATGGTAAAGGTACTTTGGGGTTTCACAAGTTAAACCAATAATGCTTAAGCAAGTTTTTTCATTTAGGAAATCAACCATGGTATTTAGAAACAGCCACATATATCAGGCACGATAAGAAACCCAATGGGTTTCTCATAATTCTTCAATGACATGGACAGTATTGGACAGACACAAATGAACAGTGAAGTTAAACCATGTTTACTTACGACATTCCGAAGGGTTAATACAATTTCCATCAGGCCCTCTTATTTTCGGCTCAATGCAGTAGCATTGATTCCTGCAGACAGCTGTACAAGCGATGTCAGTTCTGTTATAAGTGTCACAGTCTACTTCACAGGTACCGCAGTAGTTGTGATACTCGCCTTCGGGACAGGAAGGGCATTCATCGTATCGGATGCAAGGATCATTATATATGTCCGTTCCGTTTCTCCAGTAGCCTTCTTTGCAATCACAGCCGTCTTCGCAAATGTCGGGAACGATGCAGATGATGTTAGCATTCTTGTTGTCACAGGTCGGTGCTGGACAGAGTTTCTTGCAGTTCGTAGGTACTTCGTTTTCACCGCAACAAGGTGGTTCAACAGCTGTGGAATATATGGAACGAAATTAATTATTTTTCAAAAATAAATCAATCATGTGATGGTAAAGATACTTTGGGGTTTCACAAGTTAAACCAATAATGCTTAAGCACGTTTTTTTAATTTAGGAAACCAACCATGGTATTTAGAAACAGCCACATATATCAGGCACGACAAGAAACACAATGGGTTTCTCATAATTCTTCAATGACATGGACAGTATTGGACAGACACAAATGAACAGTGAAGTTAAACCATGTTTACTTACGACATTCCGAAGGGTTAATACAATTTCCATCAGGCCCTCTTATTTTCGGCTCAATGCAGTAGCATTGATTCCTGCAGACAGCTGTACAAGCGATGTCAGTTCTGTTATAAGTGTCACAGTCTACTTCACAGGTACCGCAGTAGTCGTGATACTCGCCTTCGGGACAGGAAGGGCATTCATCGTATCGGATGCAAGGATCATTATATATGTCCGTTCCGTTTCTCCAGTAGCCTTCTTTGCAATCACAGCCGTCTTCGCAAATGTCGGGAACGATGCAGATGATGTTAGCATCCTTGTTGTCACAGGTCGGTGCTGGACAGAGTTTCTTGCAGTTCGTAGGTACTTCGTTTTCACCGCAACAAGGTGGTTCAACAGCTGTGGAATATATGGAACGAAATTAATTATTTTTCAAAAATAAATCAATCATGTGATGGTAAAGATACTTTGGGGTTTCACAAGTTAAACCAATAATGCTTAAGCACGTTTTTTTAATTTAGGAAACCAACCATGGTATTTAGAAACAGCCACATATATCAGGCACGACAAGAAACACAATGGGTTTCTCATAATTCTTCAATGACATGGACAGTATTGGACAGACACAAATGAACAGTGAAGTTAAACCATGTTTACTTACGACATTTAGAAGGGTCAATACAATCTCCATCAGGCCCTCTTATCTTCGGCTCAATGCAGTAGCATTGACTCCTGCAGACAGCTGTACAAGCGATGTCAGTTCTGTTATAAGTGTCACAGTCTACTTCACAGGTACCGCAGTAGTCGTGATACTCGCCCTCGGGGCAGGAAGGGCATTCAAGATATGGGATGCAAGGATCATTGTATATGTCTGTTCCGTTTCTCCAGTAGCCTTCTTCGCAATCACAGCCGTCTTCGCAAATGTCGGGAACGATGCAGATGATGTTAGCATCCTTGTTGTCACAGGTCGGTGCTGGACAGAGTTTCTTGCAGTTCGTAGGTACTTCGTTTTCACCGCAACAAGGTGGTTCAACAGCTGTGGAATATATGGAACGAAATTAATTATTTTTCAAAAAATAATCAATCATGTGATGGTAAAGGTACTTTGGGGTTTCACAAGTTAAACCAATAATGCTAAAGCAAGTTTTTTCATTTAGGAAATCAACCATGGTATTTAGAAACAGCCACATATATCAGGCACGATAAGAAACCCAATGGGTTTCTCATAATTCTTCAATGACATGGACAGTATTGGACAGACACAAATGAACAGTGAAGTTAAACCATGTTTACTTACGACATTCCGAAGGGTTAATACAATTTCCATCAGGCCCTCTTATTTTCGGCTCAATGCAGTAGCATTGATTCCTGCAGACAGCTGTACAAGCGATGTCAGTTCTGTTATAAGTGTCACAGTCTACTTCACAGGTACCGCAGTAGTTGTGATACTCGCCTTCGGGACAGGAAGGGCATTCATCGTATCGGATGCAAGGATCATTATATATGTCCGTTCCGTTTCTCCAGTAGCCTTCTTTGCAATCACAGCCGTTTTCACAGATGTCGGGAACGAAACAGATGAAGTGAGCATCCTTGTTGTCACAGGTCGGTGCTGGACAGAGTTTCTTGCAGTTCGTAGGTACTTCGTTTTCACCGCAACAAAGTGGTTCAACAGCTGTGAATATATTTTAACATTTAAACATTTATTTATTTGACACAAACATATGTAGTTACATAATATAGGGATCCTTGACCCCTGAGCTAGGTTTATCACCTGTATTTCAGAGGTCAGGGCTCTTCCAGATATAAGGCTCTGTAATATAACTACTACTATTTAAACATTTGGGGAATTGGAGATGCCAGTTTACAAAAACAAAAAAAATATATATAAATATAAAAAAAAAGAGTTAACAATGAAACAAAAAATGTGGATATGAAACAATATAAATTATATCACAAAGAAATCAATCAAGTGATGGTAATAATAGATACTTGGGGTTTCACAAGTTAAACCAATAATAATAATAAATAAACACAATGGGTTTCTCATAATTCTTTAATGACATGGACAGTATTGGACAGACACAAATGAACAGTGAAGTTGGTACGTATGACATTAGAAATGGAATAAAACAGATGAGATGACTGAAGTAATAGTGGATGTAACGATGGGATATTAACTGTTTCTGAATTGCGGCGCGTGATAAAGAAACCAGTATTTAGAACCAGTAGATTAAACTGATAATGCAGAATTTAACTGATATTTAGGTTTACATGGATGACATCACACTTTAGTTTTTTATGTGGAAACCTAATTACACGTGTTACGCTCTCCAAGTGTGATCGGAACCCTTGGTGCGCGAGTCCTACTCGCACTTGGCTGGTTATTTTGCTATATGTATGTTCCGTAATAATTGAGACAATTTACCAATTTACACATTTTGGAAATATTGCCTAGGAAATGCATTGATGATTTTATATCATATTTTCTTCTATTAATTTTTCATCCTATTGCCTATGCCCCTTGGTGGGGAAATCAAAAGACTGCATTTATACGTTTATTTACACAAGAAAGAATATCTGGGTGCACGGCAGTGCACCACCAAGTCGAGCAAGCACAGCCGTACCATCCTTTTCTCGAAGCAATTCAGGCCATATTCGACCCCCCTAAAACTTCGTTGTGGATAAAACAAGAAGCCTGATTTTTCTGTTACTAATTAGGCCTTATATCAACACGATATATTAAATTTTTTATTCAATTTGAACCAGTAGTTTAAGAATTGTAACATGTCAAAGTTTCCTCATTTTGTCACTGACTGACCGATCATCAAAACTCCCAGGCACTTCTAGCAGACATAGAACCTTCAAATTTGGGATATAAATAGTAATTAGTATTCTTATCAAGGGAAAACTTAAACATTTCAAGCTTATGTTATAGTTTTCCAGAAAACCCATCTGCATCAATAACTTTGTAATCTTATATAAAATGTATAGGATTACAAAGTTACATTTGCAGTTTATGAATCATTGAATGCCCCTAGGAAAATATGCCTTTACAAACAAGATTCTATAAACATATTATGTAATACATACATAATATCACGCCTGTTTCCTAGAAGAGGGATACGTACATCCACCAGGGACCACCACTTACCACGGTCCAGGCATACATCCCTCGTTTCCTTTGGTTACCATTATGCTTAAATTATATATTACTAGCTGACCCGGCAAACGCTGTTTTGCCATATAAATAATTATAACACTTAGGGGTATGAAAAATAGATGTTAGCCGATTCTCAGACTACGAAGACAAACACTGTGACACGAGAATTTTATATACAGGGTGTAACAAAAAGGGTTTAACTCCCGAATGTATGTGGTTACTATGGGACCAACTTGATCAGAGCAACTTGATTTTTCACTTCTCCATATAAATCAGCCGAGCGCCCAGACCGAAATGTATGGGGAAGTGAAAAATCAAGTTGCTCTAATCAAGTTGGTCCCATAGTAAAAGTTGCTCAGAATGATGTCCCAAACCACATACATCCGGGAGTTAAACCCTTTTTGTTACACCCTGTATATATGTATGATGTACATTCCCGACAAAATGCTTCAAATATAATAAAACTATTCAATCAATAGAACAAATTGCGTTCTAATGCGACGGGAGTGGTAGCAGATTAATCCAATTGCTCGATAGATGGCGCTGCCTGTATTTTAACTCACGCTATGGTTTGAAACCGTCGCTAGCTTAAGTAGCGGAGTTGCTCGCCAGCGATTTCAACTAGTTGTTGATAATTTTTGTATCTGCATTAATTATTATATTTACTAACTATTTGGATTTGTTCATCTAGCACATTTGCCAGAACTAGTAGTCGCAATGGATTCGGAAATAGTGTATGTGAATGACCAACCATGCCCACACCGGATTGTACGGATACCTGGCGATGGGTCGTGTTTGTTTCATTCTTTGTCATTCTCTATGTATGAGAATATTGAGTCGTCGTATGAGATTAGACTTGCTATAGTCGAGTATGTGGTAGCACATTGGGAAGAGTTCCAAGTTTATACTTGTGACGAGCACGGAGACCCCTACATTAACGCTATGTTTTTTATTGTTATTGTAAAAGTACCGAAGGTACCAAATTTTAAAAAGTAGAACTTTACAAAAAGAAGTGAGATCCCATCAAAAACATCCTGTAAAAAATACCAAGTCTCGCAGCTCTGTGATTCTACCGTAAAAAGTTGTGAGATCCATGTTATACCAAGTCGGTTAACTGATTTAGTCCCTACTTAAGGGGCCTTCTGTCTTAAGTTAATACGTAAGATATTTTCATATCTATATTCAAATCTTTTACTTTTTAAATAAAAATATCGACTTGGCCATCGCATGAAGGCACAATGTATCTTCGAAATCATATCTACATTATATTAGGTTGTTTAGAGTATAATTGCGTTCTACACGATTAAAACTTGGTTCCAAAACTAATATATGTATACCTTTAACAAGCGGCAACAATAGAAAATGGAAGACTAGTGCAACAAAATTACTAATGCTCTAGTTATTTTCAGTCCATTAAATTCCAGTACCTTTCACTTCTTTATGCATTCGGAAGGAATTTGATGAAAAACCAGGTTTCTGGCTCTTAGTTCTGTGTGATAGATAACGTATTTGTATATATTTATTACACGATACATGACAGGACATAAAAACAGAAATAACATGTACCAAGGTCAGCTTATCTCTAAATAGAGATTTCTTCCAGCAGACCCTGGTTGTAAAGGACTAAACAAACTAAGCATGCGATGGCCAAGTCGATATTTTTATTTAAAAAGTAAAAGATTTGAATATAGATATGAAAATATCTTACGTATTAACTTAAGACAGAAGGCCCCTTAAGTAGGGACTAAATCAGTTAACCGACTTGGTATAACATGGATCTCACAACTTTTTACGGTAGAATCACAGAGCTGCGAGACTTGGTATTTTTTACAGGATGTTTTTGATGGGATTTAATTTATTTGCAGACTGGTATTTGTTTTAAGTGTATTCCTATTCTGAAACACTGTTAACTAGAAATCTTACTAAATACTCAAAATGTCACACTTACGGCATTGACTAGGATCAACACAAGATCCTTCAGGTCCTCTAATGGTACCCTCTTTGCAGTAACATCCAGGTTCACATTCATCTGGGGAGCAAGCTTCAGCAGATCCTGATCTGGAATCGCAGCTGTCTTCGCAGTCTCCAAGGCCACAACCATCGTACACCTCGTCGTCATAGCATACTGCTGGCGCTGTAGGACCAAATATTTTTTAAATAATAGTAAGCTCGCCTTTGTACATGATTTTTTTCTAATATTAAGTGTCTGCAATATGTTTTCTGTGCAATAAAGTATAAAGTAATAAAGAAATAATAAAGAATGGATTTATAGGTGTTAGTTACAACACCTGTAACATAAAAGGGGTACAATAGAAGCCCTAGGTTATACCAACACTCATATCATGAACAACACCTAAAAACACACTGCCCGATGTCTCTGATGACTCGATGTAACATTAAAGTACCTCACGTACTTTACGTTTTCATCTCCGCTTGTGTCCAAGTTAACCCAATATATCTCGGAACAAGTCTTAAATTGAAGCATTATGTACAATATGGCTTGACATTCTCAGAATTGTATATTCCCAGCAGATATATTTTATAAAGTAAATTTTGTGCGAAAGAAGACAGCATTTGATGGCACTTTTGCACGACTCACTGTGTCGTTCATTCATAGAACTCAGGAACAAAAGTTCCGTTTTGACAGTTCATAAAAAGTATTTTGACTAACAGGACGCAAGCCTATTCCATTTCTTTATGTAACTAGAGCATACTATTAGTTGACCGAGCGAGCGAAGCGAGCGAAGCGTCTCCGTTTCAGGTTTGGGCAAAAATGCTTTCGTATGTCCGGTTGTTCTCCTCTACAGGTCGCATTTATGAACCGATTCTCGTGAAATTTTGTGAGCAGGTTGGAAAAATAAATATAATTTTTTACTCAAGCCAGTTTTTTGATTTTTTTCAAAATGGCGGAGATATGGGGTTTTAAAATGTAAAAAAATCGCTACAACCCAAACGGCTCGATGGATATTAACAAATGAGGTGTCGTTGGATTCGTAAAGACCATGAGAGTGAAACAGATTATATAATTTTAGTAAAAAGTCAATAGGTTGTATTAAAGATCGCGAAATGTAGTTTACAAAGTTATTGGCTACTTTCATACTGCATGTACGTAACCAGGTACATTCATAAGTTTGTATGTGTTTTTGAAAGAAAATTATTTGGGTTATTTTTTTTATGTGTGTTAGCAATTCAGCTTTCCCACCGACATACTCGCGAGGTCTACAGCTCACAGAGCCACTAGTTATTCTGTGGTATAACTTACTGCAATCTTCTTCAGCTACACAAAATCCATCATCGTTCTTCAAATATCCCTCGTCGCAAGCGCATCCGGGTCTGCAGTCAGCTGTACAAACGATGGGCCTCTGCGAATACCTGTTTCTGCATGATTTGACGCATGGTAGGCAATTGGTAGGATGTCCATTTACGCAAGGTGCAGCTGAAAGGCAGAAAGATAACAATAATAATAATTGAGAAAATTTAACAATTTACCGAATTTGGAAATATCTTGTCTTCAGCCTATTAATTTCCCATCGTTTTGCCCACGCCACTATGATGGATGGGGAAATTAACATGCTGCATTTATACATTCATATGTGGTGGTTAACAGTAAGAAAGGTTACTAAAGAAAGAAAAAGATTGGCAAAAATATAGAAAAGGCCTACCCGTTTTGAGTTTTAAAATGTATCCTGTCCATCCTGGGTTTGCTGGAAGAAATCTCTTTTTAGAGATAAGCTTGCCTTTGTTCATGCCTTTTCTGTATTGTTTGTGTTTTTTTTCTGATATGTGCAATAAATATATACGAATACGAAATATATATACGAAAAGTTAGCTTAC
The DNA here is from genome assembly GCA_963457715.1 of Argyresthia albistria. Taxonomy (NCBI): domain Eukaryota; kingdom Metazoa; phylum Arthropoda; class Insecta; order Lepidoptera; family Argyresthiidae; genus Argyresthia; species Argyresthia albistria. The sequence goes on from OY735258.1 coordinate 10,958,022, forward strand.
GACATTCAGAGGGATCAACACAGGAGCCGTCTTCCGCCCTGACAGTTCCAGTTAAACAGAAGCAGCCACTGACGCAGTTGGCTGTACAGATCTTGCCTTCGTCGTCGTAGTCGTCGCAATTTGGAGGGCACGCAGAACCACAGGTCAAGTATTCTTCGTCTTCATTACAGGTGGGGGTCGCTGTGGCAAAAATAATAATTGTGAGGCTATAGTGTTGCTAAAGACATACATTCGGCACATCATTGGGTGTCGTCCCTCCGGGCAAAGCCTTTGCTGGCGGCTGTGGAAAACATTGAACCGGCTGAGATCACGCGTCGGGCGCACCAGATTTGAATCAATGAATGAATGAATTAAATACGTTTATTTCAGGCTTGAGAGGTAGAGGCAGGTATAAAACCAAGGAGCCTCATCCTACAAACATTTACTAAAAGGTAAGCCTTTTATAATTATTGACTCTTAAACAATGACGAATCTCCTTATCATAGTTTAAATCATCCAAGATCTTCAATCTTCATCGGATTTATTTTCTGGAAAAAACCGGTAACCCCATGTCATGCCTAACGTATGTAGTATTTGTACTACTGGAATAAACTGTGGTAGCTTTATTTCACTTTGCGGGAAAAGGGGGTGTAACTGGTTCACTCTCAGAAGCACACCGGTCGAACAAACAAACAATGGAGAACAATCCGTATACAGGCTGTAACAGAAAGGGATGTACAAACCGAAAGAGAGTTTTTAGGTACATCATTCTGAACAACTTTCACTATGGGACCGACTTGATCAGAGCAACTTTATTTTTACATTACAGTACATTTTGGGCCTAGCGATGATTAAAGGTTTATTCAAAATTCAACACCGGGGGTGAAACAGGAGACCAATGTTTGACTGTTATCATATCAAAACAGAGCCCTAACCGCTGGACCTGGAGACTTGAAGTTTTGCACACCTTGCATAGGGCGGTTTTGAAAATTTTACCCTCGAATGGATGAAAACGGGGATGAAGTCATGTATTCAAAGTCTTTCATTAATTAATTTTCAACGCAAAATCTAAAGTAATAAGCAAGTGGATTCCTTAAGAGGTCTAGGGTGCCCCTCTAAGAAAGTTTTTTTTCAAAATTTCATCCCGGAAAGGGGGAAATGTGGTGACGGTGACAAAGACTGAAAATCAACATGGGCATCGTTCGCATCGTATCGCATGGGTATGGTCGGGTCGCCGATTAAGAAAACAAAAACAATTTTAAAATCGAATGTTGGCTGACCATAGTTATTAGTTATAGCTTAGGTATAGTTGGAAACTAAAGCAACGCATATCATTGTTGTCGGAATTTCAACCTTAGAGAGGGTGAAAAGGGGTTTGAAATTTGACATTTAAAGTTATTTATTAAGGTTCCAAAATGGAAAAAACGGAACTCTTATAGTTTCGTGTGCCTGTCTGTCATAAGCATCATTCTCTAAAACTATACGGGTTAATATGAATGTGAATTGAAGGTGTCTTTTGTGTGGGTTTTGTGAACCGTAAAGGACGTATTAGCCTGAACTATCGTCAATTTATCAGACGTCGTAGCGGGCAAAGCCATAAACAAAGCTGTAGGTTTATTGTTCATTCATATCTAGAAATAAAGCATTACGCGGACGAAGTCGCGGGTAAAAGCTGGTAGATAGATAAGATGTGTCGGCGAGAGGGTAGGTATTTTGTGATAAATCGTTATCAACTTCTCAAAACGTAGAATTAATGGAATCAGCTTATTTCATGTATTCTACATACATACATATGTTCACACCTTTTTCCCGGAAAAGGGGTATGCAGAGACTAAAGACCTCCACTTGCTGCGATCCTGGCATACAAAAGGGGTATGCAGAGACTAAAGACCTCCACTTGCTGCGATCCTGGCATACATCTCTCGCTTCATGTATTCTATTACCTATTTGATATTTGTTGTTGTCGAGTGCTCGCATTTTCTTCAAGGTTAGGACGTTAACCTACACGCCATGTGTTTATTGTGGTGAGGACAGCAACGTCATTTGCGACGCAAACAAATGAATTACTCAGAAAATACGTTGTTTGATGTTATGGTTAGGTACATATTTTGAAAAGTTTACATTAACTCAGCTTGAACCTGTAATGCTAATAGATAATCGATCAAAAACAGCACTTGAAACAATATTAACAGATAACAAGTCAAGTACCTACGACAGAATTGTAAATGTTATCTGAATATTTAAATGAGCAATACTTTATTTAGTTATTTTGAATTAAGTCTAATTTTGATATTTTTGAGTACCTACACGTTTCAAAAACAGCCCTAATAGTTTTGAGGTACTTAATTAACGTTCATTAAAAGAAAAAATACCATTAGGATCACTTCAGTTACCGTCTGTAAGTGTCTCTATGTTCGGTGTTTGGTTCATCAGAGCAATGAAAAATCTAACTTCAAGGTCTACACCCACGACCGTTTATGCTGTGAAATTATTGGGTCTTCACAGGTACTAGAGATAAATTCGCCTTTGCGTATGCTTTATATTTCTTGTCTTGTATTTTGATGTTTCTGTTCACTAATGAATATGAATTCTTGCCAGGGACTCAAAACCTATAGGTACATATCTACTTTTAGTGTAGGTAGGAGACCAATGAAGTCCTCACCGTGGGGCACGGGCTTTCACATGGATACAAGTAAGATTGAGCCACTCTCCACCACGCTGGCTCGTTGGATTAGTGGCCAATCTCTGTTAGAGTTATCAAGCTTCCCTCTGGCACAGTTTTATGTCTATTCCACCGAGTATGTAGTTGAAAAGATGTATGCTATTTTATTTAGATCTCCCTATTTTCAATGTCCCGCGGTGGTCATTCTGGAATTTTACGATCTTTCTACCCAGGTAAAATAAGGGGGCATAGAGCGTTGAAATCTGAATTACCTGGACATTGATCCTCTGGGATGCAAGGATCTGAGTCGGTTCCGTTTCTGTAATATCCGTCTTTACACACGCAAGCTGGTGCACAGTTCTCAGAGGTTTGTAGAGGACAGTTGAAAACTTCTCCTATGGCATCACAAGTATTGGGTGGACAATCCCATGTGCACTCATTGTATATTTCGTTTTCACCGCATGGATTTGCTAAAACAAGTATTTTTTATGTGAAGTCTCAGATCAATCGCTGTTTTTGGAAACTGAAGATAATGCTGAGCCACATCGACGAGTTTCTATAAAACTCAAAAACTGTGAAGTAGCACATTCAAAGGGAAGACTCCTAGATGGCTAGTGAAGGATTCAACGGCAGGATCCGTTAAAAGGGAATGGTGGTTAAAGTATGTATGAACTGGGGCCAAAGCTAGTAAACTTTTAAGACATTTTAAAGAGACTCACTGATTGAGAGTAACTAAATATAAGTAACCAGTTAAAGGTCTACGTTAAAACTATAAGTAAGAGGAAAACTAAACGTTCAAATACGAGAAACTCTGTGGTCGAGGCTGTGCTTTCCAAGTGAGATATCCTGGGGTAGAATTCCGGCTGAGTAAAAAAAAGGTTGTCCTGTTTCTGGTTCCCACGACACAAGGTATTCAGTATGGAGCTAGGCGCAATGGGTCTGCCTGTATGTAAATGTAACGTGAAATACTTACGTGGTGGGCACAGTTCACTAGGAATACACGGATCAGTGACGGTGACATTTCTCAAGTATCCGTCTATGCAGTCACAGCCGCCAACGCAGTCATCAGGGGATTGTTCCGGACAATAGTACGTGGTGTATATGGAAGCGCAGATCTGAGGCCCGCAAACTGTTTTGCAGGGATTGTAGACCTCGTTTTCTTTACATTGGTGTTCTAAAAAAAGGTAAAAAAATGCTTAATAGTATTTTAGCAGTTTGATAAAATATCCCAGACGAAATGTTGCATCTACTAGTTTTAAGATGTCCGGACAAGCCCTAATTGGCAGGTAAATGAACAAAAATATGCGCAGATCTGCCAACTTAACTGTGAAATGACGGGTGTCACTAGTACCTTTGTAGTATTGCCATATTTTGGAATTGCGTCCGAGCATAGAATGGAAGTTCAAAGATGGCGGTCGTAGTTCTGAATTCTGATATTTTACACTAACATAACTGACACACACATACACTACATAACTTGGTAGGTCTGTATACTGACAATATTGTGACGATCTGTCAAATAGAGCTTTTAGACGGTCACTGTAAAATAAGGTAAAACATCAGGATCAACTTTTGGAATACTGAGTGAAACCTAAGGTCACTTCTAGCTGGGTTACTCGGAAATTCCAGTTCCAGTTCTAAGCAATCTGTATGGTTTTATAGTGAATAAAAAATATTACTTTGAACTTGAACTTTAAACAGCGTTCTGAAACTATTCAACATTTATCCTTTTGCTCTTTTAACAACTATTCTACTCTATCCGTACAATTTTCATTAGGTTTAGACACAGGTATCATTATCATACTTAATAGTACATCAAACATTTCTGTACTTACTAGTGGTACTGCTACTAGTTGAAGAAGATGATGACGACGATGAAGATGATGACGATGAACTACTGCTTGACGATGAAGACGTTGATGTTCCCTTTCCAGATCCAGTAGTATTCTTTGATGATGTTGATGATGAGCTGGCGGCTGCTGCAGTGGTTTGTGATTTATTCACCACTGAACCATCAGGACCTGTAGTGGTTTCGGAACTATCTGCTTCAGACGCCGCGGAGGCAGAACTTGCATTGTTTGTTTCCGTCGATGTTGTACCATCAGGAGATGTAGTGGTTTTTGAACTATCTGCTGCAGAAGCGGCAGCGGCAGCGGCAGCATGGTTTGTTTTCGTCGATGTTGAACCATCAGGAGATGTGGTGGTTTTTGAACTATCTGCTACAGAGGCTGCGGCGGCAGCGGCAGCATGGTTTGTTTCCGTTGATGTTGAACCATCAGGAGATGTAGTGGTTTTGGAACTATCTGCTTCAGACGCCGCGGAGGCAGAACTTGCATTGTTTGTTTCCGTTGATGTTGTACCATCAGAAGATGTAGTGGTTTTTGAACTATCTGCTGCAGAAGCGGCAGCGGCAGCGGCAGCATGGTTTGTTTCCGTCGATGTAGAACCATCAGGAGATGTGGTGGTTTTTGAACTATCTGCTACAGAGGCTGCGGCGGCAGCGGCGGCATGGTTTGTTTCCGTCGATGTTGAACCATCAGGAGATAAAGTGATTTTTGAACTATCTGCTGCAGAAGCTGCGGTGGCAGAACTAGCTTGGTTGGTCTCTGTAGTTGTAGAACCATCGGGAGACGTATTAGTGTTGGTACTATCTGCTTCAGATGCCGCGGAGGATGCATTACTGTTATTTGTCTCTGTAGAGTTAGTGCCATCACTAGACGTTGTTGTGGTCGAGCTATTTGCAGCAGAAGCCGCGGCGGCAGTGGCGGCATGGTTTGTTTGCGTCGATGATGAGCCATCTGGAGAGGAAGAAGTGTTTGAACTATTTGCTTCAGAAGTCGCGGCGGCAGAACCAGCTTGGTTGGTCTCTGTCGTTGTAGAACCATCGGGAGACGTAGTAGTGTTTATACTATCTGCTTGAGCAGCTGCAGTGGACGCACTGCTGTTACTTGTCGCTGTAGAGTTAGTGCCATCACTAGATGTAGTTGTGGTCGAACTATCTGCGGTGGAAGCTGCTGCTGTAGAACTGCTATGATCTGTTTGCGTCGTGTTTGTGCCATCGTCCGACGTATTAGATATTGTACTTGTTGCTTCAGAGGCGGCAGCGGAACTTGTACTGCCAGCTTGTGTTACAGTCAACGTTGAGGCCTCTTCGTCTGGATCAGGCTCAGAAGGACCAGGGCCTGTGGCGGGAGGACTAGGCTCGTCGGGTGCTGGTTCATCACATTCTTCGGCCCTCGTATAGGCCAACACGAGCAGCGAAGACAAAATTAGCAAAGATAACCGCATTTTTGGGTTTTAATTCGCTCAGAGACAAAACTCGACTGCATAACTTCTTTGTAACTTTCAGTTTTATTGAAATGCACAATATACATTGACGCGCAAATTTAGGTTTTATTGCAGTATGATAGAGTTGGTAATGCATAATTAATCATGATGCTCCATTTGTTTTTCTTATTAAATGCTAATTTACCTAAAGTATTTACCTAACAAACACATAGCCTATTTTATTCAAGCTGCAAACCTAATAAATAACTGATATACCATGAAGGGGGTACTTGAGTTAAACTTATTTAAAGTTTAAATTAATTATTCATTAGTTGTGGAAGCAAATTAAAAATTCAATTAGAACTCAATTTGTGGCGGACTTTCTGGTCATCACATTTTTCGTTGTATTGTGCGACGTTGTGTGTTTCCATTGTTTTTTAAATTAAAAACATTTATCAAAATAGGAAAAACAAAGCTTTGAGGTTATTGGTGCCTTTTCGGGGGTTTCGGCAAAAATGAAACATTTTCATTTTATGGTATGTTAGTAGGTTATTAGGGATAAATTTCAAAATAAAACCGTAGCAGAGAATATGATTTTAGTTTGCGGTACCTATCCTTAGAGTAAAGTTCGATAAATCATCTGTATCAACAAAGTAAACATGCAATATATTATGATATGAAGTACGCTAACAAACAATATGATACACTAACAAACAATATGGACATAATATGTTCGAACATTTTTGTATGGTGCCTGCCTAGGATACTTGAAACTTGCAAGTACCTAATATAATGTAAATAAATGACTGAATTACATATTCAAACTGAATTATCTCAGAGAGCCTACTGTTTAGGACATTTTGTCAAATTATATTTTGTTGTTTGTATATATTTGAACGATTTATTTATTTATTTACAATTTACAAAGTCAACAGCACAAAAACAGTTGAACATAGACAGGATAACTTAGTCTAAACAAAGGCCAATTAATGACTTATATTTTATAGGCCAGACACGATGGACATTATGTTTTATGGGCACACGAAAAATGCGACATTTCAGGGAGTTTCAACTTTAAGCTGGTACCTATCACAGAAAGGTTCAATTTTCTTTATTAATTTTGTTCCTATCTGGTAAAGATATGAATATGAACAACTTTCCCCAAGAAATAGATGATTTTTCTTTTGCGAACATTTTCACCATGTATATTTTATTGCACACAAAATGTTGTTTAACTACACACACACACACACACACACACACGCGCGCCTACAGATATACTATTCAAACTTATACAGATAGACTATTCAAACTTATACCTCTTTTTCGTAAATTTTAAATGTTGGTTGTTTAAGACTATTGTTTATTTTGTTTTTAAAAAGCGTTAGATGTATAATTGAAACAAAAAGTAAACTTTAGAAAAAACCGACTTCCACAAACTCTAATTGATTAGATTGAGTTTAATACAAACTGTATCACCCTATTTCCCCCCTTGGGGAATTAATTTTGTTAAATCCTATCTCAGTGCTACCGTACGCTACTTAAGGAACCCTGTACAAAGTTTCATGGCTCTTGGTCCACCGATTTAGGCCATGCGTTGCCCGTCAGCCACGCATAGTAGATTGTATATTTGTACCGAGTAATGAGCAGTACTGGTGGTCATGTTTGGTCTTCATCATCAGTTCCGCATCACAATATTATCCTTACCATGTGCATTTGCACGAGTTATTATGAAAAACATAAAAATCACTATAGGTCTGCCTATAATATTTAAAGAGTTCCCTCGATTTCTCCAGGATCCCATCATCAGATCCTGACCTGGTGTCAATGGGACCAATGGGAAGGAAAACCCTTTCAAACAAAAAAATAATTATCCAAATCGGTCCATCCGTCTAGGCGAAATCGGTGTACATACATAAAAAAAAATATCCCGACGAATTGTAAACCTCCGGACCTTTTGTCAAGTCACTTAAAAAGAATGATTTGTGCATCAAACAAAACAATTTTGAGCCGTATCATGTAGTCCATGGAATTCGTAAAAAGCTAGTAGGGACCTTGCATCAAATGAGGTAGTTTTGATTTTTTTATGAGTTGGTAGTGTTAATTCATTTGACTTTATAAAGTTTTTGTAAATTTTTACCACCAAGGACTTGTGTTACAGCAAAATACACTCAATTCAATTCAATTTCAAAGTTCGTTTATTGAACATTCAATTTACACATTTGTGCGCTCAGAATACAGAGTGACAAGTAACATAAATATATAATTAAATAATAATAATTTGGATTTGGTAGGCCAAATAGTATCTTTGATAATGCTACTCAAAGATTTGCAAAATTTCCAACAAAAAGGAAGTTTACTGTTTTATTTTTATTTTTAGATAATTTTGACCCCTAACGAATGGGTTATGGCAAAAGTTAAAGTCCACTAAATTCCCAACAAAATCAGACCAATATTTCAACTTGCAAACTATATTTCTTAGCTATTTCTCAGGAACTATCAAGCTTATGTTGACATAATTGGACCGATTTTCTTGGGACTTCAGTATTTTTTGCCATATAGCCATTCCTTTGGGATCAAAATTGACGAAAACTAAACAAAAATTGGCTTTAAGTACCTACCAACTTTATTTGCAAATTTGGACTATACGATATCCCGTTCTTGGTACGGCAAATGCCTGATATATAAATAAATAATTCAAAGCCCTGAACGGGTATGGCGCAAAACCTTTTGGACCTGGAAGATAATCTGGAACATGCAGTAGGGATGTAGTATTGCGTCGCAAAAGTTACTATTCGGATGTGACCTGGTAAATAGAAGATATGGCTGATACTGAAAATCCATCTTGATTGTTTTGGGAGTATTTTGGACCCACATAAAAGTCAAACAACTGGGTTTTTTTTAAAATATCATCGACGCAAAATTTTGATGTAGATGATTTGTTTTGATGTACACATCTTTTAACAAGTATGTGTGGTTTTCGGATTGAAACTGAAAAACGGAAAAATTACCTATATTTTCAAGTTACTAACTGTGATCTGGAGGGTTTTCGAGGTGGAAAACTTGGATTTGTAATCACCCATTTCATGACTACCAACTCATGCAAAAATCAGACTCAAAGTAAAAAAATCAAAGCAAGAAAATTAAACTACCTCATTTGATGTAAGGCAAAAGTACCAATTCCATGGGCTAATGAGCGTTTTGCAAACATGGCTCCATGAGCGTTTTGTAAACATGGCTGTATAGTATACACTCGGTCGTACGCAGAATTGCGTTGTACATTTTTAAATTTCATATCTTTTGTGCCACATTCCCCTATGAGGATTACGCCCTTAAATTTACAGGAATGGCGCAACGTGCACACAGTACCCAGCAGTTAGGAATGAAAAAAAATGTACAACAAAATTCTCAGAACTTCCGTTATTTAATACAGATATTTATGTAGAAAGTGTAGCCTGCTGGAACTGTGTGATTTTCTGTTTGTATAAAGAAGTCTTGTGATGTAAAAAGTATACGATGTTTTACTTCCAATATTTGAAGTAAAAGTTTCCAGGGTTTATACCCGAAGGGTGTTATTACTAAGCCTATTACTAAGCCTCCGCTGTCCGTCTGTCTGTCTGTCCGTCAGCGAGCTATAACGCATAAAAGGTAATTAAATCAAATATCGTTTATTTTCAGGCTTCTGAGACCCATACATTAAATTAAATTACATTAAATTGAAGTTTAAAATAGGTCAGGTCAACATTCAAATTAGAATTAAATTACAGCTAGAAAGCTGCTATGATAAAATCAATAAACTAAAAAACGGCAGTATTTATATTTTTACAGTTTTTAGACATTCTTTTTAGCCCTTAAAGTGGTGCTTCTATCTTGACCCACGAACCGATTTAAATTATTCACGGCTCAACTGAAAGGAGAGTGTTCAATCTCCGGCTTTACAGACACGGTTGGAGATGGGAGACCAAAAAGACTTCTAAAGGCTCTTTACATAACTGTACAATACTCCTTTGGACCTAGTTTAGTAGGTAAACTGATCAATTAAAATTATTGAACTCTAAAATAAAGTAACGCACTACAAAGGTGCAACGAGTCAGGCTATACAAACAAACAGAAATATTTACTTCCATCTAAAGAACAGAAATATTTACTTTTGAGTATCTTACATGGTCACATAATAATTAATGCCTAGGTCTACCTATAGGTATAACTGATCCACCTTGGATTAATTTTGAGCCTTGTCTAAGTCACGTCATGAATTATTTCTAAAGAACAAAGCTGTGTTAGTGGTTTAGGACTTACGAAGAACCGCCAGACGATGTTGACAGGCTAAGCCACGTTTCGTGGACTAAGCCATACTTTAGCCTCAACAGTCTGAAGTCACATCCTGATCCTACATTTTAGGGTTCCTAGGACGCCAAAAATAAATACTTACTTAATTTTTTGAGTCTTATCCTCTGAAAAATCTAAGCAGTCTCTGTCAACTCGTCATTTAATGTTTTAGAATATCTACTTTCTACTAAGTTACTTTCTTAGTTATCTATTCAGAAGCTGGTCTTTCACAGGTTCACTATAATTGCCTAAAAAGAACAACCTAAAAAGAGCCTTATTATGATAGATAGAAAATAGAAGGTGTGAAGAAGAGAAGGAACCCGCAGTTATGGACTATTTTATTGATAGCGACCTACTGTGTAATGTATCTGTTTGTGGAGTAAAGTGGTTCATCTTGAAGAGATTTTAAGTAATAAGATTTAAGGTAAATAAATGTAAAACCAAGGTAAAACTTCTTTCGGCTTTGTCTTAGGCAGGGCGGTTTGCAGAACATGCTTAAATTTAGATTTAGCATTTAGTAGATACATTATGCAACTAGTGAATAAAAGACGGATTTACTGCGAGGGCCATGAATCGCAAGCAATCGTAGGATTATAATTATAACGACTGAATCACGACCGCAGGTGTTATCAAGTGTTATAATCCTGAGCGACGCGAGTGATTCGTGTTATACAAGGTGTAAATGAATTAACGGAAAATGAGAAACTAATTTGTAAGGGATATCATTCTGAGCAACTTTCATTATGAAACCGATTTGATCAGAGCAACTTTTATTTTATCACTTCTCCATACAAATCAGCTGCAGGCCAAAATGTACTGGGAAGTGAAAAATCCAGTTGCTCTGATCAAATCGGTTTCATAATGAAAGTTGCTCAGAATGATGTCCCCAACAAAGCAATTTCTCTTTTTGCGTTAATTCATTTACGCCTTGTACATAAGCAGTTTCAGGTAACACACATTCAACAACACAAAAATTAATTACAAGAAGATTACAAGCGTACACCACAGTTCAACTTTTGAGCCAGGAAAGCGCGGGCGTTGGGGCGCGTCAGAAACAAATGAATATCTTTCCTGAAAAAGAAAATCCTACCTGGCCGTTTGGGTGCAGAAAGAAGTATCATAGGAAATGTAACCTCTTTTGTGCGGATACTACTAAGTCGAGTTAGAACAAAACCATTTTGCGTTCACTGTAATTTGTGATGTGTTCAGATTATGCAAACACTATGAAAAACAAAGTTACAACACAAACATCCAGTCTTATAATTACTTGCTACTACGGAACCCTTCATGGGCGAATGCGCCTCGCACTTGGCCACTTTTTTTTGTCACACATATCCAAATTCTGAAGAAAGCCTTCTTGCAGTACCTTTTTTGTTACCATTTTTGAAACAAAGCTCGACAATCATAGATTTTCACAGGAAAATGCCGATCGCTAAAACACGACTGTAATGGATTTTCACCCGAAATTGCCGGCACCTTTTCTGGCTCCTCCAATTAGTGCGCAACGTCAACTTTTCTTGTCAAAATAATGAGTACATTACTCGCTTTTTTTGAGTAAAATGTTTTTTGTTTATTTCAACAGTAGGTACGTTATTAAGATATTTAATGTTTTTTTTTATATATATCAATTATTACAGTAACATATATTTAAGGCCTCCTCTACGTTCATGTTTAGGTGCGAAGCCGAACTTAATAAGTGGCGGTAGTGATTATACCTATACACGAAACAAATCTCAGTGTGAAAGGGCATTTTGTGGCTGCCTTTCGAAAGATAATTCCTTTTAGGTTGGGTGTCAAATCTATTATAGATAACGCCATCCACGATTTGTCTTTCAGCAGAGGTCCTCGATGAAAAAGAAAGATGCAAATAGCTACGTCACGCGTCGTCGTGGATGGCGTTACCTATACTCGTTGATTACTCACTGCTTCCCTGGTCAAAATAATATATTTTTGACCGACGACATCAAAAAAGGATGGGGTTCTCTATTCGGTTGTATTTTAGTAATATGATTATCACATTAAACTTATTACTATTAGCCAGTGTGTTTAATGTTGGCAGCTTCCAAGTATACCTACTTACTTATAAATTATTACTGCTGAAAATTGGCAAAAGAGAAGACTGAAGGGAATTTCGTAAACAGAGGCATTTATACTACTAAAGCTAGGTTTGTGGACATAACACCAGTTTTTGTTTTGTTATAATAGTACCAGTATTAACGAACTAATGACCAAAAATCTATCGGCCATTTCCGAAACGCTTGGTATATTTGTCGGGCATCTACGCTTGTGATGACGTAGTTGTCCGTCAGACCGTATCTATAGGCCGTATATTCGCAACTATCCAGTATGGCGCGCTTGAGCCGAATGCATAGATTAAAGCCGAAACCACAGATTACTAAATATATTTAGTTACTACGTAACATATACTTCATTCAGTAGGAAATTTCCAATACCTACTGCTATAATAGCCTACTCCGTCGCGTCAGTAACCGCTGCATGCTAAAATGTGCCTAAATGCTCAAGCGTACAGTTGTGATCGCCTCGCACCGCGCGATCTCACACTAATCGCAGTGCTGCCTCGCATCGCAGATACTCGTACGATACGAACACAGTTCAAAACGTGCGTGCGCTTGGCTTGCGACAACTATACTGACGTTGGGCGCCGGGCTATAGCGGGGCGCTCCGAGACCTCGGGCGGGCGGTAGGTAATTATAGCGCGCGAGTACATTCAGTGACGGAGGCCTGCCGACACCTAGTGGCAACTGACGTCATCGCAGATCCTACATGCTATGCTCAGTTTCAAAATCGTTTCGCTGGGAGTCGAACTTAGAGCTTTAATTATCTCCGTTATTTTTTAAGATAGAAAAAACTAAAAATACAGTAATTTTTGATATTTTTTTGTGATTTTAATTTGTTCAAAGAATATTCATTTGCACTGATATATTCTATCGAGGAACCCATTTAAGACTTCAACGTCTGAGATAATCTTTATATTTTTTAATCTACTGTTCAATCCCCCGATAAACAGGCAAAGTACTATACTACTTCAACTTTGCACTAATATGATTGGCAGAATACTTACCAAAATACACATTTTGGGCAGTGACAGCGCATTGACAGACGATCGATACGGCATTGAAGTAAAAGAAAAATAGATGAATAGCTGCCCTCGTTTTCGCTCTTCAAAGGGGAACTGTTGTGCTATATCCCCTGGAAGTTTTGCGAAATTGCTCGGAAAACTGAGGGAATACAGGAGAGCTGAAGGTATTCGGGCGGGGAGAAGGATTTCAGAACTAGAGAAGTCTTTTTAAACCCCCGACGATGAAGCGTCTGTCTGTGGCACCCTAGCTAATGATGCTGAGTAGACATAATAATAATCAAATCTTTATTTTTAATCTTGACGTTACAATTACCTATCTCCAATCAGCTATGTGTGTAATGTGTTTTGACATTTCGACATTCAATAAAAAAAAAACTTTTATTTTATGTCTTTATATGTATGCATTTGTTATTGTATTTCTGTTTGTATGCCTAATGGCTGGACGTAAGCACATATGTAAAATGTAAGAACTAATCTAAAACTACGATCCACAGTAAATGTTCTGATTTCTGATTTCCTAGCGCTCAAACGGGTGGGCGTTGTTATGCGGTTAACAATAATCTATAAACGGTAGTAGATCTCTACGACGTTTCAATATTGTCGTTCTTGATGACGATAAAAAGGTTAAAAGCCCCAATGGGGCAAGAACCAGGAGGGCCAATACAGTTAAACAGATAACTTTATTTGACATTTCATGTACCGACCACGGCTTGAAATTATGTCAGCTTCCTCCAATAAAGACATAGATAAACGTTATCTGAGAATTGAAACATCAGCCTTAAAAAAGGTACTCCAAACTCAAGATAATGGACATCTAATAGTTCAGCGTTGTCGTTGCGCTACCAAAGGCCCTACCTACTCCTACATGCTTCTCTGGCCAAGTGCTTCCCAGTAAACCTATAAGGATAACACTGGCAGCTTTAGTTCGAAATCCGAAGGAGGCTGAGAGAAAATGTGACAACTGTACAGAGCCCGGAGTGAAGCCGACGATTTGAGGGGTTTGCGAGAAATCGACAGAATAAGGCCAATGACCTTGCAACACCACACGATGAAAATACTATGATATGATAGATAGATAGATAGATAATCCATTTATTCACTGTAAGAATACACACAAATACAATAAAGATCCTTACAAAACTTAAAAAAAAATATAGAAAGAAACTATACATGTGCATTTCCACAGTGAATAGGCCCTGGCTCAGCATGTGTTGCAGATAACTGCAACGCTGGTAATTCTGCCAGGACCCATTTTACAGTGCGAGTGGAAGCTTCAGCTCAACTTCAGTAATTTTAAATTATCCTATCTTACACATCGCCTCTTGAGATAAGCTGATGATGATGAACAAATCAATGTATTCTATGTATGACATTCTAAATTCTCGAAAAAGAACCCGTCCGAATACATCAGTATAGGCCGAGCTACGATAAAAAGCCGCAAACCGATGTAAAGGATGGCACACGGGCACTGTAGGTTAAAATAATCATTTTGAGCGGTAGTTCTCGTAGTACGGAGCGGTAGTTATTTTTTATTGTACGGCATTAGAATTTAATTATTTTAAGAAACCTATCGTGTGTGGTATCAAATGAAAGGGCTTATGAAAATAATAATATTTACTATTTTTTTCTTGTTTTTTTTTAAACGTTTCTTTGATTTTTAGGAAACAGGTGGCCGAAAAGTCATATAGTATATTTTTAGAATCGGCTCATAAAACTTCATTAGATACCACAAACGCTAGGTTTCTGTAAAAATTAAATTTAAATCCCTTACAAAAATTTATAACGTCATTAATGCCTCCCCATGGGGATATTTTTAGGAACTACCACTCAAAATTGTTGTTAAGACCTAAAGTACCTGTGTGCGGTGTGTGCCAAAAGGCTATCCAGTACATCGATTTGCGGTTTTCTATAGCAAAATTTGCTTTGTACAGCGTCCACTAGTAGTCAGCTCCGTGAGAAGAGGTAATTCTGTAAATGTTGGTGTTGCCAACACAATGTACATGTAACCCTGATTATCTAGATAAGGACAATTAGACAATAGCCAATAAATTTTCATATGCACGACTGCCTATTTAGTTAACTACTGGTAACTTCGTTTCAATATTCAATACAATACAATGGACTATGACATCACGTGACAATTGTAGTTTAACTAAACACTAGTGATTACAGAAAATAATCTGCAATGAAATAATACAATACACAAATCAAACCTAGAATAATGTAACAGTCAAATCCCGATCACCATAATGAGACGTCCATTACATCCCAACCAGTATTATTTAAAATGTTAAATTCAATTACGGTGGTGAGTGTTGTGTGCGTGTTAATTTACTCTGTCAAGTGCACAGGTAAGTCTTCTCAGTGTTTACTATTTCCGCTAAATCCCCAGCTCTACAAAGGCAAAGGGGAGCTACTCAGTTAGAGCGCTAGACAGTTGTTTTACCGTGTGTTTTGTCTAAGGTTGAGGGGATTGGCATAGTCAAATGCTGATCTTTGAAGTAATATAAGTATTTCTAAACATCAACTTTGGGAGATGATCTCGATAGTCCGAGAATTGGCCTCCTGGGGGGCAATTCTGGCGCTAGCGAGATCATGTCCATGGTCGAAATATCGATTTTGAGATACCGAAATCTGTATCAAAAGAAAAAGCTTTTCTTAGCCTTTCGACCAAGCGAGATATCTCGACCCGTTTTCGATCAAAATAAATATAAATCGAGATCGTTTGTGACGGATTTAGGCGGTATTAAAACCGATATTTCGACAGGGGAGATGATCTCGATAGCGCGAGAATCAGGGGCCTGGGTGATAAAGGAAATAATTAGTAGATATCTTTCCACAGATTCACTAGCACACTCACTATCGAAACGCGACGCCCTCATTCTGAACTGCCCGCCGAACGAGAGACAAATAGACTGTGACTTCTGTGGCCCGAAGACTTGCGACCAACTCGGCCATCCTGTCGTTTGTGGCATGCCCGTGCTGTGCCATCCCTCTTGCGACTGCAAGGAAGATCTTGTGAGAGACGAGAAAGGGAAATGTATTGAGAAGAAGGATTGCCGTGAGTATTTTTTCTCCCAGAGTGCCTTGTTAGGGTTCCGTACCCGAAGGGTGCCAAACGGGACCCTATTACTGAGACTTCGCTGTCTGTCCGTCCGTCCGTCCGTCTGTCTGTCACCAGGCTGTATCTCATGAACCGTGGTAGCTAGACAGTTGAAATTTTCACAGATGATGTATTTCTGTTGCCGCTATAACAAGAAATACTAAAAATCAAAAGAAATTTAATATTAAGGGGGGCTCCCATACAACAAACGTGATATTTTTGATCGTTTTTGCTCGATATTGATAATGGTAGCAGGTAGACGCTTAAAATATTCACAATATATTGAGTATATTATTTACTTAAAAAATTAATAATTAAATTAAAATTAAATTAATATTTAGGGGGGCTCCCATACAATTTATTTATTTTTTGCGGTTTTTTATAGATAATGGTACGGAACCCTTCGTGCGCGAGTCCGACTCGCACTTGGCCGGTTATTATTAATAAAGGGGTTTGATCTTTGACCGAGTGTCTAACATCTATTGAAGGATAGTAAAATTATGAAGGTGGTATCGCCTTCACAAACTGCTATAATAAACAAACTAGGACGTAGTCTGGATTTGACATTACTATACCTGTATACTTGTTTCTTGTATCGTGGATTGTTTGAGAACTCCTACCACACCGCAGGAAAATGCGGCGACGATCCCAACGCGGTATCCGGCTGCGGTAACCATTGCGGGCGTAGCTGCTCTGACTACCGCGCCAAGAACAAGACATGCCTCAGTGGATGCGGAGCCAACAGTTGCGATTGCCGACCGGGATACGTTTATGATGAGAAGAAGGCCAAGTGCAAACTGCCGAAGGACTGCTGTAGGTTCAAGTTTCAAACTTTTTTCCCAGAAGGGGGTAGGCAGAACTAAAGCTGGTTACAGACGACCTGATATCGGTTGCAATGTAGGGTGGAGAGAAATCAGGGCAATATCGGGGCAGACCAGGGAGCACTTATCCAGTGGAGAGCGCATAGATACACTTTCCTTTGAAACACAACTCACCAATTTAAGGGTGGCGGGGGACGAGGTAAGAGAGCTGTGATTGGTCAGCTGCTGCGAAACTGTTGAATACAACAAACGTTTGGCGAGCCGCCTTCCTCCGCAGGCGCAGTCAATTGGATATATAGTCTCTGGGGCAGACCCTACGCATGGGCCTGCTTGGAAGTGGAGCTGAACGCATGTGCAGAAGAGCGCTATGGCCCTACCGACACGATTTAGAGACAATCTAGGATCTACTCTAGATTGCCGCCAATACCATGCCGTCTGTAGCCTGCTTAAGACCTTCGTGTTCTATGATCTTCGCATCAATTACGGTTCATCCAACATTTATAGTTCAATAACACATTTTCCACAAAGAAGAGCTAAGAATTAAAATTAATCCGCATTTTCTCTTCAAACAAGTGAGAAGTAGTACTTGGGCTACCCAACCAAATTCGATTACAGAGCTAAAATATCATGTAATTTTAAATATAAACTTAATTACTAACGCGGTAGTTTACTTACCTGTTATTTGTTATTAGTGATAATGGTGCTCCGTGGTCTAGTGGGTTTCACCTTGCTTCTCACGCTGGAGACGCAGGTTCGAATCCCGGTGCTGACCATGTACCAATAATGAGATGATTAATTTGTCAGTACATTATCGGACACTCCGTGTTTCGGATGGCACGTTAAGCTGTAGGTCCCGGCTACTATCACTACTTCGTAGTATGCGTAAAACCCCTCCACCAACCCGCACTGAGCCAGCGTGGTGGAGTATGGCTCAATCTTACTCGGATCCGGGTAAAGGCCTGTGCCCCTCGGTGGGGACATTAATGGGCTACATTTACATTTTTTGTGATAAATCACACATACACAATTAGTCACGATACTCATAATGTTACGGATTATAGCGATGTATTGCTTTTCTTAATAAACGTATATGACGTTATTATCGCTAGATTATCGGAGAAGCATTCCTAACTCTTGATTAATCTGTGGTACAAGTCAAGGCCTTGAGTGAACTTGACTTGTACCATTCTGTGCTTGTACTCAGAGTATCGGAGAACAAGTCAAGTTCACTGAAGGTCTTGACTAAGCGATAATAATGTCGCATACGTTTACTAAGAAAACCGATACATCTCTGGCCACGGAACACAAAAAACAGTGGAAGCCGCATACGCCTCGATTACTATCAGATCAGAACCGACGATGTCATCAACACTCACACTATCAAATCGTAAACTACAAAGGAATTTTTAACATGATTGGACGTAGCATTTGACTAAAAAAGAGTTTATAAACCACTGCCAGTTAATGTATTTTAAGCCTTATATCGGAGTGATACTGTTCACCTTACATTGAACATGTTTGTTATTTACGATGTTCGGATACAAAACTAAAATATGCATACTACTTTCTGTCATTCTAGCGTCGAGTAGTGGAAGTAGTTTAGCAACTCGACCCTAGATGGCAGCATTGAGCGCGCGTACAGAAAGTCTAAATCATGTTACTAAATATTTTTCAATAAAATAAAAAAACTACAATAAAGGCCAAAAAAATAACCTAATTAAGTCAATCTGGTTAATCAAACGTGGACCGCATTATAAGAATCACAAAACAGCGTGACGGTTCACCAAGGTTAAAAGAGAAATGCAATGTATAGCTGGCCGGACATATTAATCGGCGGCGTTGTTTGGCTTGGTTAACTATGAAAGACGGGGGGGTTAGGGGGGTGGAGCCCCCCCATTAAAAGAGAAATGCAATGCGTAGCTGGCCAAACATATCAATCGGCTTTGTTTTGATTGGTGAATTACGAAAGACGGGGGGCTGGGGGGGGGGGGGGGGGGGGCGGAGCCCCCCTTTAAAAGAGAAATGCAATGTGCAGCTGGCCGAACATATCAATCGGCGTTGTTTGGCTTGGTGAACTATGAAAGACGGGGAGTCGCCCCTCATTGAAAGAGAAATGCAATGTGTAGCTGGCCGAACCATTATAATTGGCTAATTTTTGCTTGGTGAACTGTTTAAGATGGGGGTTGGAGAATTATAATGTGTAGCTGGCCGAATATATCAGTTGGCGTTGCGTTTCTTAAAGAACTAGAGCAGAAAAATATTAAGGCAGAATTAAAAGACAAATAAATAACGTAGCTGGAAAAGTATACCCAGTAGCTTGCGGTACTCGAAGAACGATGAATGACGGGGGTTGGGGGGCAAAGCAAGGTCGAATCATTCTGTTCGACTATTTTTTCATCTATTGGCTAGACGTGGGCGAAGCCGCGGGCAAAAGCTAGTCCAAAATATGAGTACAGTACACTGTGGTAGCAAAGTATGAGTACAGTGGGTACACTGTGGTAGCAATGTATGAGTACAGTGGGTACACTGTGGTAGCAAAGATCAATGCTCTCTATTGCCAAGATAACGCATCCCCTCTACTAAAACGCTAAATGACTACTAAATCTCTAAACTGATCTAGTCTTAGTTTAAACATAGATTTACTTTCTCAATTTCTTCTTTAATTCACAAACTCGTCGTATTTGTATAGCTTCTGCAATTTTTTATTTACTGACATCATTTACTGCAATATTTGCTATCAACCTGTTGTTTATTGTATTACATTATGTACCTATACGCTGTATGTACGTAAGGCTTTGCGCAATGCTATTCATTTTATATTTTTTCTATGTCATTGATACTTGTATGTAATTTAAAGAATCAACAGCCTTCTATTATAAAATATTTCTTTATAAAGGCTTATGAATAGAAAACGATAAAAAGAATGTTATAAATAAATCACCAGGAAGCAATGACTGCGACGATGTGACGGTATACTTTATTGGTTGGTTTGTTCTTTGTTTTGACAGTTAAAAATACTTTCATTGTTATCATCTGCCAGTTAAACTATTGCTTATTTATAAACATAATAAAACATAGAAGAAAGATCATGGATACGTGGATAGGAACACGCTGCTTCCACTGGTTTATTGAGAGAGTCTCGCCAATAAGTTCGCTACTGATCGAATGCAAAGTTTTGTATATCCTCGACACTTACTAATACGCTCGCTCGCTAGATTTTAAACTCGCCGACTAGCAGCTCGTAAGCTAGCGCCGTGTAATCGAGGCTTAATATACTAGAATTAAGCCTCGATTAGAACCTCATCTTAGATCTATGGTAGCTTAACTCAAATTTATATTCTGGTAGCTCAAAGGTAACAATAAAAAAAAATACGATATTGAACGACAAAGTCAAAGGGTTTGGTACTGACCATTGCACTGTTTACGTTTTTCTACCATACATCTAGCAACACTCAACAGTGTCCTATGTATAAAGTCTTCACAAAATAAAAGGCCTTTTATTTTGTGAAGACTGTACAGCATTCCTAAAGATGCTCATCTCCATTACCAACGCGAAGGTATTTTGTTTCACTGTAATAATAAGTAATATTTTTCAAAGAAAACTTTATCTTACCTTATTTTCAGAACAATCTGGAGTGGAAAGCGTACTTAAATGGAAGTTCTCTGTGTTTCTGTAATTTTCAAATAAAAGTACGACATATAATGGAGCAACATCAACATCTCACTCAAAGACGCATTTTTGAAGAATAAAGGGTGCTCTTTTAAAACGTAATAAATAACAGTCACAAGATTTTCTTAACCTTACTTACGTTATAAATACAAATAAAGACTATTATACTAAAAATTAGACATTAATGTAAGTAATTATGTTTTATTCTAGAATATTAAGTTTATGTAAATGGTTCATATTATACTTTTGTGTGCTATCAGGAATGATTATTACGCATCGAACACGTTAAGGTGATGAACTATCAGTGACTAATTAATGCGATCTTAGCACCAGTTTAATTTCATCTTAATTTGATTACGTGCTAAATTAAAAAAAAAAAAACAGTTTCCCGCCTTACCGACACTTTTTTTTATAATTTTATAAATCAATAGAGATTTTAATTGTACCTCTAATAAAGCATACAATTGTACCGTCTTTTGACCTGATATGCTATAATATTGCATTTCCAATATTATTTAATCTATCCCAACTAAATATTAACAAATGTTATCTGCGAAAAGACGTGTCTTTGAATAAGTTCTACGAAAACTTACCACAAGTACAAATCTTTTCTACTTTCAGAGCGTACGTCATTCTTCTTTCAAGTTTCGACGAAGTGCGTAGTTCCTAACGAGTAAATCGGTTGAGGAAAATGTTTTTGTTCTTTGGACTAATTGACTTTCCTAACAATCCCAACTGCGGTTGTGTTCGAGTGAATGATTCGATCAATCGATGCCATTACAATCAGATCCAACTGAATGATCGTGCTACTCAGTCCGTAGGCGTGGGTTGTTTTTAGGGTACCGTACCCGAAGGGTGCCAAACGGGACCCTATTACTGAGACTTCGCTGTCCGTCTGTCCGTCCGTCCGTCCGTCCTGTCTGTCACCGGGTCCGTCTGCACGAACCGTAATAGCTAGAAAGCTGAAATTTTCACAGAATGTGTATATCTGTTGCCGCACCAACCACAAATACTGAAATACGAGAAATATTGCAAATTAAAGGGGGCCCCGATACAAGAGACGTGTTTAGATACACTTACGCATTTCAAAATGGAGATCTTGACTGAAACTGTTTATTTATTGTCATAGCAACCATGTCATAGACACATATACTACACATTTAAATATGATAGCATATTTCGCGTCAACCCACATGGTTGTGGCAGCTCAGCCGGTATGATGTAGACTCTCAATCCGGAGGTCGTCGGTTCAAATCTCGTGAAGGCATAAACTTTTTAAATTTTCTTTTTGTTTATTTTTTTGAGTGCTTTTGATTTGTTGTACGATGGTACGGTACCCTTCGTGTGCGATACCGATTCGCACTTAACCGATTTTTTTGTTTGTTTTGTCTTGCTGTGCTGTAAGTATAGTCTTCCAACGATATTTAGGCTTAAGGAGCGCCACTTCTACGCAACTTAATGCAACGAACCTGTCATCATCAACATTTCATTCATTTCATTAACACCGACATTTCATTCCTCATTGGTCATCAAAGTTCCACCTGTCATCGCACAGCAAAAGATCGTGGGAAAGCTTTAGCTATAGCTTGGCATATCATATAACCCACAAAAACTATGACAGACTCTAAATGCAGCTAGTTTTTAAAAACAACTTGCATGCAACGGGGGGGTCAACACGGCATTTTATTGTTTGTCAAGAGATACGTTTTAAGAACTATCAAAACGGTAATTTTGTTCGTAAGTTCTATGAAATACCTGCATAGTTAGTGCCGTCATAATGATTTGCTGTTTTTTTAACAAAAAATTACTTTACAACGGCTAGAAATATACAATTGTGATACTCTCAAGCCATTTTGTACAGTCGAGTTTATATATATGTATAAGCAATGCCAAGGCATCATATAATACAGGGTGTAACAGAAAGGTGTCGTCATATTTTAGGGGGTTGTTAGGGTCATGATTCTGAGCAACTTTCACTATGAAACCGATTTGATCAGAGCAACTTTAATTTAAAAATCAGCTGACCGCCCCGACTAAAACATGTGGAGCAATGAAAAATAAAGTTGCTCTGATCAAATCGGTTTCATAGTGAAATTTGCTCAGAATGATGTCCCTAAAAACCCCCTAAAATATGACTACACCCTTCTGTTACACCCTGTATATAAAACATGGTGTACATAAATATTTGAGCAGATTCTCAAATGTTTTATTGATATCTGTTCACATATTTATGTACCCTTTCCATGTGCATTTTTAGGGTTCCGTACCCGAAGGGTGCCAAACGGGACCCTATTACTGAGACTTCGCTGTCCGTCTGTCCATCCGACCGTCCGTCCGTCCGTCCGTCTGTCACCAGGCTGTATCTCATGAACCGTGGTAGCTAGACAGTTGAAATTTTCACAGATGATGTATTTCTGTTGCCGCTATAACAACAAATACTAAAAATCAAAAGAAATTTAATATTAAGGGGGGCTCCCATACAACAAACGTGATTTTTTTTGCTCATTTTTGCTCGATATTGATAATGGTAGCAGGTAGACGCTTAAAATGTTCACAATATATTGAGTATATTATTTACTTAAAAAATAAATAATTAAATTAAAATTAAATTAATATTTAGGGGGGCTCCCATACATTTATTTTTGCGGTTTTTTATAGATAATGGCACGGAACCCTTCGTGCGCGAGTCCGACTCGCACTTGGCCGGTTATTATTTGTTACCTTGGCATTGCTCATGTACTGAACTCGACTATAGGTACATAATGCTTCAACTTTACACGTGTGCCTAGATTTATTTCACTGCCTTGCATAATACCGTATTGGAACACAAAAACACAGAATTGGATAGGTACGTTACGTATTGGATTTTACGCTCTTCAATTTTGTGACGTGAACCCTTTTCAAAATGGCGCAATACTCGGCTCCTAAGTTTACAAAGACCCACAGGCACCTTTTTAATTTTGGAATAGGCTTGAGTGGCATTACAAAAATTTCACCAGGAATGTCAATTAAGTGAGTCAGGTTAAAAGATGTATCTTAGCATTTTACCTGATTATAATGTGAAATGCAGTCTGATTTCACCATAACACTTTCCACCTTGTAGTATAGTATCGATCTGTGTGTACAACCTATCATCGGACAACCCTGAGGGACAACCTGCATACGGGAAAAACACGGGAGTGCCCGAAACGAATGCCACATGGAAACGGACACCCAGACCCGTCGCACCCAGATGTTACTATTATCACAGATACTATAATATTATATTATAAACGCACGATCGTTTGCGAATACCGCTAGGCCGCGGCTTTCAGGCTGAATCCCGGGGTAGTGATTCTGTCCTTAATTTAGAACATACAAAAAATTAAATACTTTGTTCGAAGTATGCCAAAATGGTTTCAAGAAGAAATTCGAAAAATACTTACCCCGGGTCTCAGGAGGTTTTAGGGAGACGAGGCTTTTTTGTTTTTATGTTATGTTTTTTTTTGTGTTTTAGTTTTTAAGTATGATTCAAATATGATTTAATAATCGTGATTGAATAAAATAAATGAAATGAAATATCCATTGCTACTGCATGCAATTTGCTGGGCAAAGTGTGCAAGATTATTTGAAAAATTATTTCACACATTGGCTAGAGAAGGCCTGCATTCTATACAATGTCTAGGCGTTGTATAGAATGACGGGATTTTATAAATTGCCGTAACATACAATACAAAAAATATTTTTTACACAATACTTTATTTAAGACGAAAAGTTGTAAACCGTTGCAGTATAGCGCCAACAACTGCTTATAAACTCGTGGTTTTCGAATACCGAAGTGGAATACAATGAATCATTTTAACATTTCACCGCCACATACAAGGTGTAAATAAATTAACGCAAAATGAGAAACTACTTTGTTAGGGACATCATTCTGAGCAACTTCCATTATGAAACTGATTTGATCAGAGCAACTTTATTTTTCACTTCTCCATACAAATCAGCTGACCCACTCAGGCCAAAATGTACTGGGAAGTAAAGAGAGTTAATTATTATATGCATTTTGTGTTGGGTGGTCGACGTTTCGTTGTAATTATCGTTAGACTTTGGGTTGGGGTGAATGTTTGTTAGGCGTTTGTTTGGCAAATCACTTTTGGATGGAAGGGCCTGTGATAAACATTTGCTTTTGAAGGTACGCTATGTGCTTCGGCATACAATGGCTGCGTAATTTTATGAGATTAATTGAGGTAGAAAGAGGATTTACAACGTTAGTTTAGGATTTGACGTATTTTAATTCATACACATACCTCTCACGGCTTTTTACGGAAATGTGGTGGGAAGGGACTGAGTTGTTCTGAGGCAGGGACTGAGGAGCTGACTCTTTAGTCATACTTTCATTATGGCCTTTACATCTAGGTAGATGATTCAAGCAGAGTTTGAGTTACATGCTCGCTCGCGACTATACAGTCCGATCCTGGAGCGGCAGACACGTCCACACGCACGGCACACATGTTGTGTCGCTGCTGATGCTGGTGGTGCGTGCGGACTGGGTGGTCATACATGCATTAGTAGATACATAATATTCTACACTTGCTACAATCCAGGCATACATATCTCGCTTCCTCAACATTGATTTAATATGTCTTTTGACACGTGCTTTGCTGGTCACTTCTCATAATTTGACTGCGCCTGCGTGGGTATACGGCTCGCCAAACGTTTGTTGTATTCAACAAACGTTCGCATACGCAACCTATGTACGATGACGGGCCGCCAGACAGTTTCGTAGCGGCTGACCAATCACAGCTCTCTTACCTCGTCCCCCGCCGCCCGTAAATTGGTGAGTTGTGTTTCAAAGGAAAATATATTTATGCACTCTTCACTGGATAAGTGCTCCCTGCTTGTCATCATTGCTCCTCCACTAATAAATAAATCGCCAATTTGGGGACCTTCTTGGGCTTCATCTTCTAAGCCAACAAAAAGATTTTTAGGATTCTTGACCAAAGTACTCCATTTTCTCCTTATACTCCACGGTGGGTGCAAGCGGCTGGATAGATAGACATAATTATATTCCAAAAACTTGCAACCACTTCACTTATAAAATGACCATTCGAATCGCAACTCCAACAGCGGAATTCAGTCGTCACTCGTCGCCGAGGGATTATTAAAACTTTTCATTTCTCATAATAAAGTTTCATATTGAAACCGCGGAGCTAGTCGAATTTTTAAGCGCTCTGCCAGCCTCTAATTGCGTCAGGATGCAATTTTCTGGCGCTACAAATGTAAAAGACTTTTTACAAATGCAATGACTTTATTACGAAATGGAAGTGAGAGTTCTTCAGCTGCAGTGCTGCCTTCTGTTATGATTGCTTCGACCAATCTATACCTACTCCATTCACTAAAACATTATATTTTTTTGAATTTTTCTTTTTCATATTTCCAATCCTATATGGAATTATAAGTATATTGCGTTGTCTGTGTTATGTAAATGAGCCTTACCTCCCACACTGAAATATGAGAAAGAAAAGGTCAACATTTTTCTAATGTTTGGAATGGAGTATATAACTGACTTGACTCGTCTACAGACGACAAGTTGAAGCGGTCACCGTGACCGAAATCTGTCGGACCACATCATCATCATCATCACCACCTAAGTGGGTGGTCTGTTTGAACGTCTATTAAGTTCATCTGTTGTATATGAACTTGGACATGGACGTCTTACCTTGAGTTGCACGAAACAAATTTAAAAAAATTAAGTGGTGGTTAAATTAATTTAATAAACACTTTAAATGAATCTGTTTCGACTAACTCCAGCTTACATAATACCGAAGTGGAAATGAATCAAATGGCATTTTATTTTAATTCATTCGTTTATCTAGGCATATAAAAAGGGTAATAAATTAACGTTCACCTCACTAAACAAATACGCAAAACAATTCCACCAAAGATACACCTGTTTACGAGGCACTCAATTTTGCATGAAACAGTGGGCATTAAATTTTATAGCGGTATGCATTAGAATTTAAAACTCTCTAGGGTCGAAGTAAACAAGTCTTTACGACTGTTTGTCCTTAAATATTTTGGCACCTTTCCTGACTACAGGAGTTTTAGATAAGGCACGGACTAAAGGTAACATACCAAATCTAAACCAGTATTTGCTTTTCTAATTTATTTTTGCCATTCTAAATACACTTACTCACATACTTACTAAAACTGGACTAGATAGCAAAAATAAATACCCCACAATATCACGCCACGCCACGCCAACCAAAATACTAGGAACTGAATTATACCAAGAAGTCGGTTAAAATTAGGGTTTTTGTATATTTCGATGGTTTAACGGTATAAGAGTTATAAGTGTGTATGAAAAGAAATGCAAAGAAAAAGCAAACGACAAGACACATAATCCGCTGTGTTTTTATGCAGTACGACAACTTTACTAAGATACTTCTTGCTATAGTGAGATGTATGATGTCGGGGGTCTGAGTTAAATTGTTGAACTACAACAGCCCTTAAGTTTCTCTGTCTCTGCGGAATAAATATTGAGGAAAACTTTTTAATAAATTCCCTCCAAACAAAGAAGGTAAGTAACTCTGGCTAGTTACATACAGTTGACCGTATTAAAGATGGATATCTGGCACTACAGAGACTTGGAAAGCAATCTCATGCAAATCTTCTCGAAGTTTGCAAAAGAAATTCTGAGATTAAACTTAGTTTTCAGAAAGTCAAAGACCAATTTCGATATTAGTTGTGGGACAAACGCCGCACTGAACTCTTAGATATTTTAAAATCGCAGTTCCGGAGTAACTTTCAAGCAGGAATAATCAACGAATGGTTCAAATAATACTAACCGTATTACGTTGCCTGACTCATTTAAATAGTTTAACAAGTAGCAAATGTCCGTAAAAATTGCTTACCACCTTTACACAGGTGCATACTTCAGTACCCTTGTATCTAGGTAGGCTTTCGAAGCGAGCGTCACAGACGCAGCGTCTAATAGCTTCACCGACAACGCGGTCACACACAGCGGCACTGACACGCCCTGTTAGTGTCGCTGCGCTCGAATGATGTTCCCTAGAATTTTAAACATTTGCATAGAAGATCTGACTGGCGCCACTGACGCTATAGACGCTCGCTTCGAAAGCGTACCTTTAAGAACAACATAATATATTCTTTAAAAACGTCCTATCCTACTTCCTTTCCCATGTACTTTAAAAATTGTGACGGTACTATTCGGATGATTTATTTATTAAATAGAGGCTCGAATTGTTCATAGGGTATATGTGTGTATATCGTAGATACAGAGATACAGACAATAGAAACGAGATGTCGTGATAGGGCCAGTGTAAATATCAAATTGGACATAAACAAAAACAATGAGTTTCATGGGCGAATTTCTCTATTACTTAAGCTTTATCCTTATCAAGAGAGTAATATATTTGGAACAATCTCTACCGTAAGATCAAACCACACTGTATTATTGTTTCTGACTACTTTAGGGGTAAGACGCAATCTCTACTTGAAATGAAAGACAAGATTGAGTCACTACTACACAGATAAGACATTAGACAGAGACATGAGACACATAACAGAACGAAAAAAGCATGCTTTCTCGTTTTGCGGGCTTCTTCGCTAACTCACTGTGATGATCACTCAATGATGATCCGTAAAAATTAAGAAGTTATTGGAGTCAATTATCGTGTAAGGATATCAAAATAAGTCGGCTAATATTAGTCCTAACCTACCCAAAAGTCATCTTATACCAAGATAAAGTACGCAAACGCAAATGTGGAAAGTTAATTTCACTAGTCAAATAGGATCGAGTGAATGCCGCTGTAAATCTGTAATGCTGTACACCTGAAGCACTCGACTGTGGAAACAGGAATATTTACTCTCGAGTTTAATCTTCTACTATGCAAATCAACCTCTTCTCCACAATCCTAAGTCCTCTATCGATAGAATAGAACGTGTGAGTGAAGCTGGACGTACATTGATCAATGCACATCAATGTACGTTTATTTATTCATTTATTTATTAATTGCGTGCATGTGGTATGTACAAAGACATTATAATTTAGGATAAGTTCCAGAACATGCGCCCTGCAAGGGCATTGCAACATTATTAGTTTTATTAGCTAGTACTATTACTTATTCTGTGGTTTTACTTAGGTGGTAAGTGCATGAGATAGGTAAATTCGTTTCTAATTATATTGAAATAATCACATTTACAAATAATCTTAATTGTCAAAAAATAGAATTGTATAAATAAATAAAATTATTAATTGTCTTTAATAATATAGTTATACAATTATGAGGTGTATGTACGTCTAACTTAGAAAGGTTGCGCCAGTTATTTAGCACCTGAGTGGCGCGTGGAGGGGGTAGAGAGAGGCTCATGGATACAAGAGAGACGCATGATACATGAACGTGAGAGAGGTCAGAGCTCGCTGCTCAGATGCCAAGAAACCTAATGGATCCAAGAAATAAATTGTGTTATTTCGTGGGGTCTTCACTTTACACGGTAAAACGGTACAAATGTACAACTATTTACAATAATAAACAGCAGGGAGCATGAACAGTTAATTTTTCAGCGAATGGCTAACTTTACGCTTAAAAACACAGATACTTAGTAAAAGCGTCACACAAATTGTGAGAACTAAAATATCGACGCCACGTCCATGAATTCAATCGCCCGCCCGTGTGAAAATAAAACAAAAGAAGGAGCAAACATTAGACAAAAAAAACCTTTCTGAGTGCGGGCGACGCGACGTATTCGGCCTCCTTGCGAACCTATAAATGAAGAAACGTATTTCGAAATAAATAAACCTCTACTACCATAGGACTACATGTTACTACCGGATTAATCACATTGAACGTGTTCAACTCGAATGATTTTATTTCATCGCAAAAAGGTAAATAATGGTCAGTACAGTATTGCCGAACAAAGGAGTCCGATGACCTTGAAACATATTGGATGATTTTGATAAAAACCAAATTGGTTCAAAAGTAAGATATAAAGCCCTTTTATAATTAATACATCTAATAACCGTAAGTGTTTGATAAACTTCCTTGGTTTTATCAAAATCATGAAATACGTTTCAAGGTAAACCGACTTGTTGGGGAATAAAAAACCTTGTACTTTGAACGTTCATGTTATATTGTTGGGGAATACTGTACAAAACCTTGTACTTTGAACGTTCATGTTATATTGTTGGGGAATACTGTACAAAACCTTGTACTTTGAACGTTCATGTTATATTGTTGGGGAATACTGTACAAAACCTTGTACTTTGAACGTTCATGTTATATTTTTGTAAATTATCTTTTTGCTCAGTGATTTGATAACAACTACCATTATAATAAAAATCGGTCAAGTGCGGGTCGGAATCGCACACGAAGGGTACCGTACTATCGTTTATAAAACTTAAGCACTCAAAACAATAAAACAAAAAATAAAATAAGCAAGACTATGCCCTCACGCGGGTTTGAAACTCACGACCTACGGAATGTGAGCCTACATCATACCCGCTGAGCTACCTCAACGATGTAGGATGTCGCGAAATATACCATCATATTGAAATAAGTGGGTGTATCAAAACAAGTCTCTTGTATCTTTAATTTGTAATATCTCTCGTATTTCAGTATTTATAGTTGTTGCGGCAACAGATATACACATTCTGTGACAATTTCAACTTTCTAGCTATTACGGTTCGTGCTTAGGACCCGATGACGGACAGACGGACAGACGGACAGTGTGGGCTTAGTAATAGGGTCCCGTTTGGCACCCTTCGGGTACGGTACCCGAAGAACGGCTACTAACGGTCGAGAATATTTTTGAGGTCGAGAGCTTCGTCAGCAATAGTCAACTCTCGGCTGGTACTGGATGTATACCTTGATCTTCAGACAGAAGCTTCGGAATAAATTAAATGTTATAGTGAGCTCCGTGGTCTAGTACTTTTCAAACTTGCTTCTCACGCAGGAGATGCAGGCTCGAATCCGATGCGGAGAATGTACCAATGAGATAATTTTATCTTATCGGGTGCCATGAAGCAACGTACCTACCAGAAAAGAGGTTCACAAACTATGTCAAAAACGGTCTAATAAAGAAGTCTTATTACAGTGTAAAAGGTGACAAAAATGCGTGGTCTTTTCTTTACCATCTCACACAGAAATCCAAAGAGGGGCGATGGACTGAGTCAGTACGTTAAGCAATCTGTATGATTTTATGGTCAATAAATAGAATTGAACTTGAACTTTTGAACTTGTTAAGCTTTAGGTCCCGGCTAGCACTACTTGGTAGTAGAAGTAGTAAAACCCCTCCATCAACCGTCACTGAGCCAGCGTGATGGAGTATGGCTCAATCTTATTCATCTCCGGATAAATACCTGTGGAGACATAATGAGCAATTTTTACTATTAAACAGATTTGATCAGAGCAACTTTATTTTTCATTGCTCCATACGTTTTGGTCCGGGCGGGCGGTCAGCTGATTTGTATAGAGATATGAAAATTAAAGCTGCTCTGATCAAATCGGTTTCATAGTGAAAGTTGCTCAGAATGTTCTCTCTTACAACTCCCTAAAATATGACTACACCCTTCTGTTACACCCTGTATTAAGACGAATGTGCCCGCACAAGTGCACATGTATCTGCAGCTATAGTCCGCTGAATGAAAAGTGAGAGAAGAGGAAGTCTTTAGTTATTTTCCTATCCCCACAAATCCGCCATTTTTATTTTCACCCCTCTGCGAACAGCCAAGGGTCACAAATTCGACGAAATAAAATGGTCTCCATTATTAAAATTATATTTCATCTTTATCTCTCGTTTTGTCAGATTCCTCTTTCTATTGTTTGTGGGAAGCAGTGCTTTATCAAAACCTGCTCGTATTTTCTTTACGTCTCCTTTCAATTGAGCTTTATTCTTTTGAAATATAAAGTCTATATTTCTTTGTAGTTTCACTAAGTGTCTGGGGTTCTGGGACTGGTCTTGTTCGTATTATTTGTGGATTTCCAGAGACATCCAAACATCCGACTGACAGTCTGCAATTTCCCGTTCTGATATTTATAAAATGCATTATAGACAGGTACGTGCCACCAACTTATCTGTTAATAGCGGTTGAGCATCGTCGTCGTCGCGTCATTGTCACAGAGCAGTCGTTGTGCTAACAGAATTGGGCCCCAGGTCACTCACACAATAGGCCCAGAGATTTAAATGCCAACAAACTTGCCTGAACAAACTGGCTGTTCGATGCTCTGTATTCATGAAGCAATTTTAAAAGCAACACTTGACTGATGAAGTCATGGACGGTAAACTAAGAGCGGTTGCGACATGAGTGACCGGTCAACAATCAACAATACCTGTCTTATTGACCGAGCGAGCGAAGCGAGTGAATCGTCTCCGTTTCAGGATTGGCCAAAAATGCTTTCGTATGTTTGTTTTCCTGTTCTCCTCTACAGGGCGCATTTCTCAACCGATTCGCGTGGAATTTTGTGAGTAGGTTGAACAATTAAATAGTTTTTTTTGTCGAGCCAGTTTTTGTTTTTTTTTTTCAAAATGGCGGAAATATGTGGTTTTAAAATGTAAAAAAATCGCTACAACCCAAACGGCTCGATGGATATTAACAAATAAAGTGTCGTTGGATTCGTAAAGACCATGAGAGTGGAACAGACTATATAATTTTAGTAAAAAGTCAATAGGTTGTATTTTAGATAGCAAAACGTAGTTTACAAAGTTATTGGTGCGGCTACTTCCATACTGCATGTACGTAACCAGGTACATTCATAAGTTTGTTTGTGTTATTGAAAGAAAAATATTTTGGTTATTTTTTTATGTGTGTTAGCAGCTCAGCTTTCCCACCAACAAACTCGCGAGGTCTACAGCTCACAGAGCCACTAGTCCTTACTTGGTTTACTGGAAGAGATCTCTTGCTAAAGTCTGGCAAGGCAGAGTGGCACATCGCAATAAAAATTCTTATGCTTGCAACAACGTATATGTCACCGGATATACGTATATGTTACCGGCAAAAAATGAAATCTATCATTCGTCAGTGTTACAGGTCAGTTTACCTACAGATGTATCCTATAAAATGACGGTTTTCATACTTTGACGGTGACCTATACATCAATGTCATGATGACCTAAGAGAATATAAACAGCAGTGTGGCCGCTATAGAAAAGCACTCG
The DNA here is from genome assembly GCA_963457715.1 of Argyresthia albistria. Lineage (NCBI taxonomy): Eukaryota > Metazoa > Arthropoda > Insecta > Lepidoptera > Argyresthiidae > Argyresthia > Argyresthia albistria. Next base: position 10,991,108 of record OY735258.1, read on the forward strand.
TTCAAATTAGACTAGCCAGACTCTAGAGATAAGCTCGCCTTTGTACAGTATTAATATGTATTTTTGTCCTGTGTAATTGTTTATATGCAACAAAGAAATGATTAATTTATAAGTGACTTTTAGCCCTCGAAGACCAAAAGAGGAGTGATATAGGTTTGAATTGTATATCGGTCTGTCTAAATGTCTGTGAGTGGCGCTCTAGGTCAAACGGATGGACGGACGACGACGGTAAATAGTAATAGACTTCCTAGGATTGGTTCTTAAATATGTTTTGTTAAAACTGATTCAGCCGTTAGAAAGTTATTTGTTTTGTCTAGGGATAATGGTCAAAAGGGTGGACGGATTTTGCGGTTTTCTGTTCTGTTTCTGATGGTAGTAGAATTTTCTTCGATGGTTTTAGATATGTAAGTTTTGTTAAAAAGTGTTCCTAATAATGTGTGTGACCGTCGACTCGACAAGAAGAAGAATAATGTGCCGGGTTTTTTTTATTTTTATTTCATAATTCATAATTTCTTTATTGCACACAAACAGTTACAAGGACAATAAAAAACATAGAAAACGTGTACAAAGGCGAGCTTATCTCTTATAAAAGATTATTTATAATTATTACATATGTCAACCTGTTAGTGACAGAGCTATGCGTTAATCTCCTTCTAGTTTCGCAAGATACTTGCTTTCCAGAGCATTTATATACAGGCAGGTAACTTCTGGCCCTTAATGTGTCGTGAAAACCATAAACCGCAAAGTCACGTTTCGTGTTTCTTTTTGTACCTATATCATAAATAATATGTAGAGTTCTGTTAGATCAATTTGGACGAGTCAAAGTCTTCTGTCCATATACGATATGGTTTCTGGTACATTGCGTTCAGATGTTACCTCAATATTCAACCTAATCGGGCTGAATTATACAGGACGCCATTGAATTAGCTGGCCATATTAATAAAAAAAAACTACAAATGCAATACATTTTCATTTTCATTAAATTACAATACATTTTCATTAAATTAACATTAACAAATACACACACAGTAATGGGTCAGCCATACCCCGGTCCCCTGACCCTGACCAATGATGGGACATAAAGATTGTCACGCGGCAGCTCACCTTATATCCTTAGGCTATATCCGAACGCAGCCCAGAATAAGTGAACCTCCCGATGCAGGCGCACCGACAACAAAGTATTGTTGTTGTTATTCTGCTAGACGATATCTGGTTGTTTGCTTTCCATTACCGGAAATGCGATGGAATTTGCAGTGAGAATTAAGTAGGTAGGAAATGTACGAGTAGACGCGCGTCGAAAGACGCGTCCATGGCCTAGCGGCACATCGTCGGAACCAGTAGTAGTATCTGGCCGAGACGGAAACTGGATGCATGTAAGCATGTCTGTTTCTATGTGGGATTTGTTTTTGGCGCTTCCGTGTCATGATCAGCCTGTTAGAGAAACCAGAATACGGTTGATTACGGACCGCTCTACTTCTATTAGTCTATTCGTGATAAGATTGCAGTGGAGTCATCATTGTCCGGCAGCCTAGCAACGCCCCGTAACCAATCAAATCGTTTCCAATTATCAAGCCAAGTTGAAGGCAAACTTTCGAACGCGATGGTTGTGTCCTGTCCTGTGAGTGTGTGTTAACAGATTTAAATTTACATTTCACTGCATTCTTATGACGAATAGACTTGTATATGACAACTTATAAAAACTCATAGCAAAAGATCGAATTTACTGAATTTGCAGACTATATGCGCCTTCCATTTTGTTGATATACGTAAATAATGAGCACTTCAACATCAATGGGATTTAAGCTAATCCTCGGTCATGAATGATTCTCAATCGAGAGTTCATTAAAAATGATGCTATTTACATGGTACTTACAAATATATTAGGTTTTTATAACTAATGTATAAGTCGTTAAAGTTTTTCTCGCACAATGTCTAAAATAATTTAGTAGGTACGTTCCATTTTCCTTGTTGGTCTTTCCCACCGAGAACATTTATTCTTGTTCACGTGTACCTCAGTTAAGCAATGATCGATGATTTATGAAGCTGGCGTTGCTGCGACTGTTGAATTCTTAGCTGAAACGTGAAAATTTTATAGTATTATAACCCTACTCACGTCACGCTAGTTAGGTATGTTAGTACTCATACACGGTGAAGTTTTAGCCATTTTGTACCTTGTGGGGAATAATATGTTCATATTGATGGGTACTATCATTCCCCGAAAGAAACAAAATGAATACAGGGTGTAACAGAAAGGTGGAGTCATGTTTAAGGGGGTTGTTAGGGACAAGGATGAAACCGATTTGATCAGAGCAACTTTTGTTTTCACTTCTCCATACAGATCAGCTGCTCGCCCCATGTTCGCCCGGCATAAAACTTAAGGAGAATTGAAAAACAAAATTGCTCTAATAAAATCGGTTTCATTGTAAAAGTTGCTCAAAATGGTCTCCGTAACAGCCCCCTAAAATTTGACTACACCTATCTGTTACACCCTGTATTTCACCGTGTATTTTTACTGCAGGTTAACTATCAAACATATCAAAACATACGCTACAGTCTAAAAACTACAATTCACGTCAACGATGTCGACTGTGTTTGGAGAAAAGGACAAGAACAAACATTCATCAGAAAATACCTTATCTTAAAGTACTTTAAATAGTACTCAAGGTATTTCTAGTATGAATTGACGTCCATATTTAGAAAGAGCCTCACGCGCGTTCTTACATTCGTTCTCTTGTTACTTACGCTGACAGGGACAGATCCCCAATTTAACTATTAATAGTAGAGCTCGTCTAAGCTGAAATGACGCCCCCACTCCTTGGTTTTGTATGACAAGTAAATACAAAGCCAAGGAGTGGGGCGCGTCATTTTAGCTTGGACGAGCTCTATGTAGTATGTACTAACTGGTAGATTTAACTTGAGACCTCGCTTTGACGCATTGCCTTTTAAAAGCGTCTCGCAATAACGTCACGACTCACGATTCTAGTCTCAAGTTAACTCGACCGGGATAAGATACTTACAACATTCAGTCGGATGAACACAAGATGTGCCATCATGACCTCGTATTTTCCCATCCTTGCAATAGCACCCGGGTATGCACGCAGCTATACAGAACATTGCCTCTTCGTAGGTATTGCAGTCTTTTTCACATGTTCCACAGGCTGTATACCTTTCATCATCTCTGCAAGGCCGCGAGGCTGGAAAACCAATTAAATTACTTTAATTTTATGTTAAAAATCTTCATTTCCTTAAGTTGTTTCCTTTTGTACTGAGATAAAGTGATAATTTATATCAATACGGCGGTGTTAACAATTCCGCCGGTTAGTTAAATTGGCTCGGGCTTTTCATTATATCACATAATCAAAGCCTCAGCCGTGAACTAAACCCGGTATTTGGTTAAGAGTCTGATTAAAGGAATTAAGGTAGCAAATGACTGGTCTTATTTATTCACTCATCCACATGAAGTCATTACCGTACATAATAACCACCGCAGATAACAGTATCATGACATATCTAATTAAGTATATACTTACGACAATCATACGGATACACGCAAGAGCCATCTGGCCCTCTTATCTTGCCCTTCTCGCAAAAACAACCAGGTTTACACACAGCTATACAGACTCTATCTGTCTTCTCATGGTCATCACAGGTCACCTCGCACGCTGTTCCACAATCGCTGTATTCTTCGCCGTATACTTCACACACTGGTTTTCGGTCCAGAACGGTGCATTCTGAGGCTGGTACACAGCGGTCAGTGTATATGTTTGATCCAGCTCTCCAGTATCCGTCTATGCAATTGCAGCCGTCTTCACAGATGTCGGGTGCGAAACAATTGATGGTCAAGTCCTTGTTTTCACAGGTTGGCGCAGGGCAGAGTTTCTTGCAGGTAGTAAACACCTCATTTTCACCGCATGTTATATTCCGGTTTGAAGCATCTGAAATGAACCCAATGTTTGAAACACCTGGATCTAATATCTTCATCACCCCGTAAATCATTCATTAGTGATTACCATTTGCACATTTTTGTTCAATTCTAATATGCTGTAAAGCCTTAGCTTAGCATGTTACACTCAAACCACTCAAAACAATTCAATCACTTTTGTGGCCATGGCAGATTCATGCATTTTGGCTTAATCAGGACTTCGTAAAATATGCCCTAATCCATCTAAACTTCAGTATGCACTTACTTCCTCTTACATTATCTTACCTTCATTGATAGGAGATGAGTAAACAACACCAAACAAACACAAAACAAGACTATACGCGTTGAATGCCATGATAACTATGATGCAATTTTAGCCCGGCGTCATTCTTATACTGTTAAATAAAATTAAACTCGTTTTCCCGGTGGCAGCAATGTGTTTACAAATAACACACGTTTTCTCCTCAGTAACTGGTTCTGGGGAAGACCCCGGTCCTATTTAATATTGTGAGGGCTTGACCAGTAACCGCGTGTCATTGACTTTCAATTGACGTTTAGGTGATCTTAATAGCTACTTACTATTTATCCCCAATTGCAAGACGAACTGTATTGCTGGATCCGTGAGTTTGCCGTTTGCCGCAAACTCCACATTTTTACAAACGGTAAAATGTACTAAAACACCTTCGAGCAACACGGTAGGAAAGGCCGCGTTCCTCCAAATATAACTCACACACAAAAATGAAAACCACGAATTTGTGATTGCTTCACAAAAAATAGGTTTGGTCAGACGGAACCATCGTTACGCGACTCCAAATCGCACTTTGCCGGTTTATGTATAAAACAGATTATTATTTGATAAAATTATAAGAAAAATCTTGAATGTATTGGCAAATAATTGAAACAAAAAGTAAACTTTAGAAAAAACCGACTTCCACAAACAATATTTGATTAGATTGAGTTTAATACTAACTGTAACCCCTTATCCCCCCCCCCCTTGGGGAATTAATTTTGTCAAATCCTATATCAGTGCTACCCCACGCGGCTAAGGAACCCCTGTACAAAGTTTCATGGCTCTAGGTCCACCGGTTTAGGCTATGCCTTGCCTGCCCGTCAGCCACGCATTGTATTTGTACCTAGTATTGAGCAGATCTGGTGGCCATATGTGGTCTTCATCAGCAGTTCCGCATCACAATATTATGCTATGTGCATTTGCACGAGTTATTATGAAAAACACAAAAATCACTATAGGTCTGCCTATAATATTTGAAGAGTTCTCTCGATTTCTCCAGGATCCCATCATCAGATCCTGACCTGGTGTCAATGGGACCACCCTTGAGGTATTACCTATACGCCGAAAAAAGATTTGTTCAAATCGGTTCATAATTGGCGGAGTTATCGCGTAACAAACATAGAAAAAAAACAACATACGGGTCGAATTGAGAACCTCCTCCTTTTTTTGAAGTCGGTTGAAAATGCTAGTTTTAATTAGATTTTGAATGTAAAACGTATTTCTCGAAGACTCGAGCTCTCGATGCAAGTTTTCCCGTCTCGACTTGGGCTAGGTTTCTCGAGTTTTCTCGAGTGTCGAGTCTCGAGCGAAAAAAAGGTCACAGGAGATATTTTCTGATGAATGTTGTATTGTGTTACGGGTTCAAAGAAGAAAATATGGATCAAAAATATTAAATTAAACATTTATTAAGGAAAATACTATCGCCTTGTATGCCTCTTCTCTTTTGAGGCTAATTTTGCCAGTGCCAAGAGTATTTTGAAAGGTCAACGAATGTTTTGTTGCTCAACACTCCCAGGAGAACGTGACAAGATCTGAATCTGATTCTACGGACCTGAACAACAGTCCCCCAAATAAATCATTCGATGCATATTTACTATCCTTGTTTATTTAATGAATATAACATATTAACAACATTGGAAAACGTATTAACATCATAATAATAAAAAGACAATAGGTATCAGGGTCTTCATAATGCTGAACGACGAATGAATATTAGATAGACAAATGTCACAAAATAAAGTGCAGCACATGGAACGATATTATGCCATATCAAATGATAATTACAAACATAAATATAGATTTGTGAACAAATAAGTATGTAATCGCTGTCGCCGTTTATGGGGTCTCACAAGATTCAGTTGCTAGTTCTTCAGGTATTGATGGGCGCTGAAAAAAATAATGTTTGATGTGTAAGGATTTGTTTTCTCAGAGTTTTTCTGTCATACAGAAGAAAAAAACAAAAAATAAATGACATCATATCATAGTTAAGATAAGACAAGTAACCGCCGCACTCAGAGAGATTTAATCTACCATAAGTTCCAAATTTGAATTTACAAAATCCTTTCTTAGTAATCCTTAGTGAATCATTAAATGACTCTGGGTATACGGCGGTAAGTATAATAGAATTTAAATAAACTGTGCAATTCTACTTTTGAAAGTGACTTGGTAGTGAGATCACAAACTAATGAAATGGCCCACCCTGATTTTTTATTAAGAGACAGGGCCTTGTAATGTCCGGATTATCTACAGAACTTGATACTTCATATTTATCAAGTAAAACTCATCGAATATACAAACTAAAAAAAAGTAATTAGTAATTACTTACGGCATGATGAAGGGTCGATACAAGAGCCATCTCCTGCTCGCACGGTGCCAGATTTGCAGAAACAACCAGCGACACATTGTTGAGTACAAACGTAGCCGATCTTAAATCTGGACGGGCATCTTGCAGGACAGTTTGATCCACAAGGATCATAGACTTCGTCGGCTCTACAATCTGTGCCTGCAAAAATAATAACATAGATAGTGTAAGATTTGGAGGATTCTATTATTATTTCTTGTTTATCACGAGCCATTGCTGAGTTAACGCCTCTCTCCCCTTCTTCCACTCTATTCGAAACATCAGGTTATCGTAATAGATAGGTAAAAGACGTGTGGGCAGAAGGAGGAAGTTGTGGCTCCGCAACGTAGAAGAGCTGATGCGCTTGGCAAATAACAGAGAGGAGTATAAAGAGATGACCGCCAACCTCCAGAGTGGAGATCACCTTAAGAAGAAGAAAAAGAAGAAGAAGAAGAAGAATAGAGGTACCAGGTGATTCAGTAGTTGTTTCTTTGCTTGGACAAAGGGTCTTCGAAATACAGAGATCAGTGCTAGTTCCATTTCTCAGGTATCCATCTTTGCAATCGCAGCCAGGCTTGCAGTTTGCTGCAGTATATTCTCTGCATTTGTATTGTCTGTTAATCGAGGCACATGTTTGGGGTGGGCAAGTTCTAAGACAATTATTGTAGACTTCATTTTCATTGCATTGTAGAGTGACTAGAAAAATGTACCTATTATTAGAATCATATTTCTAAGAATGTATCTAGTCTTGCGATAAAGAATCACCTAGTGTGGAACTAAAAATGATGCAAGTGTCTTTGTATACTATGTGTTGTATATATTTCAATGAAATTGAACCTAACATAACGTTACGGCTTTTTCCATAAGAAGTGGCAAAATACAAGAAATGCTTTCGTCTGCACCATCCTAGTTAACGTTTACCATCACAATTCTTCACAAAGAAATGAATGAGTGACTAACTGGGTGTTGTGTCAGTTGGAGGTTCCTCGGTCGACTGGGGACTGGGGCAATCTTCACTAGGTATGCACACATCAGTATTGTTTCCATTTCTCAAGTAACCAGAAACACAATCACATCCAGGTGTGCATGATTCGTCTGATCCCTCTTCTTGCAAGGGACAGTTGTATGAACTGTATATTGATGCGCAGGTTTGTGGTGGGCAGGTTATGCTACAATTGTTGTACACTTCATTCTCCTTGCATTGCGGGGTAGCTAGAAAGAAAAGCAAATAATCATCATTAAAGAAGTGAAACATTGTAGTACCATGTATTTTGTATGTAAAATAGCAAATGAACCTGTCACAAAGAGCTATCGAAAATGCTAGAGACAGACCCTATGGTAATATCTTACTTGTGGTTGGCTCAGTGGGTAATCCCGGGCAGAGATTAGTTGGTATACAAGGATCCGAAATTGTCCCATTCCTCAAGAAGCCATCAGTACAATCGCAGCCAGGCTCGCAAGAATTCTCGGAGTTTTCCAGACAACTGAATCTAGCGAATATTGAAAAACAGGTTTGTGGGGGACAGGTCTTTTTACATTGTCTGTATATTTCATTCTCTTTGCATTGGCGATCTGAAAAATATTAATTTAGAATTCATTTTAGGAACGAAGCTGAAGTGTGTATTCAAGTATTCTTTAAAGATCTGAATTTATTTACAAGATGAGCCGGAATCGCTGGAGCTGCTGCTTGAAGATGACTCACTGGATGAACCTGCGTTGCTTGATGATGATGATTGAGATTGTGATTCGCTGGAAGACTGTGTGTTTTGTCCATAGTTAGAATATGATTCGGAGCTTGATTTTGAATTTGATCCATAGTTCGAGGATGACCCGGACGTGGAACCAGCATTTGATCCAGAGTTCAAAGTTGATCCAGATATGGAACCCGCATTAGAAGATGACTTCAAAGTATCTAGAAATATAATGCAAGATCATAAACAAGCAAAGTAACCCAGAGGTAAACATAATTTACTCTATGGTATAAAAAAAAAAACAAATGAAAAAAATAATCATTTTTGTCTCACTCACATCACATGATGAAAAATACATATTATTTCATTTTAAATTTGAATCAATCCCTATGAAAAGCTTTTGGCGCGAATTCGATTGATCATTAACGGTGTTAGATGATTGCCATTGGTAGTTTTTAGTTCCCCCGCTGTTAAAATGGTCTACTGAGCAGAAAAGTCATCTGAATATGGATTATTTTATTCTTAATACTTCTGCACCAGTTAACGAATGGCTTTACAGAAAGCGAAATACTAAAACAATCGTTTTACACAGAATACAGACTAGTTCTTGGAAAATATTTCGATGACTCACAGCATTTCCAAGGGTAAATACAGTCACCATTAGGTCCCCTTACTTTGCCGCCTTGACAAAAGCAACCAACGCGACAGTAAGTTGCACAAAAAAGAGGTTTGTTGTAAGTCTCGCAAGTTCTTTCACACATTCCACAAGTGGTATATGTTTCACCATGTTCACATTTTGTTCGTCTTGGTTTTTTTACTGGTGCAGTATTTTCAGCTGGATACAGAAATTATGAGCATCACTGTCATGGAAATTATAGTCTGATGATAGAACAATAATTCTAAGTAATTTTCTGCCTGGGGTATTAAATTTTCTGTAGTACTTACCGCATTGGGAAGGATTAATACATGACCCATTAGGCCCTCTGATTTTACCCTTTTCACAGAAACAACCAACTCTACAATCTGCTGTACAATAAATGTCAGTTCTGTTGTAGGTATGGCAAGTTTTTTCACAAGTTCCGCAGTCAGTGTAAGCTTCACCATCAGCACATTGTGCATCTGGTGTGGCATCTACAAGTAAAGAAAGAAATAAGACCTCTTTTAATCTTCTCAAAAAATAATTTAATATTATTTTAGTTACTTACTGCACAGGGCAGGGTCAATACAGGTACCAGCAGGACCTCTGACTTTTCTGTTCTTACAGAAGCAACCAACTTTACAATCTGCTGTGCAAAATATGTCAGTTCTGTTGTAGGTATCGCAAGATTTTTCACAAGTTCCGCAGTCAGTGTATGCTTCACCATCAGCACATTGTGCTTTTGGTGTGGCATCTACAAATAAAGGGAATAATGATAATATGTAGTCCATTGATGTCCCCACCGAGGGGCACCAACCTTAACCCGGATACGAGCGAGAATAAGCCATACTTCTCTACGCTGATGCAGTGCGGGTTGATGGAGGGGTGTCAGGCTAGTGGCAAACCCAGCTGTCAGAAGTTATCAAGCTGTTCTATAAGGGTCTCTGACACAGCCGGCAGCCTTACGACTACTACCACCGAGTAGCGAAGAAAGAAATAAGACACCTCTTTTAACCCTTTGAAAAATGCTTTAATATTGTTAATTACTTACTGCACTGGGCAGGGTCGATACAGCTATTATCAGGACCTCTGACTTTTCCGCTCTCACAGAAACAACCAACTTGACATTCGGCTACACAAAGAATATCGGTTCTATTGTAAGTATCACATGTTTGTTCACAAGAGCTGCATGTGGTGTAGGCCTCGCCATCATCACATACTGGTTCTGGATCTGGCGTAGTTTGTGCGGCTGTAAAAATATATTATGCTCCATGATCGTAAAAATTGCTCATCAATGATACTTATTTTTTCTCTTTCAGTCGTGATGACTCGCTTATTATCTTTTCAGTCAACTAGTGAACTGAAATACCTAAAAACTTTCAAATAATACCCAGGATACTCCCAAGTAAATAAATATACTTACAACATTGACAGGGGTCGACACATATGCCATCAGACCCCCTGACTTTTCCTTTCTCGCAGAAACAACCCTTCTGACAACGAGTTGAACAAAGAAGATTTTTGTTGTAATTATCGCAAGTTTTTTCGCATGTCCCACAAGTAGAATAGGCTTCATCTTCCGGGCATTCTGGTTGCACAGCTGGGCATTCACTAGCTGGTATACACGCGTCATTGTAAATATCTGGTCCGTTTCTGTAGTAGCCTTCCTTACAATCGCATCCGTTTTCACAGATGTCTGGCGCAAAGCAAGGACTTGCATACATATTTCCGCAGGTTGGGGGTGGACAAAGCTTCTTGCAAGTGGTGTTGACTTGGTTTTCGCCGCATACTATTGGTGCTGAAATAAAATGGGTAAATTATAAGATTTTTATTTTATTTTCGTATGAAGGTTTTGAGAAGAAGGGGTAAAAAGGGTCTCAATCGGAGAATCCAACAGTACAGATGCAGATAGATGGAGCAACAATACCTTTCAAATAAATAACTGGGGTACCCTTGATCCTTTGGTGATGATGATGAAAATATTATTAAAGAACAACATGAATGTCCTGATGATCCTGGTGGCCTAACTGATCTTAAATCTCAAGCAGAGCATATAAAACAATTCTAACTTACGACATTCCTCCTGCTTGATACAGTTTCCATAAGGTCCTCTGATTGTACCAGGATTGCAGAAGCAACCAGCCTTGCATTGTCGCGTGCAAATTGGGTTCGGCTTATCACAGGAGGACTCGCAGGCTGTTCCACAGCTTTTGAAGGTTTCATCGCTTTCGCATACTGGCGCCGCTAAAATAGGGATGAATATGTCATTGAATTATTGCACTTGAAATAAAGTCTACTAAAGAAAGCTATTGAGGTCCTGCTCAGTAATGATAATCTGATAGAAAAAAATTACCCTAACGCTTTCTTTTTATTGTTCGGGTCGAAATATGTCGTAAATTATTTTGATCTCTTTCTTTCATTATTGTCTTTTATCAAGTAATAATAGTCAACTTCACATTTCTCTTCTTATTATTGTACCTCTCCACTACTACTAATTTTAAGGGTCAGCTCCTCTTCGTTATTTGCCAAGCGCATGAGCTCACGCCACTTACCGTCCATTCACGGCAAAGCCACCACGAATTCCGATGATTGAAAGTTCTGCTTATTTGCAAGTATCAATGTGCGTATTTACTTACAGCAGTCTTCAGGGAGAACGCATGTGCCATTATCATTCCTCAGGTATCCAGATTTGCAATTACATCCACCGAGTATGCAAATAGCGGGGCAAGCTCTAGGACGAGTACTGTATCTAGTTGCGCAGGTCGTGGCACACACATCTTGGCATCCGTTAGCTCCGACTGAATATTCGTTAACACCACATCCAGCTGCAAATAAGAACGAGTCGTCAGTCATATCATCACTGTAATTATGTTTTCTGCCTACAGCATTGCTATCCTTCGATTGTTTAATCCATTCATCTCCTATATCATCCGGCCGTCATACAAACATTTTAAACAAAAAACATAAACATTTTTAAACATTTACATACAGGCACATACATTGCTTCTGGCCCTACACTAGGATACCCTGTCTCGTGGGAACCAGAAACAGCGACATCACAAACATGTAAACATCCAAAACCTGGGGGATTTTTTTCCCCAGCCGGGATTCGAACCCTGGACCTCTCGCATGGTAGGCAGCTGCACAACCGCTACGCCACAGAGGTCGTCACCGTCATCAACAAGGTCGTCAACAACTTTGAGGGTCAGCACTGTATAGTACAGTCAATTAGAATATGAGAAAGGGGTCGTGCTTGCAAAAGGTCAGATCTTTCTGATTTTCTATATGTTGTAAGGGCGTAAACCAGGGCCCGAATTCTACTGTACACAAGCATACCACAAGCCTGGCACAAGCTTCAATACGACGCATTTGGTATTCTACTAAAACCGGAATCGCAATTCACAAGCGCAAGCCTGACGCCAGCCTACTGTCCGACAGTAGAATACGAAGTAGGCTGGCGTCAGGCCGGCGCTTGTGAATTGCGATTCCGGTTTTAGTAGAATACCAAATGCGTCGTATTGAAGCTTGTGCCAGGCTTGTGGTATGCTTGTATACAGAAGAATTCGGGCCCTGGATTAAAACGCCAGATTTGCAATTTCCCAAGTGCTGTGCGAGCGGCGGTTTACCCAAAAACCATTAAATTCTCAGTCATTTTTCAGTTTTTGTTCAATATGTCAGTGAAAGAAAGAAGCGCATGCAAACTTGGTGAGCTAGTTGATAGATATCTATAGATAGACCTTCATAGATTTGTGAAGTTTTTTTTTATTATTATTTGTATCTTGCAATCAGTCTTCCGACTATAAACAGATGCGATGTAGTTTATATCGGGTAAGGCGCTACTCCCAGTGGAGTCTGCCTTTCTTATGTGGAGTAAGTTTATTTGCTGACTATCCTGGTCAAATATATCACGCCGCTTTTTTAATCTGCGTATGGTTTCTGGTATTGTAAACTGGCCTGCAAGTTGGTTTGGGTTGCTAAGTTAATGAATTTAAAAAAAGTTCTGTCATTCAGTACAAGAAATATCTATTATCGTATTAACGTCTTTGAAAATATTGCATTGTTTCTTAAGGCCGAAATATTAGAGTACAATTCCTATCTAATAAGTGTTAGATTTATAGACTTTAGATTATGTCTATATTTAAATCAAAATCCATTACACATTACCTAGAAAACAAAATTAAATAATAATACAATTAAAACACAATGTCAAAAAAAAAAATATTTACACAAAAGGTTTGGTTTCTTTCTTTTTCTTTTGTCTCGCGTGTTTCTGTCCTTGTAATAAATGTTTCTTTCTTTCTTTTTCTTTCAAAAGCTTCGTCAAGACAAGACACGTCACAAAAATAATTTACACAAACAAACCGGCCCAAGAATCGCCCTACCCAAAGATGCCCATTACACTGGCAGCGTTTCCACGCTGCACGGCGAGAGAGATCTTCTGGAGCGGTTGTCAAAACCACGGTCCCTCAAACGACGCCCAATGTCCTTGACGAAGGCTCTACCCTGCGAACCCCATACCCCAGTGGTCTCGACGCCGACGGCTAAAGGAACAAAAATGTTAGTACACCTAATTCAGTTCTTACCATTACACTGCGACGTAGGCACACATGTTCCATTCTCATTCCTTAACCAGTCATCTTGGCACACGCACCCCGGGACATCGCAGTCAGATGATACAGAGGGGCATGTAACCGGCACCCCCAGGTTTTTACAGTCCTGTTTGCAGTATGTTAGAGTGCAGTTGGTTTTGAATTCATTGGCAGGACATTCTTGTACTGAAAAAAAAAAACAGTTTGGTTGGATTTAAAAAAGTGCAAACATTAAAGTGAAGAAATATAACATCTTTGAAAATACTGCCGCATTATTTCCTAAAGGCCTCTACAAACTGCGCCCGCCGGCCGCACCGGCTACACCCGGCGGGTTAAGCCGCCGGGTTAGGCCGACTGCAATAGCGTGAGCACAGGGTGCTCATCCCATACAAATTAGAATTAGTCACCCTTCGTAAAAAAGAGATTGCGTGAGGAGTAAGATTTGTACTTTAAACGCCATGGTTTCAGTTAACATACTTCTAGGTGGCGCTAATCTCAGAATAAATCCTATATATCTTAGCGCCATCTCGTGGTATTTGCATTTTTTCGATGGTGCTGCACCAAGTAATAATGGCTTCGAGCTAAAGAAGCTTCCGTAGCATCTCAGTTTACACTGGTGTCATATTTTGTTCTAGGTGGTCTATCTGTATTAGTATAATATTATAGTATCTGTGGCGTAAGGCAGCCGGAACGACCTTTTCCGGCGGCAAGAGGGCCGCGGACGGCCTGTAGTTACTACGTTATGAAAGCCGGCGGGCGACTGAGCGGCACGCGAGCGAACAGTGCCTGCCGCGCCGCATGCCCCGCCGCCGGGCAGCGCACGCGATAGAACAGTGCCTGCCGCCGGCATGCCCCGCCGCCGGGCAGCGCACACGATAGAACAGTGCCTGCCGCCGGCATGCCCCGCCGCCGGGCAGCGCACGCGATAGAACAGTGCCTGCCGCCGGCATGCCCCGCCGCCGGGCAGCGCACGCGATAGAACAGTGCCTGCCGCCGGCATGCCCCGCCGCCGGGCAGCGCACGCGATAGAACAGTGCCTGCCGCCGGCATGCCCCGCCGCCGGGCAGCGCACGCGATAGAACAGTGCCTGCCACCGGCATGCCCCGCCGCCGGGCAGCGCACGCGATAGAACAGTGCCTGCCGCCGGCATGCCCCGCCGCCGGGCAGCGCACGCGATAGAACAGTGCCTGCCGCCGGCATGCCCCGCCGCCGGGCAGCGCACGCGATAGAACAGTGCCTGCCGCCGGCATGCCCCGCCGCCGGGCAGCGCACGCTATAGAACAGTGCCTGCCGCCGGCATGCCCCGCCGCCGGGCAGCGCACGCGATAGAACAGTGCCTGCCGCCGGCACGCCCCGCCCTCTGGGCAGCGCGCGCGGGCGCAAGCTACACAACCAGGGAGCACTTATCCAGTGGAGAGCGCATAGATACATTTTCCTTTGAAACACAACTCACCAATTTACGGGCGGCGGGGGACGAGGTAAGAGAGCTGTGATTGGTCAGCCGCTGCGAAACTGCCTGGCGGCCCGTCATCGTACATAGGTTGCGTTGAATACAACAAACGTTTGGCGAGCCGCATTCCCCCGCAGGCGCAGTCAATTGGATATACATATAGTCTCTGGGCACAACCCTCCGGCACGGTATCTCAAAACGAGCCCAGCGGCCGGTGGGCGCAGTTTGTAGAGGCCCTAATGCTAATGATGCCTAATTTTCAATCCAATAAGTGTTAGATTGTGTTAATAATACACCTTAACAGTATTAATTCAGTTCTTACCACACTCAGACGTAGGCACACATGTTCCATTCTCATTTCTCAACCAGTCGTCTCGGCACACGCACCCCGGGACATCGCAGTCAGACGATACAGAGGGGCATGCAACTGGCGCCCCCAGGTCTTTACAGTCCTTGTAGCAGTGTATTAGAGTGCAGTTGGTGTAGAATTCATTGGCAGGACATTCTTGCACTGAAAAACAGTTTGGTTCCTATTTACCGTATTTTGAGTAGGTACTAAGAATCATAATTCACCAAGTTAAAAAGTAAAAAAAAACAATAAAAATCAGTATAGAAATGTCGTCTATAAACCCGAAAACGAGCCTAAAAAATCTGTCTGCTGACAGTGCAGTCCATACGTATTACATAATATAAACTAATATAAGTACTATCCTAAGAGCCAGAATTTATCTCGTGACAATGACTATAAACACCGAAAAGGCTGGATGTATATGTCATCCAGGTAAAAACAAAATTAACTTCACAGTTTTTTCATGTCGAAACCTAACTACCGGACCGATTCCCGATTTTCAAAAAATGGGACCAAACTATTTAGCTTCCCTTTCGAACGAAGAAAGAATTTTTAAAATCGGTACATAAATAATACCAGTTTCGAGGTACCAAACATAAAAAAATCACTACATAGTAAAAAACAAAGTTCATGGTCACGGTTCATGAGATACAGCCTGGTGACAGAAGGACAGACAGACGGACAGCGGAGGCTTAGTAATAAGGTCCCGTTTCTCCTTCGGGTATGGAACCCTAAAAAGGAACTTCTAATATACGGTTTTCGGATTGTTTATTTACTTCTTCTGCCTTTATTTGTGCTACAATACCTGCCAAATCCGTTGATTGTAGGTCAGCGGGAAGAATCTTATGGAATTTAATTCCCTTGCAAGTACAGCAATACAGTTAAAATATTTCTACGTTTACAGACACAGTGCACAAATATCTACTTTATATTACGGAATTATGGGCATTTTGTGTCCCACTGTTGGCCTCCCCCTCCTGAATCCACACATGCCTAGACTGCGCCACCTCCGGCCACCCCGGCAGGAACTTGTCGAGGTCGTCCCGCCATCTCCGTGTAGGCCTGCCCCTACCGCCGCCGGTAGCTATCACGTGGCACCCATTCAGTGGCGATCTTCGCCCATCTGTCTGAGTGCACACGACTGACGTGGCCGGCCCATTTCCACTTTAGCATGGCGGTCTGTGCACCCACATGCCAGTTAAGTGAAACTTAAAAAAAAAACTTATAAATTCTTACCATCTGTAGCTGTCGTCGATGTTATAACAACACCGCAAAGACAAACAAATGCCCACCAGATTAACAAACTATGACCAGGTCCACGAGACGCCATGACGCTAATGATAATTTGATACTTTCGTGACTCCATTTTATATCCGAAGTTTTAACTGCTTTTTAAAACAAAGATACCAGAAACAATTTTGTTTTTCCGTGAATTTTCAGCTGAGTCTATAACGCATCCGTGACAATCGAGTAACTAAGTGAGGTCATCACATCACACAGTATCGAGTTTTATTTTTGAATCACTCTTTTACAAACGAGCGCTCTTTTCTACTGATTTTTTTTCGCCATTCGAAATTCCGTATTTTTCAGTCATTCGCTAGTAGTCAGAACCACTCGTTGCGAAAATCGAATAGTAGAATCGACGTCAAATACGTCAACTAACTAACCAATGAGGAGTAAGTCAACATTGTGTCAGACTGTCTACGATCCGTCACGGGCAAAGTCTTTCATTTAAATCGTTTGGAAATTGAGTAATTTTTCTTTGATAAGTTTGAAATATAAATTTAAATTAAATACATAAAATCGACGTCAAGCGTCACAAGTCAAATGTGATTTATTTCACATGCGATATAATTATATCACACGAGCAATTCAAAAATAGGTCCCAGTTCACAACAAAATCATCTTTATTGTGCTTCATGTTCTTCACGGTAATAATTAGAGACCGGATTATATGCAACATATAACACCCAAAATATACATACATGCAAATATGCAAGAAAAATAGCTAAAATATGCAAGAAAATCCATAAAAGGGGCCAAAATAAGCAACACAAAATGATAAAAAGTATCGTATTTTACATGTTGTTCATTTCAAAAACCTTTTATTTCTTAACGATAACAATCTTATTAGCGAAAATATGAAGTAACTGTATTTAACAATGATTATTTATAAATGTATACAACTAATTAATAATAATAACAATAATATATCTTTTATTTCAGATCACATAATCCATATTTTGGTAATAACAAATAAAATTAGGTAATCTATGTTATTTACATATTACACTTGTTTAATGTTTCCAATGTAAATCTGATGTGATCAGGTGACAAATTGTGTCTAAGATCGCTTTATTCATTTTTTTAAGCGGAAAAGACCGTTTTATTTCCAGTACGACATGGAAATCTAGTGAAATATGCAAAATTTTAAAAAAGTTGCTAAAATATGCAAATTCCGCTTAAAAGGGGCTAAATTCGCAAATGCATAAAATCCAGACTCTAGTAATAATAATGATAGCAAGAAAATACGTATAAAAATAATTGCTACTTCGTTTCCTGTGAGTCAAATTATATTTGTCTTCGTGACTTTGCTACACGATTGTTCGAGTTGCACGATCCATACACGAGATCTTCAACACAAAAATAATAATCTATATATATAAAAATGAATTGCTGTTCGTTAGTCTCACTAAAACTCGAGAACGGCTGAACGGATTTATCTTATCTTAGTCTTGAAATGTTCGTGGAGGTCTAGGGAAGGTTTAAAAGGCGAGAAAAAATCGAATAATTTCCGGGAAAACCCTAAAAACAGCCCTTTTCTATTTCCCATACAAACGTTTTCTAGAGTCAATCGTTTTCTAGAGTCAATTTGAACTTTATTGCTATTCAATAAAGTCTTTTATTTATCGATTGAGGCAGTACGAAGTCTGCTGGGTCAGCTAGTTATAAAATATATTTATTATTTAGGTATTCCTAGAAGTAAAAAAAATATACACGAGAGATTATTTCACATTCCCTTTACCCTTTATAAGTAGGTAAAAATGTAAGGAGATTTAAACTTCTGTCTGTTATGATAAAAACCAGTCAAGTGCGAGTAGGACTTACACACCGAAGGCACAGAACGCAGTACCTACCCACGGTTTTCTGATTGTTCTCCTTCACCTTTGCTTCATGATGAATTCCATGATTTAGTTAGGTAAACGGGAAGTAGGTACGCCAGTCTTACTTGACATTGATATCGCAGGTAAACGGCTAGAAACAGCTGTATAGTTCTGACTTTTTATCGGCCAAGTGTTTGTTTTGTTTTTAAAGATCTTTATTTACTTGAGACATAAAATGATACAACCCAGTGTAGATTTAATCCCAGGTTATAGCTAGTTCATAAGTATTAACAGATGTTTAGCAGGCTAGAATAACCTCTTAAAACTTATATCATAAGTGTAATCAAGACATAATTGTATTGTAAAAGAATTAGGAGAGTATAACAGAGTTATTTTGCAAACTTCGTTGTAGCTTGCAATCTTTGCTATCGGTAGTATCGGCCAAGTGCGAGTCGGCCTCTCACATGAAGGGTTACGCACCATGGTAAAAGAAAAAGTATTAAAAAAACACATTTATTGTATCGGACTCCCTTATTTTTTATTATGTGTATTTTTTTCTTCTTTATTTGGGACATCAACAGCACAATAATTACAATGAACAAAATACATTTAGTAAGGCCAATGACAGATGTCGACAGAAGTACAGTAAACATAATGTAAATAGGAGCTGACGACGTTATGCTTAAAATTAGTTAATAACTAATTTTAAGCATTAAGTAGTTAAACAGATCGAGTATTGTTATTCTGTAAGTATGTGTGTGTGTGTGTGTGCATGTGTGTGTAAGGGAGGGCGTGTGTGTGCGTGTGTGTGGGTGAGTGTGTGAAGGTGTATATGCGCGCGTGTAGTTTAGTATTTGTTGCTGAAGCGGCAACAGAATAGAACAGAATAGAATAGAAAGCACATTTATTCAACTGTCACAATACACAAAACAAAGCAATAACAAATTATAATCAGAAACAAGTAGGAAATAAAATATACACATGACAAAAAGAACAGTAAAAATAAGATCGGGCAGAACGGCGTCGCCATGAAGTGTGTACCGCAACAGCGAAACGGCTCCGACTCAGCATGTGTTACAGGACCTGCAGGAGATTCTGCAACGCTGAAATTCTGTCGGTACCTATTAGAGAGTGAGTAAGTTAGTGTATGGGTGGATATTAAAAAACTGCATACTATAAATAACTCAAAAGGAAATGAGTTTAAACTATTCAATAATAGTAGATTGTTTACCAAGGGAGTAAAGAACTATTTTTAGGGCGAGAGTGTTTTTTGTTCGTTGCACTCGGGACTCAACTCTAGAATCCCTCGGTCGCTCAGGATTCAAAGTACATCACTCGAGCCAAAAATTGTTTTTACTCCTGAGGTGGACACTACTTTTCATCACCCTCTATGAGAAAAGTAGTAAGTAATCAAAATAACATACATGTACCCATACAGGATGTAACAGAAAGGGGTGTACAAGCGGAAATAGGGACATCTTTCTGAACAACATTCACTATGGGACCGACTTGATCAGAGCAACTTTATTTTTATTAACTCAGTACTTTTCGGGCCTAGTGCTCAGCTGATCTGTATGGTGGAGTGAAAAATAATATAGCTTTGATCAAGTCGATCCCATAGTAAAAGTTGTCCAGAATGATGTCCCTAACAACCTTCTTTCGGCTTGTACGCCCCTTTCTATTACATCCTGTATTTATTTACAAAATTGTCGTGATATGTTGTGTGTAATGGTTTGTTAGAAGAAATCTCTTGTTAGCGATAAGCTCGCCTTTGTACATTGTCTATCTATTATAAGTTATCTGTATGTTATTCTTGTGTTAGTACAATAAAGAAATTACGAATTACGAATATGTCCTCCACATAGTTATAGCTTGTTTAGTATTGGCTAAATCTTGAAAATTGGATCAAAAAGCATTTTCAGATAACCGCTTTGTTCCTCTTGAAATTTTCTACAGGATTACAGTTTTTACATACCTATATTCCTCGTGATTTTATTGGTAACAGATCTCGTATTTGTCATTCGCGTTTGTTGTTATCATCTGGATTTAGACACTCACTTTCACTCATATTCTTTACTCATATCCGCAAACGAAATTGTAATAATTACGGCATTCAGATTTGGCGCGCTTTGTTGTTATTTTCCACAACTTTGTTAATTATTTGGTCCGTGTTTCGATATCAATTATGTAAGGTTGTTTCTCTGTTGTCACCAATCGGTGTCAATCGATTCGGTCGATCGGATTATCTAATCTGTGTCGAGTACGCATTTTAGTACAAACTTTTTTTTTATTGGCTGCGTTTAGAATCGATCTGTCGGCCTGAATGATAGTGAAACTGATCAGTGAGAGCACATTCTTTCCTTCGTTCGCAACAAAATTAAATAGTTACTTTTAGTCCCTAGGGACTAAATGACCTACTTTAGTCCCTGTTTGCCGGGACTAAAGTAGCTCTTTTTGAATAGATGCGATGAAAATACAATTACACGGCGTAGTAATTAACTTGGCAGGTAATACATATAATTATGAAAATCGTGTGTAAACAGATGTGTCATCTTTCCGGTAAACATATCATGTCATGTTAACCTTGGTTTGTACAACATAATAACATGGTCTTGTTGTCATGTAGATAATTATGCTTAGTACGTCTATGTTATTGGCAAAGTGTGAATGCCATTGCCTGGGCAATGTATAAAAAGACGGATTTGATATATTGCCCTTGACATCAAATGACAGAGAGTACAGTTAGAAACGTAGATCTACGTTTCCTGTACTCTCTGTCATTTGATTTAAGATAACTACCAAAAATATACATAAGATGGATGTAAAAAAAATTATCCTGTCCTTCCTAGGTTTGCTGGAAGAGATCTCTTATTAGAGATAAGCTCGCCTTTGTACATGCCTTTTCATTATTAAGTGTCTGTATTCTGTTTTTGTGCAATAAAAGTATAAAGTAAAGTATAAAGTAAAAATATTTATTAATCGGTCAAGTGCGGGACGGACTCGCACACGAAGGGTTCTGTTTTGAACCATTAGGCAGAAAACACCGCAATGCGATAATGCGTACATTTGCGGCAAATGATATTTTGATTAAGAAGTTTTCAGTTTAATTTTGGATTTCCGGAATAGCAGTTATAAAATAATTAACAAATTCAAAAGTTTTACGAGACGCAAAAGTCCCATGAGAAAAGCTCAACTTTCAGAGCATTTTCACTCGACTTTACAGTGATCCAACGAACTTTTGGCGCGTGATTGACGTTTACAGGGAGGCGCCACTTATACGCAACTTAATGCGACGAATCTGTCAAAAAGCGTAAGTTCCACCTGTCACCGCAAGCCAAAAGATTGTTGGAAATGGATGGATTATACAGGATGTTACAGAAAGGTGTAGTCATATTTTATGGGGTTGTCAGGGACACGTTCTGACCAACGTTCACTATGAAACTGATTTGAACAGAGCAACTTTATTCTTCGCTTCTCCATACAAATATTTTGGTCAAATCTTTTAAAATCTTGCGTGTCTTTAGAATCCCGAATGACACTAAGGTCCATTTGCACCAAAAACTTAATTACGATTAGCGTCTTAATTATATTTAGCAGCTGCCAAAATGTATGAAATATGTCAAACTTAATAAAATTGCGATTAGCTTGCTAATCACAATCATGCCCGGTTTCCTTGGCGCTGATTAAAGTTAACAGGTTGGCTAAATCAGCTTCAGCCAATCACGAACCGCTATTATTCAAAATGACGGAACTTGATTGGCCGAAACTGATTTAACCAACCTGTTAACTTTAATCAGCGCCCAGGAAACTGGGTGTTAGTGTTTTTGTTGCCAATGGCACTAAAAGGGCCCTGGCATAGAAGTAGCCTAAAAATAGCAGTTATCAGAAACGAGTCTATCTCAAAATTCGTTTATGCCCTAACTTATGTGTAAGAGCGGAACAAATGTCACGTCAGTTATACTTTACTATATACTTTATTGCACAGAAAAAACATATTACAGACACTTAATACTGAAAAAAATACATGTACAAAGGCGAGCTTATCTCTAAAAAGAGATCTCTTCTAGCAAACCTAGGATGGAGAGGATAATTTATTAAAAGGTAGACCTATAGACCTACATATGTGCGTAGACCTACATATGTGCGTAGACCTACATATGTGCGTAGACCTACATATGTGCGTAGACCTACATATGTGCGTAGACCTACATATGTGCGTAGACCTACATATGTGCGTAGACCTACATAATATGTGCGTAGACCTACATATGTGCGTAGACCTATAATACGTCCTATAAAGACAATTGTCAACAATCTCTTCTGCTGTCTTGCTTCACGAGAGAATAACTGAGTGATGGGATAACGATATTTATGATGATAAAATATATCGATAGTATGTGCTTATAACTATCAAAATGATGATGTTCAAAATAAAAGTATGATTAATTTCGTATACGTAAAGTTTTTACGCCATCTTAAATTCACATTGTTGATGAATGTTGTATTGTATTACGGTTTCAAAGAATAAAATATGGATCATAAATATTAAATTAAACATTAATCAAGGAAAATACTATCGCGTTTAATAGCTTATCGTAATCCTTCTTTTCTCTATGGCATGCCTCTTCTCTTTTGAGGCTAATTTTGCCAGTGCCAAGAGTATTTTGAAAGGTCAACGAATGTTTTGTTGCTCTTAACACTCCCAGGAGAACGTGACAAGATCTGGATCTGATTCTACGGACCTGAACAACAGTCCCCCGAATAAATCATTCGATACATATTTACAATCCTTGTTTATTTAATGAATATAACATATTAACAACATTGGGAAACGTATTAACATCATAATAATAAAAAGACAATAGGTATCAGGGTCTTCATAATGCTGAACGACTAATGAATATTAGATAGACAAATGTCACAAAATAATGTGCACATGGAACGATATTATGTCATATCAAATGATAATTACAAATATAAATATAGATTTGTGAACAAATAAGTATGTAATCGCTGTCGCCGTTTATGGAGTCTCACAAGATTCAGTTGCTAGTTCTTCAGTTATTGATGGGCGCTGAAAAAAAAAGTTTGCTGTGTAAGGATTTGTTTTCTCAGAGTTTCGTAATTTCGTAATTTCTTTATTGTACTCACATGACAGTAAAAATAGCTTAACATAGAAATAAAATGTACAAAGGCGAGCTTATTTCTTACAGAAAAAAAAAACAAAAAAAAAAAGACATTATATTATAGTTATGATAAGACAAGTAAGTATATTAGAATTTAAATAATCTGTGCAATTCCACTTTTGAAAGTGACTAGGTAGTGAGATCACAAACTAATGAAATGGCCCACCCTGATTTTTTATCAAGAGACAGGGCCTTGTAATGTCCGGATTATCTACAGAACTTGATACTTCATATTTATCAAGTAAAACTCATCGAATATACAAACTAAAAAAGGTAATTAGTAATTACTTACGGCATGATGAAGGGTCGATACAAGAGCCATCTCCTGCTCGCACGGTGCCAGATTTGCAGAAACAACCAGCGACACATTGTTTAGTACAAACGTAGCCAATCTTAAATCTGGACGGGCATCTTGCAGGACAGTTTGATCCACAAGGATCATAGACTTCGTCGGCTCTACATCTACAATCTGTGCCTGCAAAAATAATAAAATAGATAGTGTAAGATTTGGAGGATTTTATTATTATTATTTCTTGTTTATTACGAGCCATTGCTGGGTTAAGACCTCTCTGCCCTTCTTCCACTCTATTCGATCCATCAGATCATCGTTATGGGAAAGGTAGAGGGGAAAAGACGCGTGGGCAGAAGGAGGAAGTTGTGGCTCCGCAACGTTCAAAGTTCAAAGTTCAAATGTTTTATTATTCAGGAATACGTAGAACAGCTGATGCTCTCTCTCTCGGGTAAAAACAAATTAAACTTCACAGTCTTTTCATGTCGAAACCTACCTACCTACCGGACCGATTCCCAATCTTCAAAAATGGGACCAAACTATTGGGCTTCCTTTTCGAACGAAGAAAGTTTTTTTTTAAATTGGTCCATAATTGGTCCAGTTTCAAGGTAACAAATATAAAAAATCTGTCCGTCCTTATGTATGCTTAGATCTTTAAAACTACGCAACAGATTTTGATGCGGTTTTTTTAATAGATAAAGTGATTCAAGAGGAACGTTTGTATAGTACATGCATAATATAGTGCACCCTGCATAGCACCCATTCGAAGCCGGGGCGGGTCGCTAGTAAAAAATATGATAAAAAATAACCGGCCAAGTGCGAGTCGGACTCGCGCACGAAGGGTTCCGTACCATTATCTATAAAAAAACCGCAAAAAAACATGTTGTATGGGAGCTCCCCTAAATATTAATTTAATTTTAATTTCATTACTTATTTTTTAAGTAAATAATCAACTCAATATATTGTGAACATTTTAAGCGTCTACCTGCTACCATTATCAATATCGAGCAAAAATGAGCATAAAAATCACGTTTGTTGTATGGGAGCCCTCCTTAATATTAAATTTCTTTTGTTTTTTAGCATTTTTTGTTATAGCGGCAACAGAAATACATCATCTGTGAAAATTTCAACTATCTAGCTATCACGGTTCATGAGATACAGCCTGGTGACAGACGTACAGACCAGACGGACAGAGCGGGGCTTAGCAATAGGGTCCCATTTCCCTAAAAAGGTAGAAGTTCCTTATATACGGTTTTCAGATTGTTTATTTACTTCTTCTACCTTTATTTGTGCTACAATACCTGCCAAATTTGTTAATTGTAGGTCAGCGGGAAGAATCTTATAGAATTTTACTCCCTTGCAGCACAGCAATACAATTAAAATATTTCTACGTTTACAGACACAGTGCAAATATCTACATTATATTACGGAATTATGGGCATTTTTTGTCCCACTGTTGGCCTCCCCCTCCTGAATCCACACATCCCTAGACTGCGCCACCTCCGGCCACCCCGACAGGAACTTGTCGAGGTTGTCCCGCCATCTCCGTTTAGGAGGCTTGCTCCTATCGCCGGTAGCCATCCTGTGGTAGTACCTCTTCGCCCATCTGTCTGGGTGCACACGACTGACGTGGCCGGTCCTTCTCCACTTAAGCATGGCGGTCTGTGCACCAGTTCAGTTCAGTTCAGTTCAAATTTTTTATTGACCATAAGATCATACATATTACTTAGTCAACGTCAATATAATATTAATATTTTTCTATACTACCGCCCGTTCGGAAGTTGTGGACTTAGGGATGGAGCAAAGAAGGGCAAGAAACTCCCCCGTACCTCTTTTAAAATATCAGAGCCTTAAAAATACAATGTTATGTATTTCTACTTAAGTCTAAGGAAATACACCGAGGAGAGACGTACTGACTCAGTCCATCGCCCCTCTTTGGATTTCTGTGTGCTGAGATGGTAAAGACCATGCAGTTTTGTCATCTAAATATTCTTTTACACTGTAATAAGACTTCTTCAATAGGCCGTTTTTGACATAGTTTTTGAACCTCCTTTCTGGTAGGTCCGTTGCTTCATTAGGTATTTTATTATAATAAAATAAAACCGGCCAAGTGCGAGTCAGACTCGCGCACGAAGGGTTCCGTACCATTATCTATATAATTGGAACAAAAAGTAAACTTTAGAAAAAACCGACTTCCACAAACCCTATTTGATTAGATTGAGTTTAATACAAACTGTAACCCCTTATCCCCCCCCCAGGGGAATTAATTTTGTCAAATCCCATATCAGTGCTACCCCACGCTACTAAGGAACCCCTGTACAAAGTTTCATGGCTCTAGGTCCACCGGTTTAGGCTATGCGTTGCCTGCCCGTCAGCCACGCATTGTATTTGTACCTAGTATTGAGCAGATCTGGTGGTCATATGTGGTCTTCATCAGCAGTTCCGCATCACAATATTATGCTTACCATGTGCATTTGCACGAGTTATTATGAAAAACACATAAATCACTATAGGTCTAATCGGTCTAATTTTCCAAATCGGTCCATCCGTTTAGGCGCTATCGAGGCACATACATAAAAAAATAAATAAAAAAAAAACAAACATCCGGACGAATTATAAACCTCCTCCTTTGGGAAGTCGGTTAAAAAAACCGCAAAAAACACGTTAATTGTATGGGAGCCCCCTTTATATTAAATTTATTTTGTTTTTAGTATTTGTTGTTATAGCGGGAACAGAAATACGTCATCTGTGAAAATATCAACTGTCTAGCTACCACGGTTCATGAGATACGGCCTGGTGACAGACAGACGGACGGACGGACGGATATCTTGAGATTTTAAGGTACTTTCCCTTCAGGGCCCATTCGTTTGTTCCACCCTGTATATGTGTGATCTGTAACTGTATTTTTCATGAAATACCCAAAAAGTTTTGTTCAAATTATCATCTTATGTCAGAATAACTTTGTAGCTAGTTGAAAAATAACATTTGAATTGATTCAAAGCTTGCCGCGCTTTTAGGGCCTTTAGTACCTACTAAACGCCGCCGTAAGCAGCACTGTCTACAACCTACTCCTACTGGAAAACGTGAGACACCCATCTACAATTTCCGTAAAATGAGGTTCACTCACTCATTAAGTAAATGTCATGCAGACTGCAAAACATCATTTCAATGCACCAAAGAGTATTTAATTAAAACATCACTGGCAGCCAAACTTGAAGTGGCCAAAAGGAAAAAAATAATTTCTGAGCTCTGAGATTTGTATGAAAACAAAAGTAATTAAAAACTATTAATTTTATAATTATTTTCTAAAAGTTCTACATAATAAATAGAGACGTGGTAATTCCTCAATTAATATTTAAAGTCTTTGTAGAAGTCCGGGGACGACATTGCCATATCATTTAAATTTAGTTTCATTAAAAGAAGGCTTACCTACCAAAACAAAATGGCCTTGGTATAAACTTTTCAAGCGTGTTGTGAAGACGTATCTTGTACCGAGACCACTTTCAATTTGTAATATCTCTCGTATTTCAGTATTTGTGGTTGGTGCGGCAACAGATATACACATTCTGTGAAAATTTCAGCTTTCTAGCTATTACGGTTCGTGCAGGCGGACCCGGTGACAGACGGACGGACGGACGGACGGACGGACGGACAGCGAAGTCTCAGTAATAGGGTCCCGTTTGGCACCCTTCGGGTACGGAACCCTAAAAACTAACACACACTCCCATAAAAGAGTGAGCAACCTTACTTAGTCTGAACGCGGGCATAGCAATCTTCAACGATGCCAGTTAAGTGAAACATAATAAAAGCATATAAATTCTTACCATCTGTAGCTGTCGTCGATGTTATGACAACACCGCACAGACAAACAAATGCCCACCAGATTAACAAACTATGACCAGGTCCACGAGACGCCATGACGCTAATGATAATTTGATACTTTCGTGACTCCATTTTATATCCGAACTTTTTAAAACAAAGATACCAGAAACTATTTTGTTTTTCCGTGAATTTTCAGCTGAGTCTATAACGCATTCGTGATAATCGGGTACCTGTGTGAGGTCATCACATCACACAGTATCGAGCTTTAGTTTTTAAACACTCTTTTCCAAACGAGCGCTCTTTTCTCCTGTTTTTTCTTCGCCATTCGAAATTTTCTATTCTCGTTGCGAAAGTCGAATAGTAGAATAGACGTCAAATACGTCAACTAACCAACCAATGAGGAATGAGTCAACCTACCTACGGTTTTCTGATTGTTTTCCTTCACTTTTGCTCCGTGTTGAATTCCATGATTTTAGGTGAACGAGAAGTAGGTACGCCAGTCTAACTTGACATTGATATCGCAAGTAAACGGCTAGAAACAGCTGTATAGTTCTGTTTTTTTATCGGCCAAGTGCGAGTCGGCCTCTCACATGAAGGGGTACGCACCATCGTAAAAGAAAAAGTATTATAAAACACATTTATTGTATCGGACTCCCTTATTTTTTATTTCGTGTAGTTTAGTATTTGTTGCTGAAGCCGCAACAGCTTGACATTCTGTGACAATTTTAACTCTCTACCTTTGACGGTTCGTATATGATAGAGCCCACAGATAGACAGATAGTCGGACAGACAGACGGACAGGGTCCCGTTTGGTACCCTCCGGGGACGGAAGTAATAAAAAAGTGCTTTTGTACCGAGCGAGCTGCTAAAAGACGTAACATTATTTTTCGTTTTCAGGCTTTCCTTCTGACAGGTTTTGAACTTTATCTCGATATGTGTATTGTGTAGGTTCAAAACGGTTATGTGGCCGTCAAATTTGGGCGGAAGGTTGTGTACATAGGCACTTGCGTCCTCTTGAGTCATTAT
This sequence comes from Argyresthia albistria, assembly GCA_963457715.1. Lineage (NCBI taxonomy): Eukaryota > Metazoa > Arthropoda > Insecta > Lepidoptera > Argyresthiidae > Argyresthia > Argyresthia albistria. The sequence continues at coordinate 11,019,803 of OY735258.1, forward strand.
GGCATAGCATTTACATAAAAATTGTAGATTGTTTACCAAGGAAGTAAAGTACTATTTTTAGGGCGAGAGTGTTTTTTGAATCCTGAGCGACCGAGGGTTTCAAAGTACATCACTCGAGCCAAAAATAGTTTTTACTCCTGAGGTGGACACTCTACTTTTCATCACCCTCTATGAGGAAAGGAGTAAGTCATCAATAAAATAACATGTTTAGAATTACAATTTTATATCTATTTAAAAAAATGTGAAATGTCCAACACATAGTTAAAGCTTAATTAGTATTGAAAAAAGATTCAAAAAGCATTTTCAGATAACCACTTTGTTTCTCTTGATTTTTTCTACAGGATTACAGTTTTTACATACCTATATTCCTCGTGATTTTATTGTATTTGTCATTCGCGTTTGTTCTGATATCATCTGGAGTTAGAAACTCACTTTAACTCATATTTTTTTCTCATATCCACAAACAAAATTGAGACTTTTTTAATTATTTGGTCCGTGTTTCGATATCAATTCTATAAGGTTGTGCCTCTGTTGACATCAATCGGTGTCAATCGATTCGGTCGATCGGATTATCTAATCTGTGTCGAGTACGCATTTTAGTACAAACTTTTATTTATTGGCTGCGTTTAGAATCGATCTCTCTTATAATTGGGTCTGTCAGCCTGAATGGTAGTGAAACTGATTAGTGACAGCAATTTTTTTCCTTTGTACTGGCAACAAAATTAAAAAGTTACTTTTAGTCCCTAGGGACTAAATGACCTACTTTAGTCCCTGTTTGCCGGGACTAAAGTAGCTCTTTTTGAATATATGTGATGAAAATACAATTACACGGCGTATTAATTAACTTGGCAGGTAATACAAATTATGAAAATCATGTGTACACAGATGTGTCATCTTTCCGATAAACAATACCATGTCATGTTAACCTTGGTTTGTACAACATAATAACATGGTCTTGTTAACATTGTGGATAATTATGCTTAATACGTCAATGTTATTGGTAAAGTGTGAATGCCATTGACTAGGTTATGTATAAAAAGACGGATTTAATATATTGCCCTTGACTTCATAATAATTCATAATTTCTTTATTGCACACAATTAATTGCAATGACAAAAAGTAAATAAAAACAGTGTACAAAGGCGAGCTTATCTCTAAAAAGAGATCTCTTCCAGCAAACCAAGTTCCGATGAGAGAGTTTGATATATCAGCAAGGGTAGACCAACGGTGACTTCTACGTTTCTAACTTTACTGTACTCTCCGTCATTTGAGCTAACTACAAAAAAATATTAGATGGATGTAAAAAAATATCTGTTAATCGGTCAAGTGCGGGACGGACTTGCACACGATGGGTTCTGTTTTGAACTTTTAGGCAGAAAATACCGCAATGCGATACTGCGTATATTTGCGGCAAATGATGTTTTCAGTTTATTTTTGGATTTCCGGAATAGCAGTTATTGAATAATTAACAAATTCAAAAGTTTTACGAGACGCAAAAGTCCCATGAGAAAATCTCATCTTTCAGAGCATTTTCACTCGACTGTCGACTGTACAGTGATCCAACGAACTTTTGGCGCGTGAGTGATGTTTACAGGGAACATACAAACGAATACACGATCCTAGCAGCCAGAATATATCTCGCGACAATGACTATAAACACCAAAAAGACTGGATGTATAATGTCATCCGGTAAAACCAAATTAAACTTCACAGGTTTTTCATGTAGAAACCTAACTACTAGACCGATTCCTGATTTTCAAAAAATGAGACCAAACTATTGGGCTTCCCTTTCGAACAAAGAAATAGTTTTTGAAATTGTTTCATAAATATTACCAGTTTCGATGTAACAAACATTTTAAAAAAATGATAAAAAATATGCAACCGGATTGATAACCCCCTCCTTTTTTGAAGTCGGTTAAAAAGAACCCAAAAGCGATAACGTCCATCTGATCCATCCGATACACTTTTACGTCAGCGCATTAAATAACAACCTTATTGTCCGGTACAGTAACTTCGTCAACTTCCAATGTAGCGGAAACTATCGTGCCATAATGCTGAAATCACATCAGAGGCCGTTGCCTGAACGAAATCCATTAGTGTTATGACGGGGAGCTAGGCCCGTTTCTCACATTTATTGGAGTTTAGATATGTATCGAGAAGGGAAGAAATCTGAGCCTCGATCACGAATGTTTTCGTGAGCGTTAACGTTTTCGAGAACGCAGGAAATTATTGACCGAGCGAGCGAAGCGAGCGAAGCGTCTCCGTTTCAGGTTTGGGCAAAAATGCTTTCGTATGTCCGGTTGTTCTCCTCTACAGGTCGCATTTATGAACCGATTCTCGTGAAATTTTGTGAGCAGGTTGGAAAAATAAATAGAATTTTTTACTCGAGCCAGTTTTTTGTTTTTTTTCAAAATGGCGGAGATATGGGGTTTTAAAATGTAAAAAAAATCGCTACAACCCAAACGGCTCGATGGATATTAACAAATGAGGTGTCGTTGGATTCGTAAAGACCATGAGAGTGAAACAGATGAGCGAGCGAAGCGAGCGAACCGTCTCCGTTTCAGGTTTGGGCAAAAATGCTTTTGTATGTCCGGTTGTTCTCCTCTACAGGTCGCATTTATGAACCGATTCTCGTGAAATTTTGTGAGCAGGTTGAAAAAATAAATAGAATTTTTTACTCGAGCCAGTTTTTTGTTTTTTTTTTCAAAATGGCGGAGATATGGGGTTTTAAAATTTAAAGAATCGCTACAACCCAAACGGCTCGATGGATATTAACAAATGAGGTGTCGTTGGATTTGTAAAGACTATGAGAGTGAAACAGATTATATAATTTTAGTAAAAAGTCAATAGGTTGTATAGAAGATCGCGAAATGTAGTTTACAAAGTTATTGGTGCGGCTACTTTCATACTGCATGTACGTAACCAGGTACATTCATAAGTTTGTATGTGTTATTGAAAGAAAATTATTTGGGTTATTTTTTTTATGTGTGTTAGCAGTTCAGCTTTCCCACCGACATACTCGCGAGGTCTACAGCTCACAGAGCCACTAGTATTTTATGTCACAAAACATAAGAATTAGTGACATTTGACGTTTCGATAGTTTTCTATGGAATCTTTATTCGTGATTGGGCTATTATGGTTTTATAGAGCAAGATATTTTGATAAATTGAAATTAGATTTATTTATCTCAAGTATAACATGTTAAGGTAAATGAAAGAAGAGCGCTAATCGACCTACATTAGACAGCATGAGTATATATAAGTCACCATAAAATTGTGAAACCCGCGAGTACACAATCTAACGGTTTTAAATCCGTTAGAATGTAATCTGTCAATAAATTGTGAACTATGAAATGACGAATCACTGGGCCAGGTTGGTCAGGGTAGGTGAAGGTTAAATTTATCCTTCGTGTTAGGTTTTTTGTAAATACCAAAAAAGTATAAATGCTCTAAACCTTGTCGATCTGGTTAACTATTTATCGACAGATTATAATCTAACAGTTTTTTTCGTTAGATCGTAATCTCGCGGTTTTTACATTTTTATAGTGACATTAATCACTGGCAAGGTGGCAATACTATAGGTGCCGAGGGTGCCGCCATCCACGACGACGAGTGACGTAGCCATCCACGACGACGCGTGACGTAGCCATCCACGACGACGCATGACCTAGCCATCCACGACGACGCGTGACGTAACCATCCACGACGTTGCGTGACGTAACCATCCACGACGACGCGTGACGTAGCCATCCACGACGACGAGTGACGTAGCCATCCACGACGACGAGTGACGTAGCCATCCACGACGACGCGTGACGTAGTCATCCACGACGATGCGTGACGTAGCCATCCACGACGACGCGTGACGTAGCCATTTGCATCTTTCTCTTTCATCGGGGCACTCTGCTGAAAGACAAAGATGCAAATAGCTACGTCACGTCACGCGTCATCGTGGATGGCGGCACCTATAACGCCATAGCCACGCTTATTAGTGGGATACCCTAAGGGAGAAGTATGATTATAATTGAATGTGTCTTCTGTTTGTTTTTGTAATGTAACTTGTCCTGTTTATAACCCATGAATAAATAAAGAAATAAATCTATGATAAGAGAATATTTTTAATCATAACTGTTCATAGGTAAAAATACGTACGAGTACGAAATTTTGTTCTAGGCTAGACTTCTTGTATTTTGTCTATGGTTATAGCTTCTACAGTGTGTTGCCTCAATAATATCGCTGATACACAATAGGAAATCACGTGGTACAGTCAATTAAACGGATCCTAACGCTGAGACTATAAAACATAAACAGGCACATACATTGCTTCTGGCCCCACACTAGGATACCCTGTGTCGTGGGAACCAGAAACAGCGACATCATCTGAATCAGCGCGCGGAAGGGAGTGGCCGTTCTGTACGGAGTACCTACTATTATCTCTTCTGTGCTCTAGTACAAATGTGTAATGTGGCTGAATAGGATCAAGTCCTAGCGAAAGATACAATTCGTCGCCCTGTGGACATATTAAAAGGAATATCATTTAGCTAATGGACCCCGTGTATGTGAACTGCTTTGTAAAGAGAAAAGCTAGAGTTACAGATAGGTAGATAGATAGATAGATGATGAGGTGAGACGTACGCTTAACACGGCTGGGTGATTGGTCCTCTGAGACTGTTATATCCAATTCCCATTCCCATACCAGCGTTTAAGCGATGGTTACTGTTGGTATACTCTATCCATGCTTAGAAGCAACTTGACAGCTAACCTAAAACTTCATGAAATCCACTTTTTAAACACTAGGGATGTTACCAAAACAATCGGTTAGAATCGATATTGTTTATTCAGTTGAACTAACAAAAGAGTTCAGTCATCGCCATCACTGCTATTAGCACTTAAATATTTTGTTATTTTATTTTCAACCATATTTAAGGTAACCAAAGAATCAAGAATAAAATGTTGGACATCTTTCCGATTCAAAAATGTTTATCGCTCCTTTTGATTAATCGATTTGTATGAGCAACATCCCTTCACTAACAGGCTAAGGCTGGATTTTACCAACAAAAAGTTGTATGGAAAATAGCTATCCCGGGGATAACATGTATGACAAATGACAGTTCAAATTCAAAATGAGGTGATCTGATCTAGGTGTGACTGGTGTCTATGAAAAATTTACAAGTTATCCCCGGGATAGTTATTCTCAGTTTTGTTGGTCAAATCCAGCCTAATATTGACATCTGTCAAGTTCCCTGTTATATTAGATACACTATAATAGCAGCCGATTTCTCTTCCCAAAGACTGATATTTGATGAATTCTAGTATGTCGCTGAGTTTTAGTATGTCGCTGAGTTCTAGTATGTCGCTGAGTTCTAGTATGTCGCTGAGTTCTAGTATGTCGCTGAGTTTGTCGCTGAGTTTGAGATTTGCCATCTTTTGTTCGAGTTTTATCACTAACACTAGTCGAAATAATTTATAATGTTACCTTTCGCTATTTTATTATTATTAGCATTGTGCATATTCCTGAAGGACATAAAGGATATCGTCAAACGAGTACAATATGTTTTAACTCAAAATACTATTTATGTTTAATGCAACCAGAAAGGGTTCATCCAGGTTATAAGTCCCTTCATACTGAATGACTTGACCCCAGCAAAAGAGATTTTAATTGGGCCTAAATGTTTAACACATTTAGGCCCAATTAAAATCTCTTGAAATTGAACCTCAGTGAAATTCGTCCCTCTTTATTCAATTCACACCTTTGTTAATCTACAAAATCAATAATGGCCTTGTCTAATTTGATTCCACAAATCTGCTCGAACATTAAAACGTCCGTGAATTAAGGTTAGTTAGGCCATGATCTAAATTCGGCGGATTTATTACTTCTTTTTTTTTTGAATTGCTTGCCAAAAATTTCCCTATTAATTTTTAATATACCAATTAGCCTTTGCCCTTTGAGCGCCGAGTGGGCCATACACGACTAGATATTGGTGGCGATCTAGGGTGTAAAAAGGTGATAAACTGGAGCCACCTACTGTGTGCGCTGCTTGGAGTGGTGTACTCACACACAGCAAGCGGCTCCAATTTATCACCTTGTTATACCCTAAATCGCCACCGATATCATGTCGTAAAGTTCAAGAAAACTATATTCCAAGTATGGAAAACTTGGCAAAAATAAAGGATAACTTTTATCTATCAGGATATGTAGGTTATAGAGGAGAGTTAAATATGATCTACTCTCCCCCCCCCCCCCTCCGGGGCGAGCGTCACCCTCCCCCCCCCACGCCCTCGATAGTGTCCCGGCGGGGCGGCGCGGCGCGCTGTATTTTCCATTTTAAAAGAAAACCGTACACTATACATAAAAAAGTGGCAAAACAAAATAATCCTTGATAAATTTACTATAAACCTCTATACATACAAAAGCGATATCACTTATAGGTTAAGCGCAATCTGCCACCAAGTACCAAGACCATTATGTTTTTAATAATTTATTCGACCCGAAGAAGTGGATTTGGACCGGCACAGATTTGTTTGCTTTAACAAATTTGTGGCACAAGCTAAGAATGATGTTGTAGGTAGCCCATTTATGTCCCCACTGACGGGCACAGGCCTTTACCCGGATACGATTAAGATTGAGTCATACTCATACTCCAACAAGCTGGCTCAGTGCGGGTTGGTGAAGGGGTTTTACGACTCTGCATACTATCAAGTAATGATAGTAGCCGGGACCATCCGAAACACAGAGCGTCCCAGAATGAATTATCTCTTCGTTACAAGGTCAGCACCGGCATCTCCTGCGAGAGAAGCAAGCGTGAGACCCACTAGACCACGGAGAGTGTTCTAGAGTCCACTGGAGTCTTCAGAATGCTATTATTTTGGCGAAATTGCCGCCTACATATCGCCTGCTGCTCGCCATCATTGCCGCCTACATATCGCCTGCTGCTCGCCATCATTGCCGCCTACATATCGCCTGCTGCTCGCCATCATTGCCGCCTACATATCGCCTGCTGCTCGCCATCATTGCCGCCTACATATCGCCTGCTGCTCGCCATCATTGCCGCCTACATATCGCCTGCTGCTCGCCATCATTGCCGCCTACATATCGCCTGCTGCTCGCCATCATTGCCGCCTACATATCGCCTGCTGCTCGCCATCATTGCCGCCTACATATCGCCTGCTGCTCGCCATCATTGCCGCCTACATATCGCCTGCTGCTCGCCATCATTGCCGCCTACATATCGCCTGCTGCTCGCCATCATTGCCGCCTACATATCGCCTGCTGCTCGCCATCATTTTCGACTAACCTTTCGCGATTGCGCTGAATAAGTGATATATCACTGATATCGCTTTTGTATGTATTAGAACGAAATAATTCTTGATTAATTTACTATAATCCTCTGAGATTATTTCATTGCTAAACACTTATTATGTATCGCGTACGATTTTATTTGAAAATGGAAAATACCGCGAGAAGAAGGGAGAGTTGATAATATTAAACTCTCCTCTATAATCTACATATCCTGGTAGATAAAATTTTGCCCTTTAGTTTTGCCAAAATATTTCGTAATTTTCTTAAACTAGCATGTAGCCCGCTTAAAAAATCCCGAGGCTGATGTACACTGCTTTTTCAGACTACCAATATCAGGTTTTATCAAAAGCAAACATTTTCTATGTTGTCACGTGTAAATCTGAAATGTCTAAAAAAAATAGAGCACAAGGATTACGTGGAAATATGCGATTTCCACGTAATCCTTGTGCTCTATTATTTCCGTGGAACCATTAAAGAACAGGAAAATATATTAATTATACAAAAAGCAGGCAATAAAGCTGCGTAAACGGCATAATCCTTTAGAAACGGGCAGAAATTTTAATTTCAAGTCCGGCGTATTTTTTTCAAGTAATCAAGGGCAATTCGCGTTAAAATAAAATTAATGTCCAGAGCATTTGCTCGTCTAACTAAGCTAATAATTGGAAGCCATTCATTACAACCTTAAAAGGCGTTTTCGAGAAACGTTTGAATCCTAATATAGAGTCATCCTTTCGTTCGTTTGAATTTGCCTACCTAGGTACAATGTACGTACGTATATGGTTCACAGGGTTTTCTTGATATTATTTTGTTCAGAAACTTCTTGAAGTTAATATGACTATCCCTGAGTTTCACGAAACATTTTTTTTATTTAAGCAAATGCTTAGCAACTGAAACAAATGAATATCCTATGAGATTCTCGCGATTAAATTAGTTAAGTGACAACTTTAACTTCAAAATAGTTTCGTGAAACTCAGCGATTCTTACCTTACAATACATTCGCAGTAATCCGCACGGAAGTCTTGGACTTGCTTTGCCTCGATCTGCCGGGTAATGAAGGTGACACTTAATTAGCTGACCATAATATGGTGTGTCCGCCGGCAGATTTTACACTTCAAATCTTCCTGCGACGACCAGAAAAGCGGTAGACGGGGGGAGCGGGGTATCATTCGGTGCGCAAGAGTTGCGGGTTATTTATAGTCTTGTGCCTGCTCGGTCATCAGAGAGAGCGCTCCGTACTAGTACATTTCAGTCAGTGTACTAGTACACTCTAACAGTTCTATTAGTACTATTAGGACATTGGATCTTATGAATAAAACAGTATGCCTGCTCGGTCATCAGAGAGCGCTCCGTACTAGGACATTTCAGTCGGTGTACCAGTAAGCTCTAACAGCTTTATTAGTACTATTAGGACGTTGGATTGGATGAATAAAAAATGGAGCTATTAGATTAACCTTTCTTTTCGTGCAGAGCAGAAACTTCAGGAATATTATACTCTGTATTAACATATTTATACAATTGTACGTGTCAGTTTGCATTGCAGAAATAAAAAGTTAAATAATATTAGATTTTCCTTCATACCTAAACAGGCTTAGGACTGTCATTCTAGTCAAGATGTCACTTCTATTAAATTTAAGTATAATAATAATGTAATGTAATGAATGGCTCCCGCCCGCCCCGCCATTCTCCTTCTCGCTCGGTCGGTCGGTCGGTCATGTCCTAATAGAACGAATGTCCGATTAGCGACTAGCGTAGGGAAACGTTTCTTTTCGTTCATTGCACGGTAACGTTTCCTAATCGTTCTTCGTACATGACCGACACAAGACTAGTTATTTAGTAGCCATGAGTCAGTGGACAGGAGCGCATCTCGCTTTTGCTGTGGAGGCATATTTCTGAAGTCATTTTGGAACGATTTTCTACGGCCACACGCTTAAACAACATTTTTTTTAGTGATGAGCCACATTTCAAAAAAAATCATCATCATCAAAATCATTTAAAGTAAAAAGTAAATGTAGCCCATTAATGTCCCCACCGAGGGGCACAGGCCTTTACCCGGATCCGAGTAAGATTGAGCCATACTCCACCACGCTGGCTCAGTGCGGGTTGGTGGAGGGGTTATTACGACTACTACATACTACGAAGTAGTGATAGTAGCCGGGACCTACAGCTTAACGTGCCATCCGAAACACGTAAAAATCATTTAAAAAAAAATAATCCGCATCATTCTACTGTATTATAATAATTAAATAACTTTGAATACTTTAATAATTGAATTTTTATTATTATTCAAAGTGTATAATCTGCCGGCGGTCACCCTATTATTTTGGATCTCTCATAGCACAGATACTACAGGGTGTAACAGAAAGGTGTAGTCATATTTTAGGGGTTGGTTAGGGACATCATTCTGAAACTTTCACTATGAAACCGATTTGATCAGAGCAACTTTAATTTTCACTTCTATATACAAATCAGCTGACCGCCCGGACCAAAACGTATGGAGGAATGAAAAATAAATTTGCTCTGATCTAATCGGTTTCATAATGAAAGTTGCTCATAATAGTCTCCCTAACAACCCCCTAAAATATGACTACACCCTTCTATTACACCCTGTATAATATCTAATACACATAGGTCAATACGTAGAGCGAAATAAGTGACGGGCGTAAACTGAGCTGCTACGGAAGCATATTTAGTTCGAGGCTTTTATCGCTTGGTGCAGCACCATCAAAAAATTGCAAATGACACGAGATGGCGCTTAAATATATACAATTTATTCTAAGATTAGCGCCACCTGGAAGTATGTTAACTGAAACCATGGTGTTTAAAGTAGATACAAATATTACTCGTAACGCCATCTCTTTATTATGAAAGGTTACTAATTCTAAGCTCTATGGAATGACTTGTGAACAGCTGATGGGGTTAATGTACTGAGGGATGTTTTTTATTTGCGACCATATGTTTCTTCGGAAAAGTTTTTCATAATTTATGGGTATGTACAAAATGTTTCAATCCTCAAAGTATGGCCAGACCATTGTATTTATAGGTCAATGGGCCAGACAATTGAACTTCTCCTTGTATACTTATGTTTATTTTTATTTTATTTTATTTTATTTTATTTGGGATATCAACAGCATATACAATAAATGAGTTACAACATGAAAATACAAAAATTAAGCCGGTAACAGATATCCACAGAAGATACAATAAGCAAGTAAAAGAGAAAAAAAAAGATACGCGTGTAGCACCGTACACGTGTTAGAAGTAAAACTTCTGTAGCTAGATCATTAAGTGGTACCTATACTATACACCTATACCTACCTATACTAAAAGAGATTTAAATTTCCAATTTTGAGATCCAATCTCTGCTTCAAGTTACTTTTAAGTTTCAGACGTCCGATTATTTGAAATTATTTTATACTTGTACTTACTTTTAATACGTCATGTCATTTATTTCCCACCATTCCTTATCTACAAATTTGTCGCGCTCGTGGTGATATACTTAACTCATTCAATAGTGTCACTACCTTTAGTTATTGTTCTGAGGTCACTACTATTTGCATCTCGCTCAGATTATATACCATCTGACGTCACGTCTTTAAGCCGTCTCGCTCAAATGTATGCATTGCTTTGCTTGTTTTAGAAATCCATATCGACCCGTGTGACATTGATGAAACTCTTTTCTTACAAACTGTATGGATCGCATCGCACAGCTGTCAAACATAAGTTCCGGTTCCAACAAAGAGGTTGAACGAAGTAGTTTTTGGTCACGTCACTGGTTTTGCTTATCCCAGCCAGCGGCGGCGGCGGCGGCGGCGCCATCTTGGCCATACCGGAAATCAAGAACTTGTGGAAGAATGCTTAAAATAATTTTTATTTGTTAACGTTTCATCAGGTTTTTCTCTCACTAATTAACATTCTTTATTGTACGAATGTATTATTATCTTATCTGATTAGTTAAAAACCGTATTGAAAATAGTTGCGGTTTTAAAAGTCTTCAGCCGACCCTGACGTCACCGATTCCAATTTCCGTTACATTTCTTAGCCACTCGTGATAGCACCCGGCTAGTATCAATTGAAAAGCAAATATATGAATAACCCACAGTTGAGAGGTTAAATAAATTTTACCCCCGTGCCCCAAGAAGTTTTACTTCAAAAAAACTTTATCTTACAGTTATCTTATTATTATGCACGTTGTAGAGTTTTAGGAAATAAGAATTTTATAGGGTACGTGATTTAAATTAAATATAGTAAGGAGAATGTGAGGAGTATATTTGTAATGTTTGTGTAAGGGTAAGTGAGTGTGTGTGTGTGAGGGTGTGTGTTAGGGTGTGTATTTGTGTGTTTATTCACTTGTTTCCCTCATCTTCTATCAAGACTTTTATAATTTCATGACGAAATTTGGCTTTGGAGGATGAGAATGGATCTAAATCACTAAATTGTTTATTGTATTCAGAGGCAAGGCGAACCATGGTAGAATTTTGGGCATAATTGGTATGAGCGAGAGGGACGGAGAATAGTCTATTGGATGTATGGCGAGTGCGGCGCTGTGGGACGCAAAAAGATAATTCGGATAGCAGCGGGGGAGAATCGAGGCGGCCAGAAAGAATATCGTGGAGTACCATCATATCTAGCAATACTCTGCGATCTTTGAGAGTGATGAAGTGATGCTGGTGACAGGACTCATCGTACGAGCGGTCCTGGATACGTGATCTATAGTTCAGGTGTTTCAGGAATTTGGACTGAATACGCTCAATACGCTGGGTGTAGGTAATGTAGTTCGGGGACCAAATACATGATGCGTATTCTAAAATACTCCTGACATAAGCATAATAGATCAGCTTTATGCATCCCAGGTCGCTGAAAGGTTTGCAGATACGAATGACAAAGCCAAGATTTCGAAACGCGCGGCCCACGATGTTCTCAATGTGCTTTTGAAATGTTAGTTTGCTGTCGAGTATTACACCCAGATCCCGGATCGAGTCGACGCGGGTGAGTGGTTGTTTGTTAATATTGTAATTATATAGAATAGGCTCTTGTCGTCTGGTGAAGGATATTTGGACACATTTGCTAACGTTTACAGAAATTCTGTTCTGTTCATAATATACACTAAGACGATCGAGGTCGGATTGCAGCCTATCACAATCAATATTACTGGTTACATCAAGGAAAATCTTTTTATCATCTGCATATAACAGAAACCTACATTCGCAAAATACTGTGTATATGTCATAGAGATAGGCATTATAGAAAAGAGGACCTAAATGAGAGCCCTGTGGCACACCCGATGGAATGTTTATGAAGTCTGAATTATGTCCCCCGATAACCACAGCCTGCTGTCTATTAGATATATATGAGGTGATCCACCGGTAGAGATCACCGTGGATTCCCAAATGGAACAGTTTACGCAACAGGATGACATGGTCCACACGATCAAAAGCTTTCTCGAAATCTGTGTACACCACGTCAACCTGTCTGCGTCTGTCCATCATTTTGAGTACAAAATTTAAAAATTCGGTAAGATTACTAACCGTAGAACGACTCTTAAGGAACCCGTGTTGTTGTGGTGGGATTCCACGAGAAACAATTGGATAAATACATTCGTAGACGGCTTTTTCAAAAACCTTGCCAAAAACATTAAGGATGGATATTGGTCTATAATGTTCAATATTAATTTTTGTACCTTTTTTATGGATCGGAAGGATATGTGCTTTCTTCCAAATATTGGGATACGAGCCTTCTTTTAGCGATCTGTTGAATAGGATGCACAGAGGAAAGCATAATTGTTTCGCACATCGTACTATGAAATATGGTGGTATCTTGTCACTGCCTGCACCACCATTGATATCGAGCGAATTAAGTAATTTAAGTATAGAGTCAGGATGAAACTGAGTGGTACTGATAATATTGTTGTCGCTGCAAAACGGTGGAGCCAAAGGTAGATCGGGGTAGGATGCTGCTGGTTGACTGAATACCGAGCCAAAAAATTCGTTAAACCCTTTACAGATGCTAGGACCGTCGGAATGCTGCACACCATTATAAACAAGTGATTGCGGATAAGCCGATTTACGCCTACGTGCTTTTACAAATGACCATAATTGCTTAGGATTGGTTTTGATATTTGTTTGCATTGATTCAATGTATCTTTTGAAACATTCATCTTGAAGTGTCTTTAGCCTTTTGCGCAGTAGTGAGAACTCTATGTAATCCAAAGGGTTATTGTACAATTTCCACTTTTTGTGACAGTTGGCTTTATCTCTGTTTATTTTAATAAGTGCCTCACTGAACCATATAGGATGCGATGTTTTTTTCCTTCTGGTGTCCAGAGGTATATGTTCACTGATAACTTTATTAATAATAACATAAAAATTATCGATCGCATCATCAAGGGTACCCACATTGAGGCATCTGGACCAGTCGTACTTGCTGAGTGTATTACAGATTGCATCATAGTCGCCCTGGTGAAAACGGTACCGAGGACAGTTTGCTTCACTAAGAGGCTTAGATGTTAGGTCGTTGGCCAGTATTTCTAGAGATGGGTGGGCTAGATCTTCCTTAATGAACGGCACGGAGGAACGTGAAATTTCAACTGCGAAGTTGCTAAAAACTAAGTCTAAGGTATGTCCACTGTCATTGGTAATAGTGTTGAACTGATTAAATTCGAGTGCCTGAAATTCGTCGACTAAATATGTAGCTGCTTCTTGGACTGCTATAAGTTCCCTACTCAGTTGTTCAACACCGGTGGGTGACCATCGCAAGCAACGTAGGTTAAAATCACCTGCGACAATGAAATTTGAATCAGGGTTTAAGGTTTTCACAGAGTTCACGGATGAAATTAAATTATTGATGTGGAGATGGAGGACCGGAGTGCGGCCACTTTTTTCGGGAAGATATGCAGCACATACGCATAAGTCCTTTGAAGTGCCACGAAGAGCTTTAGCGGGTATGGTGACCCAAAGGTATTCAGTGTTAGACGTGGTCCATTCAGGTCGCGCAACCGCGTTTAGTGTGCGACGTGCGATAACCAATACTCCACCACCATCTTTCCTACACGTGGCGACACGGTCGCGGTCAAGGCGAAATACGTCGTAACGGTCATCGCATAATTCCGAGTCCAGCACGCCATCTACGAGCCAGGATTCAGTTATAATTATCAAGTCAAAATTGTTTGCTAAAATACTATTATATAATGTTAACGTTTTGGTCCTCAGTCCTCTGACGTTCTGATAATAAATGTTAAATTGATTAGCCGCGAATGGAGTATAAGTGAGGTTTTATAGAGAAAGTATTTACATTAGTGATGAAACAATACTTACAGCACGTTAAAGCCGTAGGGTGGGGAGACAAGTGAGGGAGGTGTGTGTGTAATAGTGCGTGTGAACGGTGTCTAGTGGTGATTATCAAATAAAATAATTTCAAAATGTAGAAAATAATAGTGACAAGAGTACAAATTACACGATTTTGTGAAAATCCACTGGAGTACGAATATGAATCAGGGGGCAGTTATCGGCTTTGCGAGCATAAACATTGCAATGTTTGGTCCATACATATGTATAGTTATGCTTATTACATATCTCTTTTAGATCCATAAACATCTTTTTGTTGGATGGTGTGAGATGATCGTGGACGTATAGTTTGTGCTCGTCTCCAGAAATGCCAATGTCCGATGTTTTGATACCCTTTGACTTGATTGACTTGATGTTTCTTAAAATAATAACTGCATCTAAGAACTGATAAATAATTTATGCTCTCTCTGTCTCATCACCAACAAATAGTTGTGTCTATTTTCAAACCCGAAAAGAATCCGTGGGTATTAAATGTACATATGTCTTGGTCTGATCCAGGGTATCTTGGTGTGGGGCCAGAACAACATAATATATGGCCCATATATAATGATTGTGTTGTGTACGGTCGCCTGCGCCTAAAAGTATACAACAAGCAGTATAAGCGGGATTCACTCGTTAATATGACTTTAAGTCGCAGGCGACCGTACTAGGAGTGTTCGTTTTGAAGACGCACCGTTTAAAAATACCGTTTACGTGCCAGGAATGATAAATTCGTTTTCGTTCTCAGGAAATGCAGTACTTCTAAACCAGTCGGCGGCACCTACCGGTTAAGCGCCGACCGCTTTGAATTCATTCGTCTCGTCCGCACACCAACTATTTTCGCGCTGACCTGTTTGGCACCGACTGGTTTAGCGCCGACTGCTTTCGTTTCGTCCGCGCTCCGACTGTTTTCGCTCCGACCGGTTTATGCCGACCGCTTTGAGTTCGTTCTTCGAATCAAAATCAGTTGCCAACGAAACCGTTTTGAATCGGAAAAACCAGTTACGTTCCGTCTTTGAAAAAATCGAAGACGACCCACTCCTAGACTGTACATAAACTAGTAGGAAGTCCGTGAGAACAACTACCAAATGGCCCCTCATTATCTGTCTGCTCAACAAACACTCGATCACGATGCGAGACAATAAAAGATAATAAAAGTTCCACTGCAGACCCACGAGGTGATTCCACCCCGCAAATATGGACAGGGCGTCGATTCTACTATCGAAATTTGATTTATCTTAACACAGCAGCATTGCAGTGATAGTACATAATTTAAACTAAATTATTTGCATCTGCATCTGATATCGCGATTGACACATCGTAAAAAATAAAAATAATATATACATAGGCCCGTGCCCCTCGGTGGAGTGGAGATGAGCTACGTACTTATTAATATTTTAAACGATAATTAATAATGTGTTATGTATGTCGTATAATATGTTTTTTCCATGTATTAGTTAACTTTTATGTGCAATAAAGAATATAAATATGAGTAATAACGTTTATAATTAAGTAGGTTCAAATGAATGACAATTACTTCGGTTAACTTTAAATATCCATTATCTGATTTTGCACCTTAAAGGTACGAGTTGGAACCCGGCAGCAGGCAGCAGCAGCCGACAGCAGCAGCACCCGGCAGCATGACGCGGCGACATGCTGCCGAGGTTATGATTTGGAACCCGACTGCCGACAGCAACTGCCGACAGCAACAGCCGACGCGGGAGCGGGAGAAAGAGAGAGCACTACTGTCAGGCACTACTGGTCTGCAGTCGGGCAGCATGCAGTCGGCTGCCCGGCAGCATGCTGCCGAGCTGAATGCTGCCGGGTTTGTAGGGTATTTCATAGAAATGCATAGAAACCAGTATTGCTGTCGGCTGCTGCTGTCGGCTGCTGCTGCCTGCTGCCGGGATCCAACTCGTACCTTAAGGATCGTCGCAGTAACGTCATTGACATTCAGCCGCCATTTCGTTACCGGAATCGGGACCCACTTGATGGGTTTACGCCCACTCTTATTGGTTGGGTCAGTTGGGTAGGAATCGGTTTATCAACTTAGTTCAGTTGGGATGGCCGTTTTATGAACGTTAATTTGTGGAGTAGAATGTAGTATTCAAATTTTATAAAAATAATCAAGATACTCGTATAATAATGACAAAAAATTGGCCCTCAGGCTTGGAAAAAACGTATTGGAAAAAACGTGACGTTATGAGTAATAGAAGTGAACAATTTCTAGGACTTTTTAGTTTAGTGAAAAGACAATTTCCAACACTCCGTGGAAAAATTACATGATTCAATTAGATAAGGAACCTGCAGCCACCGAGAATGGCCGAGATGCCTTGCTCGGTCACTAAATGCTGCTCTTCCAGAGCCACTCCCACAGGATTGCATTACACAAATTAACTTATCTCGCACTAAGTACGATAAAACGAATTAAAACCTCCACAGCTGTATCAGTTGAATGAAATGAGAAGTTCCTTGATTAACTCCATTCTATGTAAGCCGGTGAAATAGCGAGCCGGAAAGTTTTTTAATAAAACCTGCCTAAGTGCCCTCTTTTCCTAACCGAGGCATAAATACGGATCGGGAATGACAGGAAAAAGTGGCCGAGTCGGCTAATAAATTTACGAGTATTGTTGGGGTGGACAAATGAATTTGGGAGGTAATTAAAATACGTACTTGATGAAGATAAAGTAGTTTTGATCTAGGTAGTAAAGTATCCACCCTGGCGACTGCGTTTAGCACTTCCAAGGTAGATTGAACAACATAAGCCATATGCCACAGCATGCATTCGAGCCTACGAGCGCCCTGTACAGGCGAAAAGTTCAAGCGGTGCACGTGAAAGGCTGGTGACGAAAGCTCGAAATCAATCAGAATTAAATAAAACTTGCAACCCTACCGATATACAGGGTATGATTCTCGCGCATTCGATAAACGGATATAGATGAACCATCTCACGAAGAAACGTCTTCGTGAGATGGTTCATCTATATCAACACCTATATCGAGTGATTATACAAAATTACTCGTAGTGCCGATAAAGTTTCGAGATGTACGATGTACTGTACATAATGACTGCCAGCAAAAATACTCACATGATGTTTGCTAAATGAGGGATTACCAGAAATCGAGACTTTATGGTGGTTTCCTGATTCAGAAAAGTTTTCAATAAGATTTCAACGTTCTGAGTTTGTATGTAGGGTGTCTTTATCTGACATATCACATAATAGTACGGGGCCTTTGTTTTGGCACGTCGGGACGGGACCCGAGGTGCCACGAGTATGATACTCAGCGTTTAACTTAGCGAGAGAGAGAGAGCGAGACGAGACCCGACGACGTGACAAAACAAAGGCCCTGTACTAAGTGCCGTTCTTTCATTCCTCAGATAGCGTTTATCTGTCTGTTTCTCTGGCGCTTTTGACATTTCACATGTACAAAAGTGTCAAGTTATCTGACTGCTGTTTATCCGTCTCTTGAGACCCGGGCTCAGGGCATTATATCGAATAGTAGTCAAAACTTGAACGAATAAACATGGAATTGCTCTACAAATAGGTCTGTTCATTCTAAACGTCGTCGATCTTCGGGGTCTGGTAGTCTCACGGTCGCTTTTCTCGGAAGAGATGCGGGTTCGATTCCATGTGCTGAACTTGAGTAATTAAAATAATAAATGAAGAAATGATAATGATATAAGCCATTTATCATTCTCACTGGGGTGGAAAATCTCGAATCTCGATAGCCAAGAGACCCATATCTTTTGTTCTCTGGGTACAAAGCTGCTAAGATGGGACAAAACCCCTGTCTCGCAAATATTTACATTTTCCATCAACCAAAAGTATACCCAAGAATGTACCCATTTACAACCATTTCAAAATAACGATGTCGTTTGTACAACGACGAATAACGCAAATTGCTGATGACAGAAACATTCGTTATCCGCAAAAACTGCGTTGTCTGCTATCATTAAATATTACTAATGAAATGACGAACAACTTTTCAACTTGATTGAAACATTGTTAGATTAATTATCGCGAAACTTACTAAGTAATTAAGCTAGAATAAAATATGCAGACGGAAAGTTGCGAACAACTAGAGATTTCAATATCTTCGATAAGTTCTTAATTATCTCTGAAATATTACAATCTGCTGAAAGTTCTGAAAGTCAGAATCACAATTATCTTTCAATGCCCGTTTGTCTAATTCACACTGCCGTTTGTTCAAAGCTTTTCGTATATATTTAATGGACATCAGAAAAAACACAAACAATACAGAAAAGACATGAACAAAGGCAAGGCTTTTCAACAAGCCAAGGATGGACAGGATACATTTTAAATCTCAAAACGGGTAGGCCTATGTGCTAAAGTAAAAAATAAATTATAAATGCTTTTGTTTAATCGAATATGGCGGGAAGCCCAGTTTTCGGTAAATGGGCAAACGCGTCTATCCATTCCATCAATCAGTCTTTCTGTTTGTCTATCAGTACTATTCAGGGCCCTTTCCCTCGGAACGCGTGAGGGCCTTTCACAGTATGGGCTTTTTGTCAAGCATTCAAGCTTTAGCTAGCTGCCTGCCTTATTTATTTTAGCACAATTAAAGTGAAAAATCGGTTAAGTGCGGGTCGGTATCGCACACGAAGGGTACCGTACCATCGTACAACAAATCGAAAGCACTCAAAACAATAAAAAAATAAACAAAAAGAAAATTTAAAAAGTTTATGCCTTCACGAGATTTGAACCGACGACCTCCGGATTGAGAGTCTACATCATACCGGCTAACCACAACCATGTGGGTTGACGCGAAATATGCTATCATATTTAAATGTGTAGTATATGTGTCTATGACATGGTTGCTATGACAATAAATAAACAGTTTCAGTCAAGATCTCCATTTTGAAATGCGTAAGTGTATCTAAACACGTCTCTTGTATCGGGGCCCCCTTTAATTTGCAATATCTCTCGTATTTCAGTATTTGTGGTTGGTGCGGCAACAGATATACACATTCTGTGAAAATTTCAGCTTTCTAGCTATTACGGTTCGTGCAGACGGACCCGGTGACAGACAGGACGGACGGACGGACGGACGGACAGACGGGCAGCGAAGTCTCAGTAATAGGGTCCCGTTTGGCACCCTTCGGGTACGGTACCCTAAAAAGCGAAAACCGTACGAAAGCCCGTCTCATACTTGGCCGTTTATTTGTCAACAATTATTTATCAAAATAGGATGTAGGCCTCTACGTTAGTCAATAAATTAAGAGCTTGATTGCAACACGAACACAAGTATTTCTTCGTCAACCGAACGTGGTAGGGCGACAAAGATTTCGAAGCTACAATCCAAATTAAATAAGAAGCCTTCAATAAGCCACTCACATGTTCAACTTCTGTAAAGAGTAGACGTGATTGAACACATCCCTACTTCGTTAGCGCCACTCTGGAACTCCGAGAGGTACTTGTGCGAACTGAGTTGAGTATAGTGAGAAACAGAATTTGATAGGAAGTATTTTGGAGCCCGGCCGAGATGATTCCGTGTAGGTTCTAACAGACATTTACAGAAAGATTTATTTTTTAATATAATTGTAGTGAATTATTGGTTTCAGAATCATAAAAAAACAATAAGTACTTAAGATTTAACGCATTTTTGCATCATCATTAGCCTTTTCATCTTTTCAGATGTTTATTACAGCTGCCGTGTGTTCTGGGAGTCAAATTTTCTCTTTCACAACGATCATGAAAACTGGTAACCAAATTAAAGTGTGTATGTCCAGGGTCCAGATTCTGTGCGCGGATCGCATGTCAATAGCTATAGCGTGGGTGCAAAGTTCCGGTTTTAGCTTGTTGACAGGGCGGCGCCAAGACGTGCAGCGCCAGCTACAAACAAACCTGGCCGAGAGTCAGGTACAGGGCCCGAATTCTACTGTTCACAAGCATACGACAAGCCTGACACAAACTTCAATACGAGGTATTTGGTATTCTACTAAAACCAGAATCCAATTCACAAGCCCCAGCGTGAAGCCAGCGTACTTCGTGTTCTACTGTCCAAAACATACTTTCGCTGGCGTCAAATTGGCGCCAGCGTTAGTACGTTTTGGACAGTAGTATATTTAGTACACTGGCGTCAAACTGGCGCCAGGTGTAAGTACATTTTGGACAGTAGAAGTCGTCGTATGCTTGTGTACAGCAGAATTCGGGCCCGGGTATAGCTTGGCAGTGTCTATAGCGAGAGCGTAAAATTCGGTTTATTTGTAACGAGCGCGGCGTGTCTCGGCACCGTCGACAAGTCAAAACAGGTTTTTTGCGTCCTCGCTATTAGCCACTGGCACGCAATTCCGTACGCCACTTCCGGCTCCGGTGTTTTGCCCTCGCTATTACTATTGCCATGCGATTCTTGTAGATTTCAGCCCCAGGTGCCAATCCGGAAATTACTATTAACCAACAGAAACTTCCTGATGTTTTATGGCAGCTCGCAGGCTGCAAAGTTTATATAAGTAGATCCATGTAAAAGGCCAATTGGATACCTGCCAAGCACTCAGATTAACACTACGACAAATAAAACAAGTTCAAAGCGTAACAGCTGAAACTTATCAAATGCAATAAACAGTAATATGACTGACCAAGCAATTGCATCTCCCGCTTTGGCCCACTCTAAGTTCTGGGCAAAAGTTTGACCCGCAAATACATTTACGGACTTGGTTCGGTACAGAAGCGTTCAGAGTAAACGTTCACGATTGCAGTAGGTTTGAGACCCAATGATCTTTGAAATAAGGATGGAGTGTAAAGTCTAAAAGGTGTAGGTTACCTAGCGGGACATTGCGATAAACAATGTTGCATTTTGAAATGTTGCAAGGTGTAGCATACGGAAAGTTTGCTTTGTTCAATTTCCTGCTTGTATCTCGTGCATTTATTGTGTTCTATTTTGAGGCAATTTGTGGCGTCTTATGTGACAATGACTAATGTTAAAAGTTGAAGACGGTTTTGAAATATTTCCTAGTGTGGGGCCAGAAGCAATGTATGTGCCTCTATGTAAATGTTTATATTTATGTTTAATACAACAATCTTTTATTGTCGCCTCCGTACGAGTTCAAGTGACGACGACGGTAGAGGCGATGGTAACCCACCAATGTAACAATTAAGGTCCGACCGAGATCTCGTTCTCGGTATCGGTCTCGGCTTTCTCGGCCAATTTCCGTCGAGATTATCGTTCTCGGTCTCGGCTTAAATCTGCCGAGATTCTCGGCCGTAACCGAGACTATATTGCGCTCGTGTGAAGTCATCTGCTTATTGATAATTTAAAAATTGTCGCGCGCGCGTGTACGCTAGGTTGGTATTATGGTATCGTCAACCTGTCATGTTGTCATCAGTGCTCGCTGCGTGAGCTTTCAATCGATTTGATTGGTTTGTAAAATGAAATGGCGTGACTGCGAGCCTACCTGAGGCGTCACCCATTGGCTCGTTCTTGCGTTTGTCTTGCCGTTTCATTTATGCACAACTTCATTTAAAACACTTTTCTTTGCACTCTAATGAAGAAAACTTGTGTTATCGTTTATTGATTGTGATTGATTATATTCAATTTAAACTTTATATATGATCTTAAAACTTTAGCTATGTTATACTTATAGTTAGTTGTTATGATTATGAGTTCAAAATTAGTTAAAGTTAAAGTGTGGTTAAAGTATACAAATACATACAGACAGAGGGAGTTTTTTTAATATAAGTAAATTTCATGCTATTTCAATTATTTTCCTGATATTTAGTTGTAGTGTTTCTAGTCTCGGTTCGGTCTCGGTCTCGGCCGAGAATGCAT
Organism: Argyresthia albistria; assembly: GCA_963457715.1. Taxonomy (NCBI): domain Eukaryota; kingdom Metazoa; phylum Arthropoda; class Insecta; order Lepidoptera; family Argyresthiidae; genus Argyresthia; species Argyresthia albistria. Next base: position 11,042,208 of record OY735258.1, read on the forward strand.
TTTAGTCTCGGTCTCGGTCCCGGCCGAGACTAAAAATCTTGTCTCGGTCGGACCTTAGTAACAATTGACGACTTTTACTATGTCATGAGAGTACAATAAAGAAATAACGAAATTACGACCTCTGTGGTGTTATAGTCGAGGCTTCTCAAGCGAGAGGGCCCGGGTTCGAATTCCGGATGGGAAAGAAGAAAACAATCCCCAGGTCTAGGATATTTACATATATTTGTGACGTCGTTTCATAATTCATAATTTATTTGTTGCACACAATTAGTTGTAATAAAACTAAGGTAAATAAAAATAGTGTACAAAGGCAAGCTATCTCTAAAAAGAGATCTCTTCCAGCAAACCAAGTTCTGATGAGAGAGGTTAATAATTAAATAGGGGTCGTTTATTTTGGTTCCCACGGTATCCTAGTGTGGGGCCAGATGAATTGTACGTGTCTGTATGTAAATGTTATGTCATTGATATAAGTTTCTAAATATCTTGTACAAATAAATCAGTACGCACAACGTTAGAAGAAACAGATATGTGTGATGCGGTCGCTTGGGATGTTCTAAAATATATTTGAGTATGATTCTGGCTTATACCACAGATAAATAAAGATTATACTCAGGTTATGCGTCGAAATTGGAACTGTTTCTAGTATCTCTAAAATATTATAAGTTGGGGGAACAAAGTAAAAAAAAATCCAACGGTAAATATAGCAAAGATAGTTGGTGCCAGAATTTCAAGCGGGAGTTATAAGAAGAACTTTTTTTTAAAAACTCCGCTGGGATTTATAAGTTTGCTTTTGAAGACTAGTTAGCTTGCAGACTATTTCTGCTTGTAACTTGTTTAATAGGGAAGAAATGAATTTCAACCGTTGTATGTGTATTTATTGATATTGCAATAAGAACATGGGAATAACATTGAATAAGAAGAAGAAGAAGAATCCGTTTATTCACATTGTGTAAAATTGCACATTTATGTAATTCGATGCGTATTACACGTAAACACAATGATGACCAAATTGATACAATAATTGAAACAAAAAGTAAACTTTAGAAAAAACCGACTTCCACAAACCCTATTTGATTAGATTGAGTTTAATACTAACTGTAACCCCTTACCCCCCCCCCTTGGGGAATTAATTTTGTCAAATCCTATATCAGTGCTACCCCACGCGACTAAGGAACCCCTGTACAAAGTTTCATGGCTCTAGGTCCACCGGTTTAGGCTATGCGTTGCCTGCCCGTCAGCCACGCATTGTATTTGTACCTAGTATTGAGCAGATCTGGTGGCCATATGGGGTCTTCATCAGCAGTTCCGCATCACAATATTATGCTATGTGCATTTGCACGAGTTATTATGAAAAACACAAAAATCACTATAGGTCTGCCTATAATATTTGAAGAGTTCTCTAGATTTCTCCAGGATCCAGGAAAAAAAAACACATACGGGTCGAATTGAGTACCTCCTCCTTTTTTTGAAGTCGGTTGAAAAACAACTTTGTATTTGTCAGGGATGGAATTGTCCAAGAAGACAATAGTTACCCAGGTACTAAGTACTCATTTCGTTAAGTGGATCTAAAGAATCTTCGGCAGTAAAGAAAAAAGCCATCTCTGATAATGCGAAGAGTGTTTCCCAAACTTCAAATAACGCCGTGCGAATTGAAAAGTGTACTTTCCACTCTGTATAATTATTTATAAGAGTTTGCTTTTTACTTCTAATTGGTTATTCCGGGGAGATTCGCCGATGGCCGCTCCATTAGTCTTTCTCTCTTTTGTTGTTTCCGTAATAAAAACTTTTGCGTTAATTCGATTGAATGGAAATCTCCTTGTGATAATTACTAAGGTTAGGATTTTATATTCGTGAAGTCAATCAATACACGCATGTCATACAAGATGATGTTTATTTATCCGACCATATTTTGGCGGATGATAGTACATAGTACCCAACCCATCACTGTGAACTACTTTCACCAAGTAACATAATATGATGGTTGCAAATGAAAAAACAAGTTTCTTGGGGAAAGTTGTTCATAATGTTCGTTTTGTATACTATGTAGTATCATCCGCCAAAATATGGTCAGCTAATTAAAGGTTAACCTATACTCGCGGTGCGTACCCACTTTTAGCCAGTTATTCAATACTCCAATTTGCGTAAATGGGAGCTAGCCCATCGCCGAAGGTACGGAGAGTAATGAAATTTTCCTCATGATGTTTTCCATCATCGCAAGAATGCCCGATTTATGTGCACAGATAATTATGTACCGCTCATTGGTCATGGTCAACACCGGGACTGGAACTGCAAGTCTGTAAATATATGATTGTTTGGTGAAACTGCCTCGTCATAATTATAAATGTTGCGATTCCGTTGTGTGTGGTGCTTAAAGTACAGAATCGGCTAGATTTATGCAGTTTTCATACTAGATTTACGACTGTCATTTATTATTCACTATCACGGTTACACGCAGATTTATATGCACTTTGGCATTTTTATGCGAATACTCTACCTACATGATAAATAGTTATTTCGTGTAAAGTTACGGATGATTTGTCAATTGCCATCCATGATTTCATGCCATTGACGTTGGCCACATATTCCCCTTGTTTTTATCGTTCAGAATTGCACTTCAGTCAGACTCACTGAATATTTTTAAGCTTACAATCGGGTTGTTTTGAGTGGAATTAATTTGTGTTGGCTTTATTTAAACTATTAGAGCACATATCTATACTCCGATGACGATAAATATCGTATTGCAAAATATTTATCACAATACAAGCTTATTCACTGATTATATTTTAAAAGAGGTACGGGGGAGTTTTTCGCCCTTCTTTGCTCCATCCCTAAGCCCACAACTTCCGAACGGGCGGGCGGTAGTATACAAAAATATTAATATTATATTGACGTTGACTAAGTAATATGTATGATTATATGGTCAATAAAAATTTTGAACTGAACTGATTAGAAACTTACCCTATAGATTTTTTCCCCGTAAAATCCAAGCTGCAAAAGTGCACCAATTCCCAGAGCTTGGTTGCGGATCGAAATCAATTCATAAAGTTTCCGCACGCGGCTAGTCCCAGAAGAGCTATACATTCCCATTTGCCTCTCAGGGAGTAGAGTAGAGTACTGAGTTCAAGGATGTCTTGTAAGATGAATGCCTACTCTGAAGTTTTGATCAAATTTTCGGGTTATGTTCCTCATGTACTTTGGTGGTGATTTGTGTAGTGTGCCTTTAATTGAAATTAAACTTAGTTAAGCAATTTAGTAATAACATCTTGTTTTGTTCATCGTCTGTTATCAATTATGCTGTTGCGTAATTAAGTAATAAGATGAAATATCTTTTATAATTATTGTTGTTCCCCAACACATTATACATGTAGACATTGTGCCTTTTGTGTTTCAATTAGTTTTTAGTATCATTGCCAAAATAATTCACTATTTAATCTGTTACTAATCCTGTACACATCGGTATTGATAAATCCAATAATGTCTGTATGCACGACGTGTAGTGGAAACCATTAAATCCCAACTCATAATTTTCACTTAGGTATCCACGCATATGTTTCTCACACACGCCAGTCCCGGGGGTGTCGTAACACTAGGAGATACTCGTGGCTCGTCCTACCCGCATGTTTTCAGCGACATTACGCCATAATGCGAGCGTTAATTTGAACGCCGGTACATGGTCGGACCCACGCAAATACCGAGCTGGCTAGATAGAGTGTGTCGTAAATTTTGTTGTGAAATAAACAGTTTTAGTTTGCTGATGTGGCGTTTAATTGAATTAGTTTAAAACTAATTTATATAGATATGTGTTAGAAAGTAAAGCATCATTTGTAAGTTTTGACTAAAGTAGAGCCATTTTAACAGGACACATTTGTCACCTCATCATTTTAAAACAAAGTAACCTTGTAAGTTGTAACGGTAAAAAAATCGATTAAAATGAAAATGACTGCATTCATTTTATAGATATTTGAAGTCCGTCTCTATCCAGATGTTACCTTTGAGAATGTCTATTATATAATTATTATTATTTTTATCTGTGGAAAAAAACTTCTACGACAACGCACATCGCACTGTAAAAACATCTAAGGTAAAATTTACGAGAAGTAAAAAATTTCGCTAAAATATTTCTTCGCAGATGTTCAACTTTCGAAGCGGGGCGTACGAAGATAGATTGAAAAATAATAATGATGAAAATTGCACCGCACCCGCGCCAGACTCTAAACTGGTGATTTTATAACCAAATCACAAGTTAAGCGTCCTCAAGCATCCTCTATTTAAAATCCATATTTACATAAAACGAGTATGAACAGCTAGTTGTGCTGTTAGTCAGTTTAGTTTAGTTTTGTTAACATACAAATAAGAAATAGGACAGTGAATAAAAACATAAAACAAATACACAGAACAGAGTGACCTGTAACTTTTCTCAAGAATACGTTAAAATGGCGGATTATCTGATGCTTACTACAAATGATAAGTAATAACTAATATTACTCGTAATTTTTATTGTTTTAATTACATGCTGTGAAACATCAACAAACCAAAATAAATGAATAGCAAGAAAGACACAGAAACGTTTATTACAAGGACAGAAACACACCAGACAAAAGAAAAAGAAAGAAACCAAACAGAAGTAGGACACACACAATATCATTAATAGTTGAAAACACACCATCAATGACGGTCGTGGTAAAGTGGTCGTATAAATAAGTAATTCTATTAGTTGGTTCTAAAAATCCATACTAATAGAACCTTTACATATTATTGAATTCCATCTCATAAATGCAATTAAAGCATGGAATTATCTAGGCTTTAGGTGCTACGCTACGCGTAACCTCCCTGTTTCTACAGAACTGAATCAGTGTTTCTACGGTCGACGTAGCGCGCGGTCGTCTACGCCGTAACGCCTCATAACGCCGTAGCAGTTACGCGGCTACGCAAACCACGTTGGCTTCATGGAACAAAACTTTTTGAGCTTCCACTTGGGATGTTAAAGTTGGACTTTAATTTTGAGTTGGAAGTCTCTGAATTAGTTTGTGATAACGTTTGAAATTTTCGGAAGTTAATGGTGAGTGGTCGCTGTTGATTAATGTTTAATTGAACAACAATTTATTTCTCCTCCTACTCTTTAATAGTCCTATTTCTGGACGTCTGGCGCTGGCAGGTACAGTTTGCGCCTCATTTCTTTAGCTGCGAGCGAAGGTTTACCTTTCTCTCTCTCTCTCTCTCTCTCTCTGTCTCTCTCTCCTTCACACACACACACAAACCACCTTACCCTTTGCATGAAAGAGAGCTCGCTCACAGTTAAGGAAACTTGGCCTGTACTGGTAGTCAGAGGTTAGGTTAAAATAAACATAGGTCATAAAACTATCGCGAGTGAGCATAGACATAGAAATTTATTATTTACAAAACCTAAGATACTTATGGCTATAACAAAAAATAAGTTGTTGGCAGTGACATCTGTCTAAAGCAGAAACACCTGTGAAAAATCAATAAAAACTTTTAAAAACATACTTTATACTCCCGAAACTGAATAAAAACGCTTACAAAGGCAAGCTTATCTCTACTAAGAGATCTCTTCCAGCAAATCTAGGATTGTCAGGATTATAAACATATTACTTAGTTTACGTGAAATTATACATTTACACAAGCTCATGTATTTTTTAACTGAGCAGTGGTTTAATGATTCTGCTTGAAAAAAAAAGTCAAACTCAAATTAATGTCGAATCGCTATAGTGTATATCTACTATCAGGCTACTTGAAATATGTCAATATTAGCCTGTTAGTAAGGGGATATTGCTCATAAAAATCGATTAATCAAAACAATCGATACACTCTTTAAACATTTGTGAATCAGGAATAATTTAACAATAGTCTGATAAACAACTTTTCGATTGCGACCCTGCGTGTAGTTGAATAACCAAGTGCGAGTCGGACTCGCGGACATAGTATTAGTAGGTACTACTATCTATAATAAACCGCAAAAAAAACACTTTAGTTGTATGGGAGCCCCCTTAATATTAAATTTCTTTTGTTTTTTAGTATTTGTTGTTATAGCGGCAAAGAAATACATCATCTGTGAAAATTCTGCCTGGTGACAGACAGACAGACAGACAGACGGACGGACGGACAGCTAAGTCTCAGTAATAGGATCCCGTCTGGCACCCTTCGGGCACGGAACCCTAAAAAGTGCCAGTTCTATATTTCCTGGATTGTCAATACAGTGTTTGAACCTACCAATTCCACTTTTATCTTTTGTCCATCGTTTTATTCCCCGTCAGGCTAAATGCCAATATGATCGTGTTAATTTTTTTTGTGAAGTTCACGGTACAACGACCTAACTTTATTGAATGAAACGCAAAAGAGACTTCGTGTCAAATTGGTCCCTGCGTGCTTTACCGAATGCACAAACTGCTGGTTAGATTAAATGTTATACTGATGACCGAAACGACTCTCTCATTTCTGAGAGACAGTAAACCGAATTAATAGAAAAAATTATGACCTCTCTTTTGATGTATATGTGCTTCATTTTTGTCGTTCGCTCGTATCGATAATGATCATTTTCCTTCATTTCTAATATTAGACGTGAAAGGTTATCTTTGTACATATATTTTGATGAGTGACGTCTGTAATCGTCAAAGGCAAGTCAAATTGGATATTGGATCAAACATATATACATAGAATAGGTATGGCAGATATTGAAGCTATTACGAAAAAAAAACTTGATATCAGAATCATGCCAGGTTCACTTCAAACAAATCAACGAGATCAGCCGCACACACACAGCTACATTGCATTCCGTATAAGCACGCGCCGCCACACGCACATATTGCCGAATCTCGCCTCCTTCGCTTGCTACGAGATAGGGCTATGCAAGCAATGCATGCGACGAGTCAACGTCATTCGTCCGGCGGCGGCGGCGGCGCCCGCCGGGCGACACGTGTTAAGCGACAACCCTAGCCGTTTGAGCAAGAGTAGGTAGTTGTCATGCGAACAGGGGCCTAGTGAACTTACTATTTCTTATTTATACTATGTCAGAATTGTGTATTTGTTGCAGTTATGTGTTATTTATAAACATTATTTTGTTTTTAAAATAGTAAAGACTTCAATGTATTACAAGGTGTAAATGAATTAACGCAAAATGAGAAAATACTTTGTTAGGAACATCATTCTGAGCAACTTATATTATGAAACCGATTTGATCAGAGCAACTTTATTTTTCCCTTCTCCATACCAATTAGATGATCCACTCAGTCTAAAATGGAGTGGAAAGTGAAAAATAAAGTTGCTCTAAATCAGTTTCATAATGAAAGTTGCTCAGAATGATGTCCCTAACAAAGTAGTTTCTCATTTTGCGTTAATTCATTTACACCTTGTATATTGTAGTGTTAACATAGAGCTGGCAAATTAACAGAGAGCTATAACAACTTCTATAAAGTATCTATTTGCTCTAGCCTGTCCAATTATAATCGTCGATTGGTGGTTGCTATGCTACATGGTTTACAAAGGCTTGTATACTAACGATTTTTACATACTTAACGATAGAAGATTAACGATGACACATCTTGGAGACTGTACTCTGATTGGTCGCGAAGTCGCAAACTTTGCATTATGCCGATGCCGATGGTGCTGCTTTTATGTTGTTAATCTTGCTCATATTTATTCGTTTCGATTCGCACTATATACCTAGTTCCATGTAATCATTATGAAATGAGGCATATCCATGTTAATTTAAACGTTTGAGGTCACTCACCCCAAATCACTCTACCTACTCCGATCACGTTATATAACATACATTACAGTATAATACGAATCGAATCGTCAGTAATATTTCTTTGTAAATGCTATAGTTTATTTTGCTTTCCCAAATTCTAATAATAAAACTATACGCTCAAGATCCATTTCGGGATATTCTTAAGTCACGATCGAATTAAGCGCGGGCGGCAGTATTATTAATGAGTTTCTGATATTGCCCGATCTCCTTACAGAATTTTAATAACAGCCCCTCAAATTTGGGAAATTGATGCCCTCGTGATTTTCCCCTTAATTTTTTAATACCGCCCTCGGGAATAGGTAGTCATGGATATTCGTTTGTTTGATATAATTATACAGTACCAAGTGAACAACAAAAAATCGGTCAAGTGCGGGTTGGAATCGCACACGAAGGGTTGTTTTGTTTAGCGCTATTCTTCTATGTTTTATATTGTGTGTGTGTGTGCGCTGATGCAAATAAATAGATCAAATACAAATACAAATACCGTACTATCGTATAACAAAACTTAACTACTCAAAACAATAAAACAAACACAAAGGGAAAATTAAAAACACGTCTCTTGTATGGGGATCCCCTTTAATTTGTAATATCTCTCGTATTTCAGTATTTCAACTACTATACTACTATACTATTACTTTCTAACTATTACCGTTCGTGCTTTAGGACCCGCTGACGAACAGACGGACAGCGGAGCCTTAGTAATAAGGTCCCGTATGGCACCCTTCGGGTACGGTACCCTGAAAAAGATAATTTCAACCTCTGAAGTGATCTCTTATTAGAGATAACCTGGTCTTTGTACACTATTTTATGTACTTCTTATAATATTTTTTTTAGTAACGAAATAATGTATCATGATGATACGAGTATCAGGCCCTATTTCTTTCGGGATTTCAATGTCATCTAGACGGCGATATTAAGACGCGCGACGACGCCTCGACTCGACCTGTTGACGATATTATTATGGATAAGCAATCTCTCTTCTGACAATCAAAAATATTAATACAAGTGGACGTAAAAATTAAAACGATGTCTGGTTATACTTTCTCTGTTTGCCCGTTGACTGTAAATATGCCTAAAAATCTAAATTGGTTTCGAATTAAAAAAATACCTAACTAACTTTAAATGGTCTATTTCAGATACAACATGCAGATTCATGGAAGAAAAACGATGAAGGTAAAGTTATTGTTATTAAATTATGTCCAAAAGTATACAGTAGAGGTTCCCGCGATACAGGCTGTGCCTAGTGCGGGAGCCACAATCTAATATTACTGTGATACCCGTGCGTGCCTGAATAGTGCATCTCCCCAACTCTAATGTATTTACATTTATGAACACTTTTATATACACTTTTGGGTGAAATAAATTATTTTGTATTTGTATTTGTAATGTTGCCTACCTAAAAAAGTTATTTAACGCGCCTGGTAACGCTAAAAACCGCTGATGATTTCTAAAATCTTAAACACCAAATTTTTAGATATTTGATTTTTACACATAACAACCATACCAGCGTTCCTTTTTTGTATTGTTTGTATTTGTATGTAACTAGCTGACAGTTCTACTACGTACTAGCGTAATGTCTTCCCCATACGGGCGGCAGAAGCACTGCTACCTGTTAAGCCATTTGTCAGGTCTTACAAATTCACTCAAAGGAAACAATACCATCTTATTTTAGTTAATGAAGGAAGACATCGCGGAGGCAAATTAGATAACATCCCAGCACTTTGAAGGAGGAATTTGAATTATTTTGAATGACAAAGTTGGATTCCGTTGTCATGTTAATCTGTGAGTCGGCCCACTCCGCGACAAAACGGGACAGTTCCGTCTAATCCTGGGGCCACGGGACGCGGGTCTGGGGTACTCAAATTGTCTACGAAATGTCATACGAGGAGCTCTGTGTTCCAGTTCAGTGCTGACCATGTACCAATGAGATAACTATTTATCTTATGTACGATATACGGACTTTCTAACGGTGATGGAAAACATCGTGAGGAAACCTAAGGAAGTTTCTTTTTTTTTCTTTAGTGACATCTGCTGTCCGTATTCTCCTATTTTGAGGATACGGAATTCCGGGTGATTGCCCATAGCTTTAGGTTTATGACGGCGAGTTCCTATTGATGGGAAATCACCCAGTTTTTCGTTGGGGTAAATCCGATATCCCTCCAGAATTATTCCGAATCCTGCCATTTTTGTACGTCAAATCCACGCTACATACTTCATTATTGTTGGTCAGTTTTTAACCGACTTCACAAAAGGAGGAGGTCAATTCGTCGGGTTTTTTTTTCTTTACTAATCAAAGAAATTTACCATGTCTCGATTTCTAGCCACAGCTCAGTGTGTTAAGACGATTGTCCAGCAAAATGCCCATCTTTAAAAAGTTATTCCAGCAGTTTGAGATACTTCCTGATTCCACAAAAAATATATGTTATAAAACCGTCCCCTGGCTAAAAATTTTGTGTTTTCAAACATCATAATGCCATTGGAAATTATAAGATTTTTTTTTCTTCATATTATGAAAAAAAAAACTAATTGTTGTTTTTTTACCTAAAACGAGTTATTCCAGAAGTTCTACTAGGAACGCTGGTATGGTTGTTATGTGTAAAAATCAAATATCTAAAAATTTGGTGTTTAAGATTTTAGAAATCATCAGCGGTTTTTAGCGTTACCAGGCGCGTTAAATAACTTTTTTAGTTAGGCAACATTACAAATACAAATACAAAATCATTTATTTCACCTAAAAGTGTATATAAAAGTGTTCATAAATGTAAATTAAATACATTAGAGTTGGGGAGATGCACTATTCAGGCACGCACGGGTATCAAAGTAATATTAGATTGTGGCTCCCGCACTAGGCACAGCCTGTATCGCGGGAACCTCTACTGTTACATTATTTTAGAACTTTGGAAATCTTTAGGTTTAGCAAACGCTTGTTTCACAGCCTGACGACTACACTAACAGGAGCATCCTTGGAATCCTGACAACAATGTAATAGAATATTAAATGGAATAGTAAGCTTTCCGTTCAAGGGGACATTGTGGAAACTACATACATACAGAAGAACGAGTTAGGACGTCAACTACATACATACAGAAGAACGAGTTAGGACGTCAACTACATGCATACAGAAGAACGAGTTAGGACGTCAACTACATACATACAGAAGAACGAGTTAGGACGTCAACTACATACATACAGAAGAACGAGTTAGGACGTCAACTACATACATACAGAAGAACGAGTTAGGACGTCAACTACATACATACAGAAGAACGAGTTAGGACGTCAACTACATACATACAGAAGAACGAGTTAGGACGTCAACAAAATTAACCTCAAAAGAGGTTAGGACGCCATTAATAAAAAGAAGAAGAAAATTCTCCAGTTTGCGTGAAAGTGGGCCTCCCCATCGCCGCCAAAATGGGCTTCGATACAGCTCAATACCCGTCACCTACAGACAACAGAGTGATGGCGGTTCTTTTAAGCCAGGTCACGTGCTCGCAGAATTTATTAAAATCTAAACAGTACTGTGAGAGCCGGAAGACATTTTATGCGGCTTTCTTCTGTTTTACAGTTTAGTGCGAAATGTTGAGTGAAATGCACAGTGCATTATCGTTTGCGCTTCAGTTCAGTGTCATAAGTGGAGTGGAGGAGATGCACAGTTCATTACTTGACCATTTTAATTTGTATAAGTAAGGTTTAGATGTAGAGTATTATTCTACAACACAGACCTATAAATAATTTATATCTATACTTAAATGATTAGACACTATGATCCTCTTAGTTGCCTCTTAGCGAGTACATAATCTAATATACGCATGAGAACGTGGCTGTCTCTCGTAACACGTAAAATTAAAGCGATTTATAAGTGTCACTGAATGAAATATTATTCTGTCGTTGGCACAAGGTCGAAGGTATCAGTTTTAGGCGTTTAATACTGCTAAGCTTAACTTTCAATTTACTTAAAGTGATCTTTTAGACAATAACATAGCGTACATAACCAAGTCTTTTTCCATGTGGGTTGGAAGAGGCACAACATCGCGACGAAATCTTTTAGCCAGCCATTCAATTTTATATATCGGTCTTTTAGGTTTGCTGGGAGAGATAAAAGCTTGTCATTTTACACGTTTTTTCATTATGAAGTGTGTGTAGGTATTTGCGGGTCGGCTCGAGACGGGCCAATACCACACCTCGGACACTCCACAGAACGCTCGTAAAATAATCACTTATACTACTACATAACCAAATGATGTTTGTATACGTGCAAATGTGTGCGTAAACTTTGCTAGGGCTGGTGGCGCGGCAAATGCAGCAATATTAAGTATACGCGTCGTCACTCGTCAGGCGTTCAGCCCTGTCTATTGATCCTTTAACCAATCTTTTGACGCCAGGGGTTAGGTGCGGTATCTGAATCAGCGCGGGGAAGGAAGTGGCCGTTCTGTACGGAGTACTATTATCTCTTCTGTGCCAATGCTCCAACACTGGGTGAGTGTAATAACTGGCACTCTGAAAGTGTTTGGACAAGTGAGCCGTGCCACAGACAGGCCTATTTATATGAATTAGATTAGGATTAGAATTATAACATAGATTAAGTACCTAATTTTATTTGTTACTAACAAAATATGGATCCGTATGTGTTCTGAAATAAAAGATATATTATTATTATTTTGTTTTTGTACAATAAAGTATAGATAAAGCAAGTAAAAAAACTTGGGGAAATCGAGTATCAAGTAAAAGATAACATGAAATGAATGAATGAACAACGAAAACTAAATAAATTGTAAAGCCCCTCATGTGTGAAGTCGGTTAAAAAGTAAATAATGTACTCGTATTTTACTTGTATTTTACTTGCAACTGTCTGCTCGACTCATGAGAAAACAGGAGTGTAAGCGACAGCTGCTCAACTCGCTAGAAAATTCCCGACAGGGACGCCACTCAGGGGAGTCATGTGGCGTGGGATATGTTGTGAGTACTTGTTAGGTGCTGTGAAGGAGTCTAATGTCCAATTTCATCTACAGTTAGGAGACACTAATGGTATTTTTCTAGGACATAAAGCGGCCCCTAAAAGATAGGCATTGCGTATGCTCAGTCGTTTCCTCCATCCGATTTACCATCGACTCAACCTAAATCACGATTGGTTTCAAAAAATGCATTGAATATCTATATTGTGCACGCTTTGACACAAGACCAAGTGTAGGTGCTGTCAAGCAAACGACTAAGGCCTTCTGCACACGGGATTCCTCATAGGCGACATGAATTTATACGCATACCTTCGTAAATGCGATGCTATCCAGTTCCAGTACGCGATTTCCGTAGCAAACATCATTATGTGTCGTCAGTCGTCCCTTCGGAGTGTGTACGAATAACAACGAATTTGTATGGCGTTGACATATACCTGCTAACAGCAATGTAGGATTTGCGTATTAAACTACGCAAGTAGCATTAGATTTGGATGCCCAGCATACGACCGACTACGTAATAAGCTTAGGCTGGATTCGACCAACAAAAAGTTATCCGGAGAATAACTATCCCGGGGATAACATGTAACTTTTTCATAGACACCAGTGACACCTAGATCAGACCACCTCACCTAGGTGTCACTGGTGTCTAGGAAAGTTACAAGTTATCCCCGGGATAGTTATTCTCCGGATAACTTTTTGTTGGTAAAATCCAACCTCAGTCGTCTTGTCGGCCCATGTGAAAAAATACGCTTTTGAATGTTGGAAAAAAACTTAAGCACCGAAATTGGGGTACCCTGTATAAATGTTAAGTTATGTACAGTACATAGCGCGTCGTATTCCTCTACTGCAACAAAAGTAAACTGACTTCTCGCCCCATTTACGAGAACAAATCTTTCCACCGAGTCACGTGACACTAAGAACTTTCCCCTGTTAGTTTAAAACTGAGTTCCCTCACTGAAAGTACTGTAATGGTAACAAGTCGCGAACAAACTTCAGTCTCAAGTTAGTTTAGTCTGACAAATTGGTGGACTTACGAGAAATTTTTGTCGGAGGGAATTTGCGGATATATTTTTTTTGTTTAAAATTGAAGGTATAAAATACGGAGCGAGGATATTAGAAGTGAAAAGATTACCGTCTAGAGTGGAGATTTAAGTTGACAGATTAGAGCTTAACTCTTAGGATCTCAAAGTTGAGTGGTATAAAGAATTTGGGTAGGTTTGTATTGGGCTTGTCCTCACCCACCAACAAACACGACAACGACTCACATATTTTAACTCCAAGCTTGTGACCGGGTGGTTTAACTCCAACCTTGTGACCGGGTGGTTTAACTCCAACCTTGTGACCGGGTGGTTTAACTCCAACCTTGTGACCGGGTGGTTTAACTCCAACCTTGTGACCGGGTGGTTTAACTCCAACCTTGTGACCGGGTGGTTTAACTCCAACCTTGTGACCGGGTGGTTTAACTCCAACCTTGTGACCGGGTGGTTTAACTCCGACCTTGTGACCGGGTGGTTTAACTCCAACCTTGTGACCGGGTGGTTTAACTCCAACCTTGTGACCGGGTGGTTTAACTCCAACCTTGTGACCGGGTGGTTTAACTCCAACCTTGTGACCGGGTGGTTTAACTCCAACCTTGTGACCGGGTGGTTTAGCTCCAACCTTGTGACCGGGTGGTTTAACTCCAACCTTGTGACCGGGTGGTTTAACTCCGACCTTGTGACCGGGTGGTTTAATGGAGTTTTCATAACATAACATTTACAAACAAGCATATAAATTGCTTTTGGCCCCACACTAGGCTACCCTGTGTCATGGGAACCAGCAACATCGCAAAATTATTATTTAAAAAAACCGGCCAATTGCGAGTCGGACCCGCGCATGAAGGGTTCCGTACCATTATCTATAAAAAACGCAAAAAAATCACGTTAGCTGTATGGGAGCCCCTACTATTAAATTTCTTTTGTTTTTTAGTATTTGTTGTTATAGTGGCAACAGAAATACATCATCTGTAAAAAATTCAACTGTCTAAGCTACTACGGTTCATAAGATACAGCCTGGCGACAGACAGACAGACGGACGGACAGACGGACGGACAGCGAAGTCTCAGTAATAGGGTCCCGTTTGGCACCATTCGGGTACGGAACCCTAAAAGAGGTTTTTTTATCGAAGAAAATCCCATACGTAAGGTGATTCTCAACATTGTACAAATTCATACTAATGCCTATCGTGAACCATTATGAAAATGATATGCATAACATTTGTGTTATAGATTCTCACACTTTTCTGATATTAAGGCCGGCCACATACAGCCGGAATTTTTCCGATTCGGAATTCTGAAACGGGACTCAATCCCATACGAATCCGCAAAAATTCCGAATCGGAAAAATTCCGTATGTGTGTGGTGGATCCATAGATTTTTATGAGTTTACTGCGTTCGGGATGATTCCGTTACGGAATTCCGAATCGGAAAACCGACTGTATGTGGCGGCCCTAAAGCTGTGTCAAAGAGGAAAGTTTTTATTACTCGCAAGTGTGACTACGAATGGCACAAAAAACATGCTTTCATTTCATCATATCGACTTTCTAAGTTCTAAGAACCGACATTTAACAGTAGGTGTGCATTTGTTTTCTGCACGGGCATTTATGTATGGCTTCAGTAAATGCACGAGCTGGGGATTAATATATATTGATTTCTATAAATTAAAAGGGTTAATAACACAATTTTGTGTGTAACACATAAACGTGCATGACTGTAATATTTGTTTCGTTACTTTGTTGACAACTGAACATTTTTGTAGAATTTGTACACAATTACAATTGTACGTTTTCTGCTATAATAGCGCCATGCTTATGCCACTCACGTAAAGTGCAAAATAAACGTCATATTCAATGCCGCTGTCATGTCCCTTAAGTGAGATAGCACCAGCACGACATTACACACTGTTTCTACCCAACTGCGCCGATGGAGTTTAACGTTATATAAGCGCTTATTATATTACGCTGTCGGCAGGGCACGATTTGTATAGGAAAGAGACAGTGAGTCAGAGAGGGCCCTGCCGACAGCGTAGTCTAATAGAGACAGTGAGTCAGACAGGACCCTGCCGACAGCGTAGTCTAATAGAGACAGTGAGTCAGACAGGGCCCTGCCGACAGCGTAGTCTAATAGAGACAGTGAGTCAGACAGGGCCCTGCCGACAGCGTAGTCTAATAGAGACAGTGAGTCAGACAGGGCCCTGCCGACAGCGTAGTCTAATAGAGACAGTGAGTCAGACAGGGCCCTGCCGACAGCGTAGTCTAATAGAGACAGTGAGTCAGACAGGGCCCTGCCGACAGCGTAGTCTAATAGAGACAGTGAGTCAGACAGGGCCCTGCCGACAGCGTAGTCTAATAGAGACAGTGAGTCAGACAGGGCCATGCCGACAGCGTAGTCTAATAGAGACAGTGAGTCAGACAGGGCCCTGCCGACAGCGTAGTCTAATAGGCCCGATAGTGCGAATATTATATGATCGTTTTGTTAGCTGCACTTCAAGCGCTTTGCTTTGCTTTGGCTTGACGGATTTCACGTCGTATGATTCGCCTCAAAGGGGAAGATTAACCATTTGTAACCTTAGATGTATGAAACTATCTGCTTACTCAATCTGTGTTTAGAAACACTTAATGCCCTTCATGTGGAACTTCGTCGTCAGTTTTCTTCCCTACTAAGGGTGTGACACCGCAAATTTAAAAATAAAGCCTGCGACAAAAGCAAAGGAGTGGGGTGACAATATTTTTTGTCAGCATATACAGATCAAGGCCTAGTATTTATTTGTAAAGATAGACTCTGCAATAGAAAACAGGTTCTGAACTGAACCGACAAATAGTGCTTCTTACAAAAGAAACCGAACCAATATTGGGTATTGATACTCGAATAGGCTCCCGTCTTCCGTACCTACCTAATGAATCTTTTAAGATGCTCTTCTGCACAAACGGTTTGGAGGTCTTAGCGTTCCGTGGAACAAGATGGCAACTGACTATTAGTGCCAGAGAGTACCTGGTAGTAAATGAGCGCAGGAGTTTGCTGTTCTCTCTCGTCTAATTGGATTCTTTTGGTAATACTTTGTATGAGGTAGATTATCAAGTGAAACAAGTCTAAATGACTTAGTTGCCCCACTTCAATATATAAACCCTCAGATCAATAAAACTCCTATAAGTGTAAACCGTGTTTTTATTTTCTTTCCAGTAACATACACATGTGTCGAGTGAACAATAAAATTTATCTACTTTTCATTATCTAGGAACACAGCAAAAAACTAGTAAAATAAAAATTTATGAGCATTGCTCATTAATAATTTTGCTATCTATCAACTAGATGCTAGGCAATCACTAAGGGACAAATTCAAAAATATCAATATACTTACTGTTACCTGTCAATACATTTATGAAAATATCATGAATACCAGAAAAAACATAGGTTTATTTAAGACTTTAGGTCATAATCATAGTATTGGCACTAGAAATAGAAATAAGATTGCTATGCCCGCGTTCAGACTCAGTAAGGTTGCTCACTCTTTTATGGGAGTATGTGTTAGTTTTTATAATAAAATACCTAATGAAGCAACGGACCTACCAGAAAGACCTCCTTTCTATGATCCTCCTCTCTTTCAAAAACTGTGTCAAAAACGGCCTATTGAAGAAGTCATATTACAGTGTAAAAGAATATTTAGATGACAAAACTGCATGGTCTTTACTATCTCAGCGCACAGAAATCCAAAGAGGGGCGATGGACTGAGTCAGTACGTCTCTCCTCGGTGTATTTCCTTAGACTTAAGTAGAAATACATAACATTGTATTTTTAAGGCTCTGATATTTTAAAAGAGGTACGGGGGAGGTTTCTTGCCCTTCTTTGCTCCATCCCTAAGCCCACAACTTCCGAACGGGCGGTAGTATACAAAAATATTAATATTATATTGACGTTGACTAAGTAATATGTATGATTTTATGGTCAATAAAAATTTTGAACTGAACTGAACTGCATGACATGAGAAAGCATAAACAGACGAAACACATAATCGTAACATATACTACTAAAAGCCACCGACAAATAGTTACAAAGAGAAAAGAGTTAAGCAGAGTCGTTAAGGAAACCCACAAGACAACCAGGGAGCACTTATCCAGTGGAGAGCGCATAGATACATTTTCCTTTGAAACACAACTCACCAATTTACGGGCGGCGGGGGACGAGGTAAGAGAGCTGTGATTGGTCAGCCGCTGCGAAACTGTCTGGCGGCCCGTCATCGGACATAGGTTGCGTATGCGAACGTTTGATGAATACTACAAACGTTTGGTGAGCCGCATTCCCCCGCAGGCGCAGTCAATTGGATATATAGTCCCTGAAGACCACTAAACAACATTGTAAGGTTCTGGCTAAGAGAGTGCTTTCACATACAAGGTGTAGATGAATTAACGCAAAATAAGAAACTACTTTGTTAGGGACATCATTGAGCAACTTTCATTATGAAACCGAAACCGGAAGAGATCTCTTTTTAGAGATAAGCTCGCCTTTGTACGCTGTTTTTATTTACTTTTTGTCCTTGCAATTAATTGTGTGCAATAAAGAAATTATGAATTATGATCAGAGCATCTTTATTTTTCACTTCTCCATACAAATCCGGCGACCCACTCAGGCCAAAATGTACTGGAAAGTGAAAAATAAAGTTGCTCTGATCAAATCGGTTTCATTCAGCTTCAGGCACACACATCACATTTCAGCGTTTTCAGTGCGACAGTCGCGAAGAGAGCTCCGTGGTTACACGCTTGCTTATCCCGCAGGTGATGCAGGTTCGAATCCCGGTGCTGACGCTCTAACGGTGATGGAAAACACCGTGAGGAAACTTTCATTACTTTATAGCTGTGGTATAGAATATATTTTTCACTGACACGTACCTGTGCCGGAACTGTGCCGGATCGGTGGGATCACTGATATGTGTGAATCGACCTTTACGCTTTGACAGGTTCGTTGCATCAGGTTGCGTAGAAGTAGCGCCCCCCTGTAAACATCAGCCATAAAATCGTTGTAATACTGTAATCGCGTTTCGATTGGTAATGTAAATTTTAACCCCTTCTCTCTCAGAAGCACACCGCTCTCGCTCGAACGACCGAAGGATGGCGAACTATTGTTACATTATATAAGATGTGTCGGCGAACCAGTTACGTAGGCGAACAACTTTCTACTATCGAGATTCATTTCTCAGATACAAAGTAGACACAGATTAAGATCTCTAGTTTAGATCTCTATCTGTAGTTTATATTATTATTATTTTTTATATTATTTTTTTTACTTAAGTATTTGATGTTGTACACTTGGATCTACCTATTGTTGATTTATTTATCCTTTCCATCCTGGGTTTGCTGGAAGAAATCTCTCGATAGAGATAAGCTCGCCTTTGTACATGTCATTTCCATTTTTAATTGTCATAATGTATTGATTTGTGTGCAATAAAGTATAAAGTATCTCTAATGATAAAGGTTGCGTTAAATAAATAGAAGCTGCATTCAACATTTCAACCATCACAAATAAGTTGCTTACCGATACCTTTATTAATAAGTTGCTTACCGATACCTTTATTAATAAGTTGCTTACCGATACCTTTATTAATAAGTTGCTTACCGATACCTTTATTAATAAGTTGCTTACCGATACCTTTATTAATAAGTTGCTTACCGATACCTTTATTAATAAGTTGCTTACCGATACCTTTATTAATAAGTTGCTTACCGATACCTTTATTAATAAGTTGCTTACCGATACCTTTATTAATAAGTTGCTTACCGATACCTTTATTAATAAGTTGCTTACCGATACCTTTATTAATAAGTTGCTTACCGATACCTTTATTAATAAGTTGCTTACCGATACCTTTATTAATAAGTTGCTTACCGATACCTTTATTAATAAGTTGCTTACCGATACCTTTATTAATAAGTTGCTTACCGATACCTTTATTAATAAGTTGCTTACCGATACCTTTATTAATCTGTGCCGATACACGAAGTATGATTTAATAAATTAACCAAATTACGAATTCTCCGAATTGCGCTAGAATTATTCATACTAATATTATTTAAATTGTTGCTCCATTAAAACTGAACAATACGTAGGGTAGAGCTACTTAATGGCTACCGAAAATTTTTTCACGTAGTTTCAGTTAACGGATTTACTATATTGCGTTATACAGGGTGTAACAGAAAAGGGGGTACAAGCCGTAAGAGGGTTGTTGGGGACATCATTCTGAACAAATTTCACTATGGGACCGACTTGATCAGAGCAACTTTATTTTTATGAACTCAGTACATTTCGGGCCTAGCGCTCAGCTGATCTGTATGGTGGAGTGAAAAATAAAGTTGCTCTGATCAAGTCGGTCCCATAGTGAAAGTTGTTCAGAATGATGTCCCTAACAATCTTCTTTCGGCTTGTACACCCCTTTCTGTTACACCCTGTATACGGAAACTCTTGAAATAAATACCACATTGAAACCGTCACCCAATCAGTGGTTACTGCAAGTATCGGAACAGTTATTGATATTGTGAAGTGCCCACGTAACCCTGTTCTATAGGTTTATTTTTCTAAATACCTGAAAAAACATAATGTGTAATTAAGTACGTACTACCTAGGATTAAATAATTACACTAGGCATTTACAATGTAGCTTGTTTATTGATAAATAAAGAACTTTTGAAAAAAAAAACAAACAAACAAACAACCCAATCAGTGGTTACTGCAAGTATCGGAACAGTTATTGATATTGTGAAGTGCCCACGTAACCCTGTTCTTTTATAGCCGATAATAACATAAAGAAACAATGTAAATTGATCCTCGTACAAAACGTCTGAACGCGCTAAAACTTACATGCTAAAGTGAAAACTATTACGTCGGGCTAAAGTTGCTGAATGACCCATATTTGATGATCGGCGATTATGCTTAGAAACAGATGGCGTATTTTATCATAGCTAATGGCGCCCTCTGGATAATCTCTTTCTTACCGCTGAAGAACGTTAAACGTTAAACGGCTTTTATAGATTCAGCAGAAGCTAAAACGACGCACGTGTGCGTTAAACGGGTGGTGTCATAATGTCACGTGTACGTGTGCGTGTGTCCTAAATTAAAGGCTTCGGTATACACTATACAGAATAGGTCGGGTAAAAAGTGTTTCGTATTTTGTATATGTAACTAAATATCTTTGGATGCATTGATTGTATCTGGCTGGTTTTGATGCCATTAAAAAGGTTATATTTCAAAAAAGGAATAAATATAATAAAATGTTGTTTCCGACAATTTTTCATTTGTTTTCTTTATGTCAAAATGAGTGAATCTGGAGAAATTCAGTACTGTTTAAAGTAAAAAAAAAATCGAAGACATGCAACGATGGCCGTGAAAAAAAATATGATGTTTATGAACCTAATACAGTGTCAGTAAAAGTAGCATAAAGTGTTTTTAATCCGGAAACTTTTAAGCAAAGATGCACCTTTTTGTACGAGCGAAATAAACAAAATGGGAAAATAAATAAATAAATAAATTGAAGGAAGGGTTGTATTTCCGTTCATCTCCAGTACAATAGAAAAGCTATTCTACGGAAGAGCAGCCAGATATTCTCGTATGGGATCAATCCAACGTTGATTACGTCACACATTCCATTCATGAATCCGTAGTACTATTCCGTACTTTGTCGTCCTTTGTAAGGATTCGTCGCGAACGCGACCCTGCGACAGACTTCCACGAAAATAAAACATTGAAATAGCCCCGTTTCTGAAAGAGCATCAGATGTGACAAGCGAATAATCGAAGATTTAGGGATGATTTATATTACAACGGGCCGTGTCCGGGGCGTCCGGGGTTTTGCACAAAATGTATGCAACTATATGGATGGGGCACGGAGGTTGAGAACGGAAGCCCCCGGACACGGCCCGTTGTAAAATAAATCATCCTTTATTTTAAATAGCGGCACACGATTACCTAAAATTCGTTTGACAAGAGTTTAACAAGTTATCACAGCTACTTTTCCTTTTGAGTCTTTCTTGATAGGAATTCTTCAACAACAAGCCCTACTGACCACGCTCTTGAACTACATATTTGTACAGTACAGGGCCATTGTTTTGACACGTCGGGTCTCGTCTTGCTCTCTCTCTCTCTCTCCCGCCCGCCGATATCATACTCGGGCACGTCGTCGTGTCCCGCCCCGACGTGACAAAACAGTGGCCCCTTACTGTAATGTATTTTAATCGTATGATAAAATACTTGGAGTTGCCACTTTAATGGGGAACTTCGTGGCTGGTATATCGTCACACGAGCTAGACAGAAAGTTATTTTTAAGCGGATAAGACAAATCAATGAACAAAATTCTAGACGAAGATAAAGATAAAGATTTTTATTTGCTAAGAAGAAGCAACTACTATACGTATATACGTAGGTTTAGGTATAAAAATTCTCTTAGTAGACTAAAGCGATATAAAAATTATCTTCGCTTCGACTGACAAGTAAAATCACATTGAGTATGTCCCTCTTCACCAACTTCATTCTTTAACCTCTAAACCATTCTGTTCACACAATGTAGGTAGAGCTAAAAATAACAACCAAAGAACAGCACAATCCAACACATAATCACCGTATTCACAAGAATATTT
This sequence comes from Argyresthia albistria, assembly GCA_963457715.1. Taxonomy (NCBI): domain Eukaryota; kingdom Metazoa; phylum Arthropoda; class Insecta; order Lepidoptera; family Argyresthiidae; genus Argyresthia; species Argyresthia albistria. The sequence continues at coordinate 11,064,580 of OY735258.1, forward strand.
TACGAGTGTACGAGACAGTACGAGTGGATCCAATTCAAGAAATGATTTCGCCCAAGCCAGCCCAAAGATTTCAGCCGCAGACTCAAGATGCCCCACATCAAAGTAAGAGGATTACCTATACCAGAGAAGATCCTAAAGCTGCGGTTGATGGATGTTCCCATATTCATATCTACGCCACATTTGAGGTTAATACGGTATTCAGGGGGAGTAAAAACCGATTATTAGAAAGAGGGGGGGGGGGGGGGGGGGTTACAGATAGGTAAATCCCGGCTTTTAACCCAAGATGGGTAATAACCCAGTATTTCAGGGAATCTATAGACGTAGTATAATGTTTGATCATGAGAATACAAACCAATTATAATTACAAACCGATTATAAGAAAGGGTGGAACATAGTTACAGATAGGTAAAACCTCACGATATAACCCGCGGGTTGGTGATAACTTACTTAAATAACTTACTTACTTACTTATAATTTGTACCTATTGGATTTATTGGACTCTATGTCTGGAAATAAAATGATTTAATTTAATTAATTTAATTTAATAACAACCCAGTAATTCAGGTCAATTACTGGGTAATTACCCAGTAACCCTGGGTCATAACCCGGGACTTCACCCATGTGTGGGCTTAGCATCATGTTTGATCAGTAATGGTGCGAACGCATCTACTTTCCTAAGCCCGGGTCTCTCAAGAGACGGATAAACAGTCACACAGTTTTGGTACGTGTGAAATGTCAAAACCCCCAGATAAACAGACAGATAAACGCTCTCTGAGGAAGGAGAGAACGGCACTTAGTGATATTGTTATATTCTCCTATCAGCTGCTTATACTTTGAATTATGAACAACTGTTGCTATGCCATTATGTGTTAAATTGCAATAACAATATCCCTTGACGTGCTTCTGAAGATACTGTTTGTGACGTGAGTGTAGTAATAAACGCCCACCTAGCGAGAACATGAGTTATAAGCTCGAGTATTTGGTTATTCCATAACATTTGTATGGAGTTTTCAAAGTTTACTCGAATTTTGCCTTAACCTGCATTCTGGTTAGAGGCACTTAGATGGGAACATAATGTTATTGGATTTAGATATGGCAAGCCCTAAATTACATTAGTCTAATATGTTATATGTAGTAGCATTTTAATATTATTTAATTCAATCCAGGGTATGAGCAGCGTCTATTTTCCATAGCCAAATTATGGACAATAATATTTTAACGTCCCAATGGGTAATTTTATAACAATTACATTTCAATTGTTTTATCTGCCCATTCAGGCCACTGTCACAGACGAGGGGTTAAGCGCGACAAGGTGTTGCCCCATCGCCGCAGCTATGGAATAAAGATGGTTTCCTCACGATGTTTTCATGCAGTGTGTGACAACCAATTTGATTTGTCATTTGTCTGGCTTCCTATTCCGTCTAGTCGCATTAAAAGAACCTGTTTATAATCCTGGCACTGAAGTCACGATTTAACGGGGCTTCCCCGCTGAGCTTGAAACTGTGATAAAATAAATCAATACCCCTCAAGCATATGGAGTAAATGAAACGTTTATTACTAAGCCTTAGGATTCAACATTTGTGAAAATCGCGGGCGAAATCAATGGCCGGCGATTATTAAACTTAGGACTTTGTACATCAAAGTAAAATGAAGTTCAAACGCTACAAAAAAAATATTTTTCACTTCTCATGCTCGTAAAGTTCGTCTTTATGTCGGGTATAGCCAGCATAAAATCAAATTTTATGTTCTAGAGCATAAAGTAACATCTTCGTCTAAATCTCAGACTCTGACAAAGGTCGTCAGGTAAACAGCCACATACACCTATGCTAAGTGCCACTGCCGCGCCGGCGGCCAGAGCCGGCTGCGGAGGCACGTCCAAAAGGAAGTCCTTATTTTTTCTCGGTAATTTCAATTTGCAATTATTTCATAATATTTACTTTTTTGCAATATTTCTGTATAATTTCCTCACAATCGAAGTGAAAAGCAGACTGTATAACTCGTACATAAAACCCATATTCCCCGAGACGTATATATCCACCCGAGCCGCAGGCGAGGGTGGATAGTCATGTCGAGGGTTGAGGATGCGTTTTATGCCCTTGTTGTACAATCTACTATTGCCGGTAAAGACAGTCAAAGGGGTAAGATATAAGGTAATGTTTGTGTTTTTTCCTATATAAGTGTCTGTATTATGTTTTCTGTGCAATAAAGTATAAAGTAAAGTAATGTTTTAAAATTAATAGAACTATTTGAACAAAACAAACCAAGGACAACATATCATATCAATCATATTATAACAAAACATATCATCTACAAGAAGTATAATCTGATACAAAGATAGAATAATCCTTATTCGTAAGGGAATTACCATAGTAAAGGGTTTTTGCCTTTTCCGAACTTAGTTGTGATTTATTTTGGGTAGTTTTCTACCTTTTTATATTAGTACAGGGTATGTTTGGGCTCTAAAAATATGTGAAATTAATTATTCTCAATAATCTGTCCAGCATAAACCGAGAGATTAATGGGATTAACGAAAAATTACGAAATGCAACAACACACCTTTAGCAAATGAATTTTACATTTTATTATTTTTGATAATAAATAAGGTAATTTAGTGTTTATTTTACCCCGCTCCCGCTACTTATAAAATGTACATTGGATTGAAAAATAACGGCGGCGGCGGCGGCGCCTGGTGACTATGGGATTTGAGACATCTCTATCGATGGTTTTAAAAATAGTGTATTTTTTTACAAATATCATTATGATTTTTCGTTATAAAATAATTTATGGAATTACTGAGTACAGTGCCACCACGTTCACGAGGCGCCACCATCTACGCCAACTGAACAGCAAAGAGTTTCATTGACCTGACTGAGACAATAACTGACAGCCGTAATGACGTTTTCATAGTGGCTTCAGTAGTGCCGCTTTGGCCTTTCTCTAGATAACGTGGCTCTGTAGTAGTTTTACTCGGGTATCCATCATTTGCCCAGAGACCAGGGCAGGGGCACCCTGTATGAAGTCTTGCAGGTGGAGAGACCCAAATCACCTCGTTTTCGGTTGATTGTTTCTGACAGCGAACCATTATTTAACCCCCGCCCGACGAAGGCAAAAGGGGTGTTATAAGTTTGCCGCGTGAGTCATTCTGTGTGTCTGTCTGTCTGTCTCTCAGCACGTCAAATCCCATCTCAGTGCTATGCTACCCTATACGCTACATAATGTCCACCGGTTTAGTCTATGCGTTGCCCGTCAGCCACACCCACGCATAGTAGATTGTATTTGTACCTATTTGTATTGAGCATTTCTGGTGGCCATGTGTGGTCTTCATCACAATATTATGCATACCATGAGTAAATGCACTAGTTATTATTAAAAACACAAAAATCACTATAGGTCTGCCTATAGTATTTGAAGAGTTCCCTCGATTTCTCCAGGATCCCGTCATCATATCCTGACCTGGTGTCAATGGGACCAATTAGAAGGTAAACTTTTTCAAACAAAAAATTATTTTCCAAATCGGTCCATCCGTCTAGGCGCAATCGGGGCCTATACAAACAAAAACAAATATCCCGACGAATTATAAACCTCCTCCTTTTGTGAAGTAGGTTCAAAAAAGAGATTTCTTCACGTTACAGTGCGTATTCAAATTTATTCATGCACCTTCGAAACCGCAATGACGTCATAAGAATTTACAATTCTATCTCAAATTCTCTGAATGCAACATCCGTATTGCCGCTGAAAGCCCTTTTCGATATCATTTTTATTCAGTCTCACAGGAAGCCACGCTTATTTTGTTAGGCGAGTCAAATACTCGAATACCCACCGTGTGACACATCCTCTGAAACTTTTATCACAGAAAATATTGTGCCTCCACTTTGATCGGCAAAGTTAACATGGTTGCGGGGAACGGGAGAACAGGAGCCTTACTCCAACAAATTTTAGCGATTCAGATCCGATACAGATTAGTTAGATAAATCACCATGGTAACCATTATCAATCGATTACTCCATAGCGATTTTTATTACCTTACTAGCTGATCCGGCAGACTTCGTACTGCCTCAATTTAATATGAACTTTATTGAATAGCAATAAAGTTCAAATTGACTCTAGAAAACGTTTGTATGGGAAATAGAAAAGGGCTGTTTTTAGGGTTTTCCCGGAAACTATTCGATTTTTTCTCGCCTTTTAAACCTTCCCTAGACTTCCACGAACATTTCAAGACTAAGATAAGATAAATCCGTTCAGCCGTTCTCGAGTTTTAGTGAGACTAACGAACAGCAATTCATTTTTATATATATAGATACGGCTCTTAAATCCAACAGCTCTTCCGCGGTCGCCACAGATTCCATTTTCAAACCCACCATTTTAATTAGTTCATTCAGTATAGTTCGTGTCGCCTCCCAAATCGCAGGCAGTGTCATAGTATTTATTCGGCTCAGATTAAGCATCACTAAAAAGGTTGTAGTAAGGCCCCAGAGGACTTCCACAAAGCCCATGTAAATCAATAGTGGTTGGGAATTCCGCACTTTTCCAATAAGTGGCCGTAGCTTTATTGGCTATTGTAACAATACGACGGAGTTTTCTGTGTTTAAATATTCTTGGCTACTCGCGTTGCTATAGCAGAATGGCTGCAAGAACAGCATTATGTAAACTATGTGAAGGCAAGCCTTTTATTTCAAGCGTTAGGGTGTTTTTAAACGCGACTACGAATATCTTATAAAGTGACACTCTCCGTGGTCTAGTGGGTTGCACACTTGCTTCTCACTCGGGAGAGGCAGATTCGAATCCCGTTGCTAAAGATAATATGAATGACCATTTACCAATGATATTATAAGTAATTTATCTGAAGTCATAGAACTTTTCCACCAACCCGGACTGAGCCAGCGTGGGGGAATATGGCTCAATCTTACTCCTAACCGGATTAGGGCCTGTGCCCCTCACTCATCCGTATGGAAAAGGCGTGAAACTGTTATGTTATGTTATGCGATATGTTTATCAAGTTTCGCGTAAGTAATCTCTTAGCAAATGTGTAGTGTAGAATACGTAATCTCTTGTTAGAGATAAACTCGCCTTTGTACATTGTTATTCTTTCATGCGAAGCCGAAACCAAGCCGACGAGCCATTGGAAGAAGAGGGACATATTGGCTCTCGAATTTAAGAAAATGGTCCAGTATAGCCGGCGTCGAAGACTTGTTCCGCCTGGCGAAAGACAGAGAGGGGTACTCGGAGCTGACTGCCAACCTCGAGTAGTGGAGAGGCACTGAAAGAAGAAGATTTTTTCATGTATTTTCTGTTTAAGTGTTTTGTGGAGTACAATAAAGAAATTACAAATTACAATTACGCATAGGCACAGCAGTACTATTAGTTATTCTGTGGTATTGGTAATGGGTATGTTTAGACTAAGTATAAGTATAGCTTTATTTGTGCGAACATGTATATCTACTCGTCTGATGTAACTTACGTATTAGCATACGTCTCGTCTCCATAGCGATGGAATTAATGGCTTAGTTCGGTTACCAAACGTGGGACGCGATTTCTGAATAGATACTGTTAGATACTCTACTTTACAGAAACATTACTCATACTCATACTCATACTCATACTCATATATTTATTGCGTCATTGTGGTACACTTTTACAAAATTATATCCAACAATGAACCCTGTAAGGGCACTACAATGTCTTAAAAGCTAACTTACATCTAACATTTGTGTTTGATAAATATTAGGTACCTATCTTAGTTAAAATAGAATTTTAATTTAATAACAGTGAGATCATTATATCGACGCTGCTCAAACAAACATTAGACTGGCAGACTCGTGTTATTTAGCACTAATATCTGGGGAATAAGCCCCTGTGGCATGATTCTCGCGCATTCGATATACGATATCTCTACAGCTATATCGAGTGATTTTGTATAGGAATCTGTCAATATAGGTTTCGATATCCGTATATCCGAAGGCGCGAGAATCATGCCACTGCTGCTCCGTGCATGATAAGTGGAATTGGTCGCGCCGATATATTTCTCGACGTTAATTTCTTTATGTATTTTGTTAACACATTCTAATGATTTTTTCTTTTGTTTCAGATACCGACGACATTGATTCTTCTTCTTCACATGTCACTTCACACTGTGGACGAAGGCCATGCAATCGGTCCAGGTAAAACATAGTTAATTTACAATAGAATAACTAATGAATACTACAACAATAATTACTTATCATCAATGCGTATTATACATTCTTAGTATCACTCTCAAACTCTTAGAAATTAGAAATTATTTATTTAGTAAAACGTTTCACTTAGGGGTAGGTACATCAAATGGTATTAGGTACTGGGTTACAATTCTAATTTTGATGTTTCCATGGTTCCCACACTAGGAAAATCCTGTGTCGTGGGATCCCATTCTGACCTGGTTTACAGTTCGGAGTGGAAGGTATGTAAAGTAAGTAAACATAATTGTAGGTACCCCAGACATTTATATTATTTATACCCAATTTTAACGACAAATCTTTTACTTGTGGTGACAAAAAATCAAATACGATGGTTCTTACCATAGTTGTCACATTCGAAGCATTTGAGCAGCTGTCTGCGGTGCCGTTAGAGTAAATCGATTCAATGCAAAGCAAAATGGCTTGCTCGATATTCTATTCCTACGATTTAGATTCCTACGAACTCACACCAGGTTATCAAAGTCCTGCAGACTTATAAATCCGTCCGGTTTTTGTATAACACATTGTAAATCCTTTGTAATTCCGTACTGAAAACGGGAATTAAATACGAGACGTCACTCTAAAATACCTTTGTGAGCAGTCCACTCTAATTTTTAAAGAGAAAAGCCTTGCGCTGCTTGCGTATCATACGTCACTCGATAATTGGGAAAATATCGGACCCCATTAAATATTTATTAGAACAACGGTCAAACCAAAGGCCCGGAGATAAAGGCTGCTTAATTATTAAAAAGCTGAGCCCTACAGATTTATAGCCCTCCGATGGTATGTGCCTAATTGAATTGCCCCCGAGAATCTATTTTTACAAATTGGCGAAGACAAAGCCCAAGTGATAAGTTGGAGACCTGCGGAAATTGCCGACTCCAAAATCTCAAGATTTTCTCAATCATTATCTCATAATAACATTCAATGAATTCTCCATGAAAGATGAGATATAATTTCTTGCAAAGTCACACTTTCATACGACTTAGGAGTGCCAAAAATAGGACACGAGCCAAGATTAAGCTGTTGAAAAAAGTTTACGAGATAAATTACGTGTGTAAGGTATCTTGTGAATTTCGTAGCATGACTTCCTACATTTTTCTTGAAGAATAATGCAAGGCAAATTAGTTTGATGTGAAAAATAAGGTTATCTCTTCACAGGATGAAGAAACTTTTGCTTATATAACTACAAGAGATTGGAAGAGTTTTATCTCTAAAAAGTAACGCAAAATAAAAACTTTATATACCTAAACGTGTGGTTGGCAAGTTAAACTTTTCATTGAATCTAGTTAGAGGAAATACAAACTGGTATGTTAGCAGAGCACGACTTTAGCGCAAAATACACTGAAAATGTAACCAAGCTTCACTAACTTCATGTTAGCATTGCAAAGGCAAAGTTCTGGCATACGCCAAACAACACGATAATACGCGTGTGTATCTATGTCACCACCATACGATAAATTAGGCACTTACAGAAAAACTGGGGCTGCGAACTAAGGCTCTGGGGCCGTACTCTCACCGATTTAGCGGTGCTGCTTAGGCTAATCTGTGCTGATAACGTACGTAACCAATGCCTAATCTGAACAGAAAAAATACCATGAATAATTTTGCAAAAGGCCATTCTATTTAGAATGCCGACTTCCGGTTAGGCATTTCACTGAACTATGGTTTATTCAAATCAAAGGAAAGCATTTGATTGAAACACTGTCTTTTGTGATCGGGCCAGGGTTTGGGTTAGTGTCTGACTTAACGAAATGACTGCGACATCTATACAAGCGCAAAAACAATTTAGCATTCAGTCTGGTTGTCTTATAGTTATGAAACTTTGAGACAAGTAGACTGCAAATGTTATTTGTAAACAAACATAGCGTCTGTGGCCGAGCGTTATCCGCATACGCACATCGGAATTGATCGTGCGGGCTAAGCAACATCTGTCCGAGACGGGCATTTGATGGGTGACCCGTTTCTTTATGGCATTTGTTTCGGGAGCTTCCGTGTTTCAAACTATTTCTACTCGGTGGTAGCAGCTGTAAAGCTGTGTCAGCAGAGGCCCTAAGAGGGCAGCTTGATAAGTTCTGACAGTCCCTCCATCGCACTGAGCCAGCGTGGTGGAGAATGGCTCAATCTAACTCGTGTCTGAGTAGTGCCTGCGCCCCTCAGTGGGGACATTAATGGGCTACATTTACTTTTTGTTATGCTGTCTAACGTCGACTAATCGCACGCGACTAAACGGCGTTTACGCTGTGACTAGCTCGCAGCTGCAAACGCGCGACTGTCACGCACGCGTTCTCTATTTCTTCCTAGATGCGTGCCGCACCCGCGCGTTAGTAGCGCTGCTGTCGAGCGACTGAAACGCCTTGACAGAGTAGAATCCTAATACGCGACCCCAAAAGACGCATCGCAAAGTCATTGCATTTTGACAGTTCTCCCTGACTATGCAATGAGTATTTGAAAGCGCGTTGACGGGAAAACATCACTGGTTATAATTGAAACAAAAAGTAAACTTTAGAAAAAACCGACTTCCACAAACCCTATTTGATTAGATTGAGTTTAATACAAACTATAACCCCTTATCCCCCCACCCTTGGGGAATTAATTTTGTCAAATCCCATATCAGTGCTACCCCACGCTACTAAGGAACCCCTGTACATAGTTTCATGGCTCATGGCTCTAGGTCCACCACCGGTTTAGGCTATGCGTTGCCTGCCCGTCAGCCACGCATTGTATTTGTACCTAGTATTGAGCAGTTCTGGTGGCCATATTGGTCTTCATCAGCAGTTCCGCATCACAATATTATGCTTACCATGTGCATTTGCACGAGTTATTATGAAAAACACAAAAATCACTATAGGTCTGCCTATAATATTTGAAGAGTTCCCTCGATTTCTCCAGGATCCCATCATCAGATCCTGACCTGGTGTCAATGGGACCAATGGGAAGGTAAACCCTTTCAAACAAAAAAATAATTTTTCAAATCGGTCCATTCGTTTAGGCGCTATCGGGGTGTAGACAAAAAAAAAAAAAAAAACAAACATCCGGACGAATTGTAAACCTCCTCCTTTGGGAAGTCGGTTAAAAAGCAATACAAAATGACGATTCGTGCTCTGAAAGGGTGCCAAAACACCATCAAAATTACTAAAAACACAAGGGTCACAATTCACAAGAGAGTTTCAATTCATGCAATGTTTCAATGCAAGTTTCGATGTTTTTTAAGAAAATCATTTCTCAGTTTGTATAAGCCCGCCATGATAGCCAAATGTTGCTAGTATCAACATGGAGAAAAATTCTAAATAACAGTGAACTCCACAAAACACGTGACATTTGCAAAATCAACAAAATTGCTAGACCACCAATGCAGAAATTAAATTGAATTGTCTACAGACTGTGACTGTCTTCGGTTCACGTCGACGTACGGCAAGGAGCGCGGCACATTCAGCAGCCCGGACTACCCGCGCGCGTACCCGCCGCGCATGCGCTGCCTGCTCTACACCTTCCTCGCGCAGCCGCACCAGATCGTCGAGCTCATCTTCACAGACTTCGACGTCTACAAGGGACACCTCGAGTAAGTCTTTTCTTCCAACGATCTGTTGGCGCTTGAGTGACGTTTACAGGGGCGCAAATTCTACGCAGCAGTCTATACTTAGACAACCTTTAACGGCCGTTTTCAATGACCTATCTATCCTCAATCTGCAGATAGATAGGGTTAATTTTGATGTAAGTTCCATAGCGGAACTGTCAAATCTAAATCTAGTAATGTGAAAACCGTGGATAGATAGCTTATTGCAAATGGACGTAAGACACCCGCTGTACGATGGATGACAGCTAAAAAAACTCACTACCTATATATAATTAAATTATCTATATGGTGAGTACTAACATACGAGATAGTAAACCTTAACTTCTTCGTTGCCTGGCAGCCACTGATGATCTAACTGACGAAAAGTTTTGTGTAATTTTTTTCACAAAATCGCAGCTGCTGGCCAGTATTGCTATTTGAGTAGCGTTGTCTCGTCACGTCACTTTTTTGTTGGTAACCTTCTTGGTGCGAGTAAGATGATCGCTACTACCGGCCAATTTTTGTTATGTTCACTTTCTTTTTATTTTTTTTATGCGGAAACGTAATGTTCAGTTATACGTGATATTTTTAAACAAAACCGTAAACCGATTGAAATTTTGATAAAGAGTTGTTGGAATGAGTTTAGTGAAAGGTATTTCCGTTACGATGAATTTTACAAGCGGTTTCTAGGAATAACATGATAAAAACAACAAAAACAAATTTGAGAGAAAACCTCACAACAACAAATACCACAAAACACATAAAACAAAACAATTGTTAAATGAAGCCCCGTTTAAACATGTTTGTTATAAGCAAATCATAAATTATACAATCTCAATTTGTTACTAAGCATTATGTTACTACATACTCGTGCGTGGATAGATGTGGTTACATACAATACATAATGTAATATTACTATAGCTTATTATACTCGCTCTCGGTCGAGACAAGTCGAGGCTGATGGCCTATCGACAGAGATATTTTACAATGCAGTTAGCTACAAAGGAAAAAGTTCTACAAGTTGTCCTCTACAACGATTGCCGATGGTACTTACATAGCGTTTTCCAGACTACTATACAGGGTGTAATAAAAAGTAGTAATCATAGTTTAGGGGTTGTTAGGGACATTATTCTGAACAACTTTCACTATCACGTCACCGTCATCAAATATTAATTATTACACCAAATCAATAAACATTGTGTGTGTTAAACGAGGCCTTAAGCCTTAAGGGTAAGCAGAGCCACAATAAATTACTACAGAGTATAAACCCAGTAATTGAAATTGTTAGAATCAAAACGAAATCGGTAGGTATACCAATTAATACGCAGCCTATTAATTTTTCTTCTCTTACTCCCCTTAATTTGTTCACGCGAACATTCAAATTAAATAAGTGATTTTAATTGGTTTTCATAAAAGGCTTTGTTGACTGATTATTATCCACAGCTTTTACAACACTTTTGCATTGTACGCGAATGCTGAAGACTCGTGCTAAAATTACCGATTAATTTTACCTGTTATATAAATAGCTCTTGTTTGAAAATGTTCTATTGGTAAAAATATCTGAGTTATTCTTGTGAGTTCTTGGTCTGAGTGTTCTTGATTGACAAATATTTGAATTTCTAATCAATTATTAAAATTAATAAATGTCATTCGAAAGTTCGAAACGTAGTATAATATAAAGGTTACGGTTTCACCAGAAAATTTTCAAGCAATATATGCCCGGCAACTTTGATCAAACTGGCGTCATGGTTTTCGCGATATTTTTGTAATTGCTCCATATATTCATTATTGGTGTGGCGGTATCTCTAGCTGCAATTGCTATACGTTGCCGTAAATTGCTTGATAGAGCCAATTAGCCATGCCATGACTGGCGTGACGTCATTGTTATTTGGAATTGCGCCATCTTAAGCATACCTTAAAACGTGCGATACCACTGCGAAGCATTGTTTCTGATTGTTTAGCTTGTCACAAATGACCACGTGTTCGACCAACGGACGCCATTCTCGTCCCTACTACAAAATTCTATCCATATCCGATTTTGCAATCACACAACTGTCGGCTTATAAATCATTGGCAAGACGAAGTTGAAAATGTTATTTCATTATTATTTTACATTTGACTGAAACGTTGGTGATGGATAGCGTCGTGAGGGAACATAGCTGCGGCGATGGGCTAGCCCGTTCTCACGTAAAATGGATTACTGAATAACTGGCTAAAAGGGGACTCTACCACCCCGTATGAGAAAGACGTGATGATATGATGTATGTTCATCATAGAAAATAAATTCATGCATTATGTTTTTGACTCCCAAAACTATTTGTAGATTATTCCATCTTCTAGTCGAAACTGCCAACAGTAAAACACCCTTAAGTCCTCGCTCCCCTTCGCAAACCAATTAAGCGGGGTGGAATTAATGTTAACATTGTTTACGTATTTACAAACTATCCTATGTTTGTCCTTCTTAGTCTCAACTTCAGCAATTGTGCTTCATAAACATTCCCACTCGCCTTTTGTGTTGACTCGATGAGACGCTTTTGAACTGGAGTTAGTAAGTAGTTAGTTAATATTGGTATTAGAATATTGTATCGTTTGTACCTAATGTAGGGTGTGTTTGTTGCCGCTTTAGGGCTATTATATGAAGGATATGACTCAATATATATTTATAAATAGGCACATTCATTCCTACGATACAGAGTATCCTATTGTGGTACCCTTTGTTGTAGGAACTAGAAACCATGCTTGACACACAAAAATCTAGGTTTTTTAATACCAACAACAAATACCTACCTTCCTACTTGGTTCTTACTTCGCATAACCAGAGATTTTCCTCTAAGTTTTAACCGTAAAACCCTCCTATCTGTAATAGCCAGCACTGTCATTCCACCCTCGCATCAAACAACGCCAGCTTATGCTAGGCCAGTGAAGAGGGATGTGCACAATCCACTCAGGATATTTCAGAGACTATATATCCAATTGACTGCTCCTGCGGGGGCTTGTTGTATTCAACAAACGTTCGCATACGCAACCTATGTACGATGACGGGCCGCCAGACAGTTTCGCAGCGGCTGACCAATCACAGCTCTCTTACCTCGTCCCCCGCCGCCAGTAAATTGGTGAGTTGTGTTTCAAAGGAAAATGTGTCTATGCGCTCTCCACTGGATAAGTGCTCCCTGGGATATTCGCTGCTTAACTTAAAGGTTAAATGGCATCTCTAGTTGTAGATCAAGAGGCGTTTTATAGCTCCACACAACGCCCTCTAATCAAGCGTTTGTTTTGGAACAAATTAGATGGGACGCCTACTTTGTTTTGTGGCACGCGTATTTCTTGGGTTAATGTTCTGCTTTGTAACTTTGTCTTGCTTATTACCGTGTGGCGTGGAATTAGTTAGGAAACTTGAGCTACCAAATGAAAATAAGACAATTCCATTTTAGACCTTGACTTAAAGAAATATGAGAAAACGTAGAAGGTAGCAATATTCAAAATTCTTCGGTGCTCAAAGAAAATAGTCGTTCTCAACGCAATTTAAGATATTAACAGTAATCACCGAAACGAGCAGCGGCAGAGTAAAGTATAAAGTACAATTTCCAGCCTGTTTTGTGCCTGTCCTTGTACAGGGACATTTCAGCAAGATCGCCCGAAAAGTTTTAACGCTCAATTTATGTTTCAGCAACGTGTCTCGGGACAATTTATGCCCCCGTGTACGCGTTCAGCACGCGTGCCATCGTGTATAACTAGCTTTACTCGTATAGCTACGTACATTAAGTAGACGACATTAAGGCGAGTGCCCACTGCGCTAAGTGAAACGGTGGCTTAGAGAATACTGGCTTAGACGCCAGTTCGACCGGAAAGTGGTCGGTTCTCAGTTGGTTCAATGCACGCGGTGAAGTTTTAAATCTTTGTTGAGTGCAGCGACGACGTAGTTTTATAGTTCAAAGATTTTTGCTTTTTCTTAGGAAACAAAATGTCTAGTGTCAAGAATGACTGAAGTGATGCCGTTTAGCAATGAACTCCAAACACCTGATTAACAGCTTTCCAACCATGTTTTAGATTGCGGTTACAGGTGAAACTAACGCTTTTTTGACAGGTTCGTTGCATTAGGTTGGGTAGAACTGGCGCCCCTCTCTAAAAATCACTCACACGCGAAAACATCGTTGGAAGTCTGTAGAAATATCAAAAGTCAGACAGATTTGCAGATGACTAATTATAGAATTAGAACGAGAACTCTGACAAAGACACAGGGGATTTTATTCCTCTTTCTGTAAGTGGTGAGCAGTTATATTTAACCGAGCTTTGTTTAAGTCGTAAAGATCCTCAGCCTCAGCACTGCAGAAGATACTCGTACGTTCGTTCCCGACTTATGTTCAAACTACACCGGCGCGTGTCAAGATTACAGCCTCAAAACAAACCGGTAATCTCGTATTCTAGTCATCACCAGGAACAGATTTCCCCGAGGAATATACATTGCGAGCAAATTAGGTTTATTTTCACATTGCTATACTAACTGACAATGTAATGGAATCCTTGTTATAACTTTCTGGAAATTACTTGTGAGAGTTAAATACAAAAAAGAACTTTTCGTCCCAGTACGGCAAAACAAAACTATTGTCTGGATTTTGATTGTCTTTTCTATTAGTTTATAAACAAGAAATGCGTACAGGAACACTAGCATTTTTAAGTATTCTACCAACACGGCACGATTTTCGTCGGCAGCGCGTAGAATACCCCAAAGTACCCATTATTAAGGCGTCTAATGTTGTATCAGGCTGAAAACTGCCTTTAGAGGGCCGGGCCCAAATTGAGGCGTACTTGGGTAATACATCACATCGTCCATTAGTGCAGCTGGAGACTGCTGATACGCTCACTCGTCGTAGGTATACCGGCGGCGTAACAACGGAATGTACGAAGCGAGCAAAAAACGAAGAAATCTCTCAGTAGCAAAAGCTCGCCTTTGTTAATGATTGTTCTATCATAAGTTATCTATTTGTTATGAAATTTTAACCATCATTTTAGGTCCTACACTTTTTCATCGTTCACCTCGCCCTTCTTGAAATATTGCGTTGCGTCATAATGTTTTTTAAGCTAGTTATTTAAACAATAACATAATAAAATATGTCAGATCGAGTAATTAATAACTAAATAATCAACTATACAAACAAACCGCCCCAAGAATCGCCCGGACCAAAGGTGCCCACAACGCTGGCTGTGTTACCGCGCTGCACGGCGAGCGAAAAATTTAATGGGAGCTGAAATTTTAATGTGAGTACAATATTTAGACTACAAATTACAATCTACTAATTAGAGGTAAGAGGGTCTTCTTACTTCCAATAGTATTGAGCTAGATTGTAATTTGTAGTTTATATATTGTACTCACATTACAAGTAAGAAATTCTTCATTTCCAAACAGAAAATGGTAAAATTCTGTCGCGTGGCGTGCCGCAACCGTCCCCTTCCGAAATTTCAGGACGCAATAAAAATCGGAAATCATCGGGAAGGTTTTGACCGATTTCTTTTATTAGCATCTAAATTAGAATTCTGGGAGCCGGGCTTTAGGCTTTGTTGAACAATGTAGGCGCGTTCTAAGAAATGCTTATTGGACGGATTTTGTAGAAAATTCTATTATAATTATTCCTTAGAGACATTTCAATTACTTGTAGGTAATTAAAAGCTTGTGTTGTTTAAGAAGAAGCAACCTGTAATGGTTAAAACGTATGCAAAAAATGTAGCATTATTCTTCCTCTTCTTCGGTAGGCTATCATTATGGCTATTTGTGACCGCGATGTTGCGGCTTGAAAAATGTCTTCGGTGTTCAAATTGAACCGTTCGGTGAGGTTTTGAAGCCAGTGGGTTCTTGGTCGGCCAGGCGGCGCGGCACGGCGGCCAGGACCTCAAGTCCCGTACCGCTACAGCCTCCAAGTGGTGTAGCGATTGCTTCAAAAATACAGAAAATGACACAATCGGTAGTCTGGTAAACAAAAATGGCCGCCTTCAACGCTATCGGCTTCTCAATAGCATTGGCGTGGCAAATTGGAAGTCCCGTGTGCTAATGGCTCCACAGTGTCTGTGGCATGGCAGTGGCTGTCAAAATTTATATTCTGCAGCAATACGTTCCTTCCAACGTATGCAGAAAACCAAAGACAAAGTGGCAAAGTAATCTGTGGTGGAAGGTGTGTTTGTGTCTGTGTGTCATTGCTAGAGCCATTCTGTTGATGTTCTGTTGATATACTATGGATCTTCTGTTGATATTCTATTGAATGTAACAGTGGACTAACACGGCTGGCAACTAATAGCCATTGTATAGCCGTATTATATCGATGGCGTGGCGACGGCTTGAAACTTTAGAGACTTGACACCCAGGTATTTTTCCTTGCAGGATTAATGGAGGAGGTGGTATTTGGTACCATTACGCATTATGTGATTGTAGTATTATTGCTGTTGGTTTACTAGCTTATTGTTAGTTGGCTTTCTATGCCTAATCTCCTGAAAAAGTTCAGACATATTCTCCTTGATCAACAGAAGAAGCAAACCAGTTTCATATACATTTTGAGTTTTAAAATGTATCCTGTCCATCCTGGGTTTGCTGGAAGAAATCTCTTTTTAGAGATAAGCTTGCCTTTGTTCATGCCTTTTCTGTATTGTTTGTGTTTTTTTCTGATATGTGCAATAAATATATATACGAAATATATACGAAAAATATACTTACAATGTATAAAATTTGTTTGATCTCATAATTAAACTCAACAACAACCTACAATGTAGCAAATGAATGATTATTCTTTCTTTCAAAAAGTAATCATGTGAAATTCTAAGTTCCGCTACCAAGTTGCCCAGCCAGACATAAGGACGGCACGTCGATTGAGCGAGTCACACGTTCACAGGTACAATTTCCTGTGATATAAATCACAGACTCCCAAACTTGTAGACGTTGAAGGAAGTTCGCTTCGTGAGGTATAGACTCTGAACTAATTTATCCCAACAAAACATGCATATGCATATACAAAAACGCCAGTCTCGCAGCCTGCGCAGTTTATTCTGCCGTAAAAAGTTGTGAGATCTAATTTTAAACCAAGTCGGTTAATTTAACCAGTATCTGTGTATGGTAGAATCTTTCCAACAACTTTATTATCGTATACTGTTAAGTACCTACCTAATTAGTTAACTAATAACATTTATAGTGATCGGATCAATATAAGACATCTTTATTTCTTCAATAATAATTAGAATGACTTGGCAATCGCACGTAGAAAAGTTGTCGACTATAGGACCGTGTGTGCAACGTAATGTACCTATTGCTCTCGCTCCGAAATAATTCGTTGTTTTCTTATTAGTTAAGTTTATCTTTATTTAGAGATATGTTGTGTTGAGTAATAATATTCATTTGTGCTCTGGGTGCTATAGAGTGGTCAGTTGAGCGCGATTGCCAAGTTATTCTAATTATTATTGAAGAAATAAAGATGTCTTATATTGATCCGATCACTATAAATGTTATTAGTTAACTAATTAGGTAGGTACTTAACAGTATACGATAATAAAGTTGTTGGAAAGATTCTACCATACACAGATACTGGTTAAATTAACCGACTTGGTTTAAAATTAGATCTCACAACTTTTTACGGCAGAATAAACTGCGCAGGCTGCGAGACTGGCGTTTTTGTATATGCATATGCATGTTTTGTTGGGATCTCATTTCTTTTTGTAAGTAACTTTCCTTTTTTTCTTTTCGGGTACTATTTCTTGTGCGTTAGCTACCGACTTTCTCAAAGCCCACTCCCTATCTCT